>CM073122.1:0-430000 GCA_037039145.1 Fundulus diaphanus
TAAACGGCCCAGAGGTACGAAGCGCAACGAAAAAACCAAAGAGGGGAAAATAATTCTAATTAACTGAAAGTAAGGGACGCTGAGGGTAAATAACAAAAAGATTATTACCTATATAACAAAGCTGAACCCGAGTATATATAAGGCCTGGGGCTCTCAGATGAACGGCAGGGCGGAGAGTGCAGTCGGTCTCCCTAGTGGGAGGCTGCTTCAGCTATAAAACCCTACCTTGCCAGGTCCTCCTGCCTATTAGTCTGGGAGCCTGGGCCTTAACCCTAATTCCCCTCCCTTACGATGTTAACCCTAACCCTAACCCCCCTCCCTCCTCCCCCCTCCCATCCCTAACCCTAATATGGAGCATAAACCTAAGAAAAGGAAAACTAAAATGAATTTAAATTATAAACCTAAAAGAAGGAAGATGGTTGAAGGGAAACTTATAAAAGGGAGCAAACCTAAAAGAAGGACAGCCAGAAACCTAAGAGAAGGACAGAGGGAAACACATATAAGGAAGAACAGAACAGAACAGGGGGTGCCTAATCTAAATTAAGACGCTACAGAAGGGAAATGACCTGAAGAAGACAAAAATATGTCGAAACGTCGTCAAAGGAAAAATACCTACAGGAAACAAAAGGAACGAATGTAGATGCCTGGGGGAAACAAAGAACGGCCCAGAGGTACGAAGCGCAACGAAAAAACCAAAGAGGGGAAAATAATTCTAATTAACTGAAAGTAAGGGACGCTGAGGGTAAATAACAAAAAGATTATTACCTATATAACAAAGCTGAACCCGAGTATATATAAGGCCTGGGCTCTCAGATGAACGGCAGGGCGGAGAGTGCAGTCGGTCTCCCCTAGTGGGAGGCTGCTTCAGCTATAAAACCCTACCTTGCCAGGTCCTCCTGCCTATTAGTCTGGGAGCCTGGGCCTTAACCCTAATTCCCTCCCTTACGATGTTAACCCTAACCCTAACCCCCCTCCCTCCTCCCCCCTCCCATCCCTAACCCTAATATGGAGCATAAACCTAAGAAAAGGAAAACTAAAATGAATTTAAATTATAAACCTAAAAGAAGGAAGATGGTTGAAGGGAAACTTATAAAAGGGAGCAAACTAAAAGAAGGACAGCCAGAAACCTAAGAGAAGGACAGAGGGAAACACATATAAGGAAGAACAGAACAGAACAGGGGGTGCCTAATCTAAATTAAGACGCTACAGAAGGGAAATGACCTGAAGAAGACAAAAATATGTCGAAACGTCGTCAAAGAAAAATACCTACAGGAAACAAAAGGAACGAATGTAGATGCCTGGGGGAAACCAAAGAAACGGCCAGAGGTACGAAGCGCAACGAAAAAACCAAAGAGGGGAAAATAATTCTAATTAACTGAAAGTAAGGGACGCTGAGGGTAAATAACAAAAAGATTATTACCTATATAACAAAGCTGAACCCGAGTATATATAAGGCCTGGGCTCTCAGATGAACGGCAGGGCGGAGAGTGCAGTCGGTCTCCCCTAGTGGGAGGCTGCTTCAGCTATAAAACCCTACCTTGCCAGGTCCTCCTGCCTATTAGTCTGGGAGCCTGGGCCTTAACCCTAATTCCCCTCCCTTACGATGTTAACCCTAACCCTAACCCCCCTCCCTCCTCCCCCCTCCCATCCCTAACCCTAATATGGAGCATAAACCTAAGAAAAGGAAAACTAAAATGAATTTAAATTATAAACCTAAAGAAGGAAGATGGTTGAAGGGAAACTTATAAAAGGGAGCAAACCTAAAAGAAGGACAGCCAGAAACCTAAGAGAAGGACAGAGGGAAACACATATAAGGAAGAACAGAACAGAACAGGGGGTGCCTAATCTAAATTAAGACGCTACAGAAGGGAAATGACCTGAAGAAGACAAAAATATGTCGAAACGTCGTCAAAGGAAAAATACCTACAGGAAACAAAGGAACGAATGTAGATGCCTGGGGGAAACCAAAGAAACGGCCCAGAGGTACGAAGCGCAACGAAAAAACCAAAGAGGGGAAAATAATTCTAATTAACTGAAAGTAAGGGACGCTGAGGGTAAATAACAAAAAGATTATTACCTATATAACAAAGCTGAACCCGAGTATATATAAGGCCTGGGCTCTCAGATGAACGGCAGGGCGGAGAGTGCAGTCGGTCTCCCCTAGTGGGAGGCTGCTTCAGCTATAAAACCCTACCTTGCCAGGTCCTCCTGCCTATTAGTCTGGGAGCCTGGGCCTTAACCCTAATTCCCCTCCCTTACGATGTTAACCCTAACCCTAACCCCCCTCCCTCCTCCCCCCTCCCATCCCTAACCCTAATATGGAGCATAAACCTAAGAAAAGGAAAACTAAAATGAATTTAAATTATAAACTAAAAGAAGGAAGATGGTTGAAGGGAAACTTATAAAAGGGAGCAAACCTAAAAGAAGGACAGCCAGAAACCTAAGAGAAGGACAGAGGGAAACACATATAAGGAAGAACAGAACAGAACAGGGGGTGCCTAATCTAAATTAAGACGCTACAGAAGGGAAATGACCTGAAGAAGACAAAAATATGTCGAAACGTCGTCAAAGGGAAAAATACCTACAGGAAACAAAAGGAACGAATGTAGATGCCTGGGGGAAACCAAAGAAACGGCCCAGAGGTACGAAGCGCAACGAAAAAACCAAGAGGGGAAAATAATTCTAATTAACTGAAAGTAAGGGACGCTGAGGGTAAATAACAAAAAGATTATTACCTATATAACAAAGCTGAACCCGAGTATATATAAGGCCTGGGCTCTCAGATGAACGGCAGGGCGGAGAGTGCAGTCGGTCTCCCCTAGTGGGAGGCTGCTTCAGCTATAAAACCCTACCTTGCCAGGTCCTCCTGCCTATTAGTCTGGGAGCCTGGGCCTTAACCCTAATTCCCCTCCCTTACGATGTTAACCCTAACCCTAACCCCCTCCCTCCTCCCCCCTCCCATCCCTAACCCTAATATGGAGCATAAACCTAAGAAAAGGAAAACTAAAATGAATTTAAATTATAAACCTAAAAGAAGGAAGATGGTTGAAGGGAAACTTATAAAAGGGAGCAAACCTAAAAGAAGGACAGCCAGAAACCTAAGAGAAGGACAGAGGGAAACACATATAAGGAAGAACAGAACAGAACAGGGGGTGCCTAATCTAATTAAGACGCTACAGAAGGGAAATGACCTGAAGAAGACAAAAATATGTCGAAACGTCGTCAAAGGAAAAATACCTACAGGAAACAAAAGGAACGAATGTAGATGCCTGGGGAAACCAAAGAAACGGCCCAGAGGTACGAAGCGCAACGAAAAAACCAAAGAGGGGAAAATAATTCTAATTAACTGAAAGTAAGGGACGCTGAGGGTAAATAACAAAAAGATTATTACCTATATAACAAAGCTGAACCCGAGTATATATAAGGCCTGGGCTCTCAGATGAACGGCAGGGCGGAGAGTGCAGTCGGTCTCCCCTAGTGGAGGCTGCTTCAGCTATAAAACCCTACCTTGCCAGGTCCTCCTGCCTATTAGTCTGGGAGCCTGGGCCTTAACCCTAATTCCCCTCCCTTACGATGTTAACCCTAACCCTAACCCCCTCCCTCCTCCCCCCTCCCATCCCTAACCCTAATATGGAGCATAAACCTAAGAAAAGGAAAACTAAAATGATTTAAATTATAAACCTAAAAGAAGGAAGATGGTTGAAGGGAAACTTATAAAAGGGAGCAAACCTAAAAGAAGGACAGCCAGAAACCTAAGAGAAGGACAGAGGGAAACACATATAAGGAAGAACAGAACAGAACAGGGGGTGCCTAATCTAAATTAAGACGCTACAGAAGGGAAATGACCTGAAGAAGGACAAAAATATGTCGAAACGTCGTCAAAGGAAAAATACCTACAGGAAACAAAAGGAACGAATGTAGATGCCTGGGGGAAACCAAAGAAACGGCCCAGAGGTACGAAGCGCAACGAAAAAACCAAAGAGGGAAAATAATTCTAATTAACTGAAAGTAAGGGACGCTGAGGGTAAATAACAAAAAGATTATTACCTATATAACAAAGCTGACCCGAGTATATATAAGGCCTGGGCTCTCAGATGAACGGCAGGGCGGAGAGTGCAGTCGGTCTCCCCTAGTGGAGGCTGCTTCAGCTATAAAACCCTACCTTGCCAGGTCCTCCTGCCTATTAGTCTGGGAGCCTGGGCCTTAACCTAATTCCCCTCCCTTACGATGTTAACCCTAACCCTAACCCCCCTCCCTCCTCCCCCCTCCCATCCCTAACCCTAATATGGAGCATAAACCTAAGAAAAGGAAAACTAAAATGAATTTAAATTATAAACCTAAAAGAAGGAAGATGGTTGAAGGGAAACTTATAAAAGGGAGCAAACCTAAAAGAAGGACAGCCAGAAACCTAAGAGAAGGACAGAGGGAAACACATATAAGGAAGAACAGAACAGAACAGGGGGTGCCTAATCTAAATTAAGACGCTACAGAAGGGAAATGACCTGAAGAAGACAAAAATATGTCGAAACGTCGTCAAAGGAAAAATACCTACAGGAAACAAAAGGAACGAATGTAGATGCCTGGGGGAAACCAAAGAAACGGCCCAGAGGTACGAAGCGCAACGAAAAAACCAAAGAGGGGAAAATAATTCTAATTAACTGAAAGTAAGGGACGCTGAGGGTAAATAACAAAAAGATTATTACCTATATAACAAAGCTGAACCCGAGTATATATAAGGCCTGGGCTCTCAGATGAACGGCAGGGCGGAGAGTGCAGTCGGTCTCCCCTAGTGGAGGCTGCTTCAGCTATAAAACCCTACCTTGCCAGGTCCTCCTGCCTATTAGTCTGGAGCCTGGGCCTTAACCCTAATTCCCTCCTTACGATGTTAACCCTAACCCTAACCCCCCTCCCTCCTCCCCCCCTCCCATCCCTAACCCTAATATGGAGCATAAACCTAAGAAAAGGAAAACTAAATGAATTTAAATTATAAACCTAAAAGAAGAAGATGGTTGAAGGGAAACTTATAAAAGGGAGCAAACCTAAAAGAAGGACAGCCAGAAACCTAAGAGAAGGACAGAGGGAAACACATATAAGGAAGAACAGAACAGAACAGGGGGTGCCTAATCTAAATTAAGACGCTACAGAAGGGAAATGACCTGAAGAAGACAAAAATATGTCGAAACGTCGTCAAAGGAAAAATACCTACAGGAAACAAAAGGAACGAATGTAGATGCCTGGGGGAAACCAAGAAACGGCCCAGAGGTACGAAGCGCAACGAAAAAACCAAAGAGGGGAAAATAATTCTAATTAACTGAAAGTAAGGGACGCTGAGGGTAAATAACAAAAAGATTATTACCTATATAACAAAGCTGAACCCGAGTATATATAAGGCCTGGGCTCTCAGATGAACGGCAGGGCGGAGAGTGCAGTCGGTCTCCCCTAGTGGGAGGCTGCTTCAGCTATAAACCCTACCTTGCCAGGTCCTCCTGCCTATTAGTCTGGGAGCCTGGGCCTTAACCCTAATTCCCCTCCCTTACGATGTTAACCCTAACCCTAACCCCCCTCCCTCCTCCCCCCTCCATCCCTAACCCTAATATGGAGCATAAACCTAAGAAAAGGAAAACTAAAATGAATTTAAATTATAAACCTAAAAGAAGGAAGATGGTTGAAGGGAACTTATAAAAGGGAGCAAACCTAAAGAAGGACAGCCAGAACCTAAGAGAAGGACAGAGGGAAACACATATAAGGAAGAACAGAACAGAACAGGGGTGCCTAATCTAAATTAAGACGCTACAGAAGGGAAATGACCTGAAGAAGACAAAAATATGTCGAAACGTCGTCAAAGGAAAAATACCTACAGGAAACAAAAGGAACGAATGTAGATGCCTGGGGGAACCAAAGAAACGGCCCAGAGGTACGAAGCGCAACGAAAAAACCAAAGAGGGAAAATAATTCTAATTAACTGAAAGTAAGGGACGCTGAGGGTAAATAACAAAAAGATTATTACCTATATAACAAAGCTGAACCCGAGTATATATAAGGCCTGGGCTCTCAGATGAACGGCAGGGCGGAGAGTGCAGTCGGTCTCCCCTAGTGGGAGGCTGCTTCAGCTATAAAACCCTACCTTGCCAGGTCCTCCTGCCTATTAGTCTGGGAGCCTGGGCCTTAACCCTAATTCCCCTCCCTTACGATGTTAACCCTAACCCTAACCCCCCTCCTCCTCCCCCCTCCCATCCCTAACCCTAATATGGAGCATAAACCTAAGAAAGGAAAACTAAATGAATTAAATTATAAACCTAAAAGAAGGAAGATGGTTGAAGGGAAACTTATAAAAGGGAGCAAACCTAAAAGAAGGACAGCCAGAAACCTAAGAGAAGGACAGAGGGAAACACATATAAGGAAGAACAGAACAGAACAGGGGGTGCCTAATCTAAATTAAGACGCTACAGAAGGGAAATGACCTGAAGAAGACAAAATATGTCGAAACGTCGTCAAAGGAAAAATACCTACAGGAAACAAAAGGAACGAATGTAGATGCCTGGGGGAAACCAAAGAAACGGCCCAGAGGTACGAAGCGCAACGAAAAAACCAAAGAGGGGAAAATAATTCTAATTAACTGAAAGTAAGGGACGCTGAGGGTAAATAACAAAAGATTATTACCTATATAACAAAGCTGAACCGAGTATATATAAGGCCTGGGCTCTCAGATGAACGGCAGGCGGGAGAGTGCAGTCGGTCTCCCCTAGTGGGAGGCTGCTTCAGCTATAAAACCCTACCTTGCCAGGTCCTCCTGCCTATTAGTCTGGGAGCCTGGGCCTTAACCCTAATTCCCCTCCCTTACGATGTTAACCCTAACCCTAACCCCCCTCCCTCCTCCCCCCTCCCATCCCTAACCCTAATATGGAGCATAAACCTAAGAAAAGGAAAACTAAAATGAATTTAAATTATAAACCTAAAAGAAGGAAGATGGTTGAAGGGAAACTTATAAAAGGGAGCAAACCTAAAAGAAGGACAGCCAGAAACCTAAGAGAAGGACAGAGGGAAACACATATAAGGAAGAACAGAACAGAACAGGGGGTGCCTAATCTAAATTAAGACGCTACAGAAGGGAAATGACCTGAAGAAGACAAAAATATGTCGAAACGTCGTCAAAGGAAAAATACCTACAGGAAACAAAAGGAACGAATGTAGATGCCTGGGGGAAACCAAAGAAACGGCCCAGAGGTACGAAGCGCAACGAAAAAACCAAAGAGGGGAAAATAATTCTAATTAACTGAAAGTAAGGGACGCTGAGGGTAAATAACAAAAAGATTATTACCTATATAACAAAGCTGAACCCGAGTATATATAAGGCCTGGGCTCTCAGATGAACGGCAGGGCGGAGAGTGCAGTCGGTCTCCCCTAGTGGGAGGCTGCTTCAGCTATAAAACCCTACCTTGCCAGGTCCTCCTGCCTATTAGTCTGGGAGCCTGGGCCTTAACCCTAATTCCCCTCCCTTACGATGTTAACCCTAACCCTAACCCCCCTCCCTCCTCCCCCCTCCCATCCCTAACCCTAATATGGAGCATAAACCTAAGAAAAGGAAAACTAAAATGAATTTAAATTATAAACCTAAAAGAAGGAAGATGGTTGAAGGGAAACTTATAAAAGGGAGCAAACCTAAAAGAAGGACAGCCAGAAACCTAAGAGAAGGACAGAGGGAAACACATATAAGGAAGAACAGAACAGAACAGGGGGTGCCTAATCTAAATTAAGACGCTACAGAAGGGAAATGACCTGAAGAAGACAAAAATATGTCGAAACGTCGTCAAAGGAAAAATACCTACAGGAAACAAAAGGAACGAATGTAGATGCCTGGGGGAAACCAAAGAAACGGCCCAGAGGTACGAAGCGCAACGAAAAAACCAAAGAGGGGAAAATAATTCTAATTAACTGAAAGTAAGGGACGCTGAGGGTAAATAACAAAAAGATTATTACCTATATAACAAAGCTGAACCCGAGTATATATAAGGCCTGGGCTCTCAGATGAACGGCAGGGCGGAGAGTGCAGTCGGTCTCCCCTAGTGGGAGGCTGCTTCAGCTATAAAACCCTACCTTGCCAGGTCCTCCTGCCTATTAGTCTGGGAGCCTGGGCCTTAACCCTAATTCCCCTCCCTTACGATGTTAACCCTAACCCTAACCCCCCTCCCTCCTCCCCCCTCCCATCCCTAACCCTAATATGGAGCATAAACCTAAGAAAAGGAAAACTAAAATGAATTTAAATTATAAACCTAAAAGAAGGAAGATGGTTGAAGGGAAACTTATAAAAGGGAGCAAACCTAAAAGAAGGACAGCCAGAAACCTAAGAGAAGGACAGAGGGAAACACATATAAGGAAGAACAGAACAGAACAGGGGGTGCCTAATCTAAATTAAGACGCTACAGAAGGGAAATGACCTGAAGAAGACAAAAATATGTCGAAACGTCGTCAAAGGAAAAATACCTACAGGAAACAAAAGGAACGAATGTAGATGCCTGGGGGAAACCAAAGAAACGGCCCAGAGGTACGAAGCGCAACGAAAAAACCAAAGAGGGGAAAATAATTCTAATTAACTGAAAGTAAGGGACGCTGAGGGTAAATAACAAAAAGATTATTACCTATATAACAAAGCTGAACCCGAGTATATATAAGGCCTGGGCTCTCAGATGAACGGCAGGGCGGAGAGTGCAGTCGGTCTCCCCTAGTGGGAGGCTGCTTCAGCTATAAAACCCTACCTTGCCAGGTCCTCCTGCCTATTAGTCTGGGAGCCTGGGCCTTAACCCTAATTCCCCTCCCTTACGATGTTAACCCTAACCCTAACCCCCCTCCCTCCTCCCCCCTCCCATCCCTAACCCTAATATGGAGCATAAACCTAAGAAAAGGAAAACTAAAATGAATTTAAATTATAAACCTAAAAGAAGGAAGATGGTTGAAGGGAAACTTATAAAAGGGAGCAAACCTAAAAGAAGGACAGCCAGAAACCTAAGAGAAGGACAGAGGGAAACACATATAAGGAAGAACAGAACAGAACAGGGGGTGCCTAATCTAAATTAAGACGCTACAGAAGGGAAATGACCTGAAGAAGACAAAAATATGTCGAAACGTCGTCAAAGGAAAAATACCTACAGGAAACAAAAGGAACGAATGTAGATGCCTGGGGGAAACCAAAGAAACGGCCCAGAGGTACGAAGCGCAACGAAAAAACCAAAGAGGGGAAAATAATTCTAATTAACTGAAAGTAAGGGACGCTGAGGGTAAATAACAAAAAGATTATTACCTATATAACAAAGCTGAACCCGAGTATATATAAGGCCTGGGCTCTCAGATGAACGGCAGGGCGGAGAGTGCAGTCGGTCTCCCCTAGTGGGAGGCTGCTTCAGCTATAAAACCCTACCTTGCCAGGTCCTCCTGCCTATTAGTCTGGGAGCCTGGGCCTTAACCCTAATTCCCCTCCCTTACGATGTTAACCCTAACCCTAACCCCCCTCCCTCCTCCCCCCTCCCATCCCTAACCCTAATATGGAGCATAAACCTAAGAAAAGGAAAACTAAAATGAATTTAAATTATAAACCTAAAAGAAGGAAGATGGTTGAAGGGAAACTTATAAAAGGGAGCAAACCTAAAAGAAGGACAGCCAGAAACCTAAGAGAAGGACAGAGGGAAACACATATAAGGAAGAACAGAACAGAACAGGGGGTGCCTAATCTAAATTAAGACGCTACAGAAGGGAAATGACCTGAAGAAGACAAAAATATGTCGAAACGTCGTCAAAGGAAAAATACCTACAGGAAACAAAAGGAACGAATGTAGATGCCTGGGGGAAACCAAAGAAACGGCCCAGAGGTACGAAGCGCAACGAAAAAACCAAAGAGGGGAAAATAATTCTAATTAACTGAAAGTAAGGGACGCTGAGGGTAAATAACAAAAAGATTATTACCTATATAACAAAGCTGAACCCGAGTATATATAAGGCCTGGGCTCTCAGATGAACGGCAGGGCGGAGAGTGCAGTCGGTCTCCCCTAGTGGGAGGCTGCTTCAGCTATAAAACCCTACCTTGCCAGGTCCTCCTGCCTATTAGTCTGGGAGCCTGGGCCTTAACCCTAATTCCCCTCCCTTACGATGTTAACCCTAACCCTAACCCCCCTCCCTCCTCCCCCCTCCCATCCCTAACCCTAATATGGAGCATAAACCTAAGAAAAGGAAAACTAAAATGAATTTAAATTATAAACCTAAAAGAAGGAAGATGGTTGAAGGGAAACTTATAAAAGGGAGCAAACCTAAAAGAAGGACAGCCAGAAACCTAAGAGAAGGACAGAGGGAAACACATATAAGGAAGAACAGAACAGAACAGGGGGTGCCTAATCTAAATTAAGACGCTACAGAAGGGAAATGACCTGAAGAAGACAAAAATATGTCGAAACGTCGTCAAAGGAAAAATACCTACAGGAAACAAAAGGAACGAATGTAGATGCCTGGGGGAAACCAAAGAAACGGCCCAGAGGTACGAAGCGCAACGAAAAAACCAAAGAGGGGAAAATAATTCTAATTAACTGAAAGTAAGGGACGCTGAGGGTAAATAACAAAAAGATTATTACCTATATAACAAAGCTGAACCCGAGTATATATAAGGCCTGGGCTCTCAGATGAACGGCAGGGCGGAGAGTGCAGTCGGTCTCCCCTAGTGGGAGGCTGCTTCAGCTATAAAACCCTACCTTGCCAGGTCCTCCTGCCTATTAGTCTGGGAGCCTGGGCCTTAACCCTAATTCCCCTCCCTTACGATGTTAACCCTAACCCTAACCCCCCTCCCTCCTCCCCCCTCCCATCCCTAACCCTAATATGGAGCATAAACCTAAGAAAAGGAAAACTAAAATGAATTTAAATTATAAACCTAAAAGAAGGAAGATGGTTGAAGGGAAACTTATAAAAGGGAGCAAACCTAAAAGAAGGACAGCCAGAAACCTAAGAGAAGGACAGAGGGAAACACATATAAGGAAGAACAGAACAGAACAGGGGGTGCCTAATCTAAATTAAGACGCTACAGAAGGGAAATGACCTGAAGAAGACAAAAATATGTCGAAACGTCGTCAAAGGAAAAATACCTACAGGAAACAAAAGGAACGAATGTAGATGCCTGGGGGAAACCAAAGAAACGGCCCAGAGGTACGAAGCGCAACGAAAAAACCAAAGAGGGGAAAATAATTCTAATTAACTGAAAGTAAGGGACGCTGAGGGTAAATAACAAAAAGATTATTACCTATATAACAAAGCTGAACCCGAGTATATATAAGGCCTGGGCTCTCAGATGAACGGCAGGGCGGAGAGTGCAGTCGGTCTCCCCTAGTGGGAGGCTGCTTCAGCTATAAAACCCTACCTTGCCAGGTCCTCCTGCCTATTAGTCTGGGAGCCTGGGCCTTAACCCTAATTCCCCTCCCTTACGATGTTAACCCTAACCCTAACCCCCCTCCCTCCTCCCCCCTCCCATCCCTAACCCTAATATGGAGCATAAACCTAAGAAAAGGAAAACTAAAATGAATTTAAATTATAAACCTAAAAGAAGGAAGATGGTTGAAGGGAAACTTATAAAAGGGAGCAAACCTAAAAGAAGGACAGCCAGAAACCTAAGAGAAGGACAGAGGGAAACACATATAAGGAAGAACAGAACAGAACAGGGGGTGCCTAATCTAAATTAAGACGCTACAGAAGGGAAATGACCTGAAGAAGACAAAAATATGTCGAAACGTCGTCAAAGGAAAAATACCTACAGGAAACAAAAGGAACGAATGTAGATGCCTGGGGGAAACCAAAGAAACGGCCCAGAGGTACGAAGCGCAACGAAAAAACCAAAGAGGGGAAAATAATTCTAATTAACTGAAAGTAAGGGACGCTGAGGGTAAATAACAAAAAGATTATTACCTATATAACAAAGCTGAACCCGAGTATATATAAGGCCTGGGCTCTCAGATGAACGGCAGGGCGGAGAGTGCAGTCGGTCTCCCCTAGTGGGAGGCTGCTTCAGCTATAAAACCCTACCTTGCCAGGTCCTCCTGCCTATTAGTCTGGGAGCCTGGGCCTTAACCCTAATTCCCCTCCCTTACGATGTTAACCCTAACCCTAACCCCCCTCCCTCCTCCCCCCTCCCATCCCTAACCCTAATATGGAGCATAAACCTAAGAAAAGGAAAACTAAAATGAATTTAAATTATAAACCTAAAAGAAGGAAGATGGTTGAAGGGAAACTTATAAAAGGGAGCAAACCTAAAAGAAGGACAGCCAGAAACCTAAGAGAAGGACAGAGGGAAACACATATAAGGAAGAACAGAACAGAACAGGGGGTGCCTAATCTAAATTAAGACGCTACAGAAGGGAAATGACCTGAAGAAGACAAAAATATGTCGAAACGTCGTCAAAGGAAAAATACCTACAGGAAACAAAAGGAACGAATGTAGATGCCTGGGGGAAACCAAAGAAACGGCCCAGAGGTACGAAGCGCAACGAAAAAACCAAAGAGGGGAAAATAATTCTAATTAACTGAAAGTAAGGGACGCTGAGGGTAAATAACAAAAAGATTATTACCTATATAACAAAGCTGAACCCGAGTATATATAAGGCCTGGGCTCTCAGATGAACGGCAGGGCGGAGAGTGCAGTCGGTCTCCCCTAGTGGGAGGCTGCTTCAGCTATAAAACCCTACCTTGCCAGGTCCTCCTGCCTATTAGTCTGGGAGCCTGGGCCTTAACCCTAATTCCCCTCCCTTACGATGTTAACCCTAACCCTAACCCCCCTCCCTCCTCCCCCCTCCCATCCCTAACCCTAATATGGAGCATAAACCTAAGAAAAGGAAAACTAAAATGAATTTAAATTATAAACCTAAAAGAAGGAAGATGGTTGAAGGGAAACTTATAAAAGGGAGCAAACCTAAAAGAAGGACAGCCAGAAACCTAAGAGAAGGACAGAGGGAAACACATATAAGGAAGAACAGAACAGAACAGGGGGTGCCTAATCTAAATTAAGACGCTACAGAAGGGAAATGACCTGAAGAAGACAAAAATATGTCGAAACGTCGTCAAAGGAAAAATACCTACAGGAAACAAAAGGAACGAATGTAGATGCCTGGGGGAAACCAAAGAAACGGCCCAGAGGTACGAAGCGCAACGAAAAAACCAAAGAGGGGAAAATAATTCTAATTAACTGAAAGTAAGGGACGCTGAGGGTAAATAACAAAAAGATTATTACCTATATAACAAAGCTGAACCCGAGTATATATAAGGCCTGGGCTCTCAGATGAACGGCAGGGCGGAGAGTGCAGTCGGTCTCCCCTAGTGGGAGGCTGCTTCAGCTATAAAACCCTACCTTGCCAGGTCCTCCTGCCTATTAGTCTGGGAGCCTGGGCCTTAACCCTAATTCCCCTCCCTTACGATGTTAACCCTAACCCTAACCCCCCTCCCTCCTCCCCCCTCCCATCCCTAACCCTAATATGGAGCATAAACCTAAGAAAAGGAAAACTAAAATGAATTTAAATTATAAACCTAAAAGAAGGAAGATGGTTGAAGGGAAACTTATAAAAGGGAGCAAACCTAAAAGAAGAACAGCCAGAAACCTAAGAGAAGGACAGAGGGAAACACATATAAGGAAGAACAGAACAGAACAGGGGGTGCCTAATCTAAATTAAGACGCTACAGAAGGGAAATGACCTGAAGAAGACAAAAATATGTCGAAACGTCGTCAAAGGAAAAATACCTACAGGAAACAAAAGGAACGAATGTAGATGCCTGGGGGAAACCAAAGAAACGGCCCAGAGGTACGAAGCGCAACGAAAAAACCAAAGAGGGGAAAATAATTCTAATTAACTGAAAGTAAGGGACGCTGAGGGTAAATAACAAAAAGATTATTACCTATATAACAAAGCTGAACCCGAGTATATATAAGGCCTGGGCTCTCAGATGAACGGCAGGGCGGAGAGTGCAGTCGGTCTCCCCTAGTGGGAGGCTGCTTCAGCTATAAAACCCTACCTTGCCAGGTCCTCCTGCCTATTAGTCTGGGAGCCTGGGCCTTAACCCTAATTCCCCTCCCTTACGATGTTAACCCTAACCCTAACCCCCCTCCCTCCTCCCCCCTCCCATCCCTAACCCTAATATGGAGCATAAACCTAAGAAAAGGAAAACTAAAATGAATTTAAATTATAAACCTAAAAGAAGGAAGATGGTTGAAGGGAAACTTATAAAAGGGAGCAAACCTAAAAGAAGGACAGCCAGAAACCTAAGAGAAGGACAGAGGGAAACACATATAAGGAAGAACAGAACAGAACAGGGGGTGCCTAATCTAAATTAAGACGCTACAGAAGGGAAATGACCTGAAGAAGACAAAAATATGTCGAAACGTCGTCAAAGGAAAAATACCTACAGGAAACAAAAGGAACGAATGTAGATGCCTGGGGGAAACCAAAGAAACGGCCCAGAGGTACGAAGCGCAACGAAAAAACCAAAGAGGGGAAAATAATTCTAATTAACTGAAAGTAAGGGACGCTGAGGGTAAATAACAAAAAGATTATTACCTATATAACAAAGCTGAACCCGAGTATATATAAGGCCTGGGCTCTCAGATGAACGGCAGGGCGGAGAGTGCAGTCGGTCTCCCCTAGTGGGAGGCTGCTTCAGCTATAAAACCCTACCTTGCCAGGTCCTCCTGCCTATTAGTCTGGGAGCCTGGGCCTTAACCCTAATTCCCCTCCCTTACGATGTTAACCCTAACCCTAACCCCCCTCCCTCCTCCCCCCTCCCATCCCTAACCCTAATATGGAGCATAAACCTAAGAAAAGGAAAACTAAAATGAATTTAAATTATAAACCTAAAAGAAGGAAGATGGTTGAAGGGAAACTTATAAAAGGGAGCAAACCTAAAAGAAGGACAGCCAGAAACCTAAGAGAAGGACAGAGGGAAACACATATAAGGAAGAACAGAACAGAACAGGGGGTGCCTAATCTAAATTAAGACGCTACAGAAGGGAAATGACCTGAAGAAGACAAAAATATGTCGAAACGTCGTCAAAGGAAAAATACCTACAGGAAACAAAAGGAACGAATGTAGATGCCTGGGGGAAACCAAAGAAACGGCCCAGAGGTACGAAGCGCAACGAAAAAACCAAAGAGGGGAAAATAATTCTAATTAACTGAAAGTAAGGGACGCTGAGGGTAAATAACAAAAAGATTATTACCTATATAACAAAGCTGAACCCGAGTATATATAAGGCCTGGGCTCTCAGATGAACGGCAGGGCGGAGAGTGCAGTCGGTCTCCCCTAGTGGGAGGCTGCTTCAGCTATAAAACCCTACCTTGCCAGGTCCTCCTGCCTATTAGTCTGGGAGCCTGGGCCTTAACCCTAATTCCCCTCCCTTACGATGTTAACCCTAACCCTAACCCCCCTCCCTCCTCCCCCCTCCCATCCCTAACCCTAATATGGAGCATAAACCTAAGAAAAGGAAAACTAAAATGAATTTAAATTATAAACCTAAAAGAAGGAAGATGGTTGAAGGGAAACTTATAAAAGGGAGCAAACCTAAAAGAAGGACAGCCAGAAACCTAAGAGAAGGACAGAGGGAAACACATATAAGGAAGAACAGAACAGAACAGGGGGTGCCTAATCTAAATTAAGACGCTACAGAAGGGAAATGACCTGAAGAAGACAAAAATATGTCGAAACGTCGTCAAAGGAAAAATACCTACAGGAAACAAAAGGAACGAATGTAGATGCCTGGGGGAAACCAAAGAAACGGCCCAGAGGTACGAAGCGCAACGAAAAAACCAAAGAGGGGAAAATAATTCTAATTAACTGAAAGTAAGGGACGCTGAGGGTAAATAACAAAAAGATTATTACCTATATAACAAAGCTGAACCCGAGTATATATAAGGCCTGGGCTCTCAGATGAACGGCAGGGCGGAGAGTGCAGTCGGTCTCCCCTAGTGGGAGGCTGCTTCAGCTATAAAACCCTACCTTGCCAGGTCCTCCTGCCTATTAGTCTGGGAGCCTGGGCCTTAACCCTAATTCCCCTCCCTTACGATGTTAACCCTAACCCTAACCCCCCTCCCTCCTCCCCCCTCCCATCCCTAACCCTAATATGGAGCATAAACCTAAGAAAAGGAAAACTAAAATGAATTTAAATTATAAACCTAAAAGAAGGAAGATGGTTGAAGGGAAACTTATAAAAGGGAGCAAACCTAAAAGAAGGACAGCCAGAAACCTAAGAGAAGGACAGAGGGAAACACATATAAGGAAGAACAGAACAGAACAGGGGGTGCCTAATCTAAATTAAGACGCTACAGAAGGGAAATGACCTGAAGAAGACAAAAATATGTCGAAACGTCGTCAAAGGAAAAATACCTACAGGAAACAAAAGGAACGAATGTAGATGCCTGGGGGAAACCAAAGAAACGGCCCAGAGGTACGAAGCGCAACGAAAAAACCAAAGAGGGGAAAATAATTCTAATTAACTGAAAGTAAGGGACGCTGAGGGTAAATAACAAAAAGATTATTACCTATATAACAAAGCTGAACCCGAGTATATATAAGGCCTGGGCTCTCAGATGAACGGCAGGGCGGAGAGTGCAGTCGGTCTCCCCTAGTGGGAGGCTGCTTCAGCTATATAACCCTAACCCTAACCCTAACCCTAACCCTAACCCTAACCCTAACCCTAACCCTAACCCTAACCCTAACCCTAACCCTAACCCTAACCCTAACCCACATCAAGAGGTTGAAAAGTGTGGGAAATAAAAGCAGGCCTCAAATCCAAGCCAGGCTGCACAGTGACCCCCTTGCTCTTTGCAGAGCGATGGAAATGAAAGCAGGCCTCAAATCCAAGCCAAGCTGCAGAGCGACACGTCTGCAGCTCTTTGGAAAGCGTGGGAAATAAAAGCAGGCCTCAGATCCGAGCCAGGCTGCACAGTGACCCGCTTTCTCTTTGGAAAGCGTGGGGAATGAAAGCAGGCCTCAGATCCAAGCCAGGCTGCAGAGCGACACGTCTGCAGCTCTTTGGAAAGCGTGGGGAATAAAAGCAGGCCTCAGATCCAAGCCAGGCTGCACAGTGACCCGCTGGCTCTTTGCAGAGCGATGGAAATAAAAGCAGGCCTCAAACCAGAGCCAGGCTCAGTCCAATTCGCCTCCAAATCCATCGTCTTTCAGTACTGAACCACTTCCTCAGACACCTCACATCTCCAGGGCAGGTGTAACCACCGGAGACACCGGGAAATGCATCCCGCACACGTCTGGTAAGGCTCCTAACAGGCACATGCAACCAAAAGACTTGGAGCAGTTTGCCATCGTTTTGGGCAAGTTCCTGAAGCCAGACAAACGAGGTGTCTGCGGACTCAGGGGGAACCCCTGAGCATGCACGACCGACTCCAAGCTCCGTCGGACGCTTCCCGGCCCGCCCTCCGCCCCAAACGCCCGCCGCTGAGGATGGGACATTTCTCAAACGTCGCCCCAGACGTGTCGTGTGGGGCGTCTGGCGAAGCGGCACGAGCCCCCGAGCGCAACGGCGGGCCTCCTTTCCCCGTGCCGGGCTCCCCTCTTCGATTTCGACCGTTTTGTCCGATCCTTTTTGCGCCGTTTCGGCCTACCGCCAGAACCGTCCGTCGCAGAGAGACGCCGACGCCTCAGGCGCGTCCGCAGCCCCCCCAAACATGGGGGAGGAGCCCGCTTTCAGCTCCCTACCGCCTTTACTTTACCCCCAAATCCACTTTTGTCCGATCCTCAGGTGGTGTTTACCCTCTAACCTAACCCTAACCCTAACCCTCATTTTCTGGCTATCATCCCTATATCCTAACCCTAACCCTAACCCTAACCCTAACCCTAACTCCTAAGCCTGACCCAGACCCTATCCAGACCCTAACCTCTCCCACCTGTGTCGTCACTCGGGGCCCCTTGCAGACTACTCGGGGCACTCCAAAGTGCACTATTCAACCCATTCTGACCTACTGCCTCACCCAGACAGCTTTCCAGACCCTAACCACTCCCACATGTGACGTCACCCAGGACCCCTTTCAGACCACTCGGGACATGCCAAAACACGCTCTGGTAAAGTTCCCCTAGAGACCACCCACCGCGACACTTGGGAGCATTTTTCACCCTTTTGGCAAGGTCAATCAAACATGGCAAATCACGTGTCTACGCACTCAGGGGAAGGTGCTGAGCACAGAAAAGCAACTCCCAGCTCCATCCCACCATCCTAGCCAAAGTTCAATTAACACCCAAAATGAATGGGAGTCTATGGCAGCTATAGGAAGGGGAGGGGCTAGAGCCACCAAACTTGCTGGACACCTGGGTGGGGCCAAGACATGTATACACACCAACTTTCATCCATATGACCCTAACCCTTTTTGACTTATTTTGAATGAAACGTTTTTTTCAATGAATGGGAGTCAATGGCAGCTATGCCTTAGGAAGCAGCCACACCCACCAAACTTGCAGCGTTTGTGGGTCCCCCCAGACAGACTCTCTGGGCCAAATAAGGGCCCCCTACCTCTTTCACTTTTTGAGTTATTTTGAATGACCCGCCGATCATTCTGGTTTTCATCCTTTATCCCTAACCCTGACCCCTGAAAATCACCCAAAATTGGGTCACCCAGGAATACTTTCTACTGACTCAGGACACTCTGAAACGCACTCTGGTAAGGGTCCCACAAGCACCTCAAACCAAAACACTTAGTGCAATTTTCACTTTGCCTTGGTTGAGACCGTGACACAGATTGGCCCATGTGCATTGACTGGACACATTCTCACTTACAGACTGACCCAGACCCTATCCAGACCTTAACCTCTCCCACCTGTGACGTTACTCGGGACCTATTCCAAACCACTCGGGACACGCCAAAACACACCCTGCTCAGGTTCCCCTAGAGACCGCCCACCACCACACTTGGAGCAATTTTTGGGGTTAGGGTAAGGTCAATGAAACATGGCAAGTCGCATGTCTACGCACTCAGGGCCACGTCCTGAACACGGAAAACCAACTCCCAGCTCCATCCCACGCTCCTAGCCAGACTTCCAAAATGAATGGCAGTCTATGGCAGCTACAGGAAGGGGAGGGGCCAGCACCACCAAACTTGACGGGAAGGTGGGGGGCCCCGGGGGGAGTGTACACACCAAGTTTGGTGAGATTGGCACTTACACTTTTTGACTTATTGAGAGTGTACCTTTTTTTCAAATGAATGGGAGTCAATGGCAGCTATGTCTTAGGAAGCAGCCACACCCACCAAACTTGGAGGCTTTGTGGGTCCCCTCAGACAGACTCTCTGGGCCAAGTATCGACCCTGTACCTCTTTCACTTTCTGAGTTATTGAGAGTGTACCATCCACTTTTCTGGTTTTCATCCTATATCCTAACCCTAACCCTACATATATATATATATATATATATGGTCTCATTGTTATGAAGTAATTTTTCTTCTTATGTAATAACACATTTGTTTTACATAGATGTTTTTCACAATACTTTTTTTTTAACGAGGTGATTGTTATTTTTAGTTCCTGAACACAGATTGTACCGATAGGTTGGTTAACTGTTAGTATTTCACTATTTGACATGCCAGAGGCCTCCGGTTTTGGTCCAGTTCTGATTGTGCCGTGGTTCTGTCCCTCAGCCAAGGTCATCAGTCCACGGTACCGCTGCGGAACTTCGCTCGGCAGAGGCGGCTTTAGTTGGGTGATTTCGGGGGAGCGGCTGTCAGATGGGCTCCCGGTCGCCATCAAGGTGATCTCCAGGGGGCTGGTCAAGGAGTGGGTCCACCTGGTAAGTACGCTTCTTTCCTCTGGAAGCAGTCCGCTGCACAGGCGGCGGAACCACAGCTGCAGGGGGATGGGGATGATGTCATTGTCATTGGATTTCCCCGTAGTGATCTGCCCCAGTAGGAGAGTTAAACAAACACCTGCAGACAATACACCAGGCCAAAGTTTTCTCAGGGAAAGCACAGAGAAGCTGAAATGAGCTTGTTTGCTCGCCACATCACATCCTACTGCTCTAGCTTCTTCTTTCTTTTGTTTCGATGATTTATGAATCAATGACTCAGTGCAACTCTTTCCCTGCAGCCCGAAACGCTGCGGCCTGTACCCTTGGAGATCGCTCTGTTGCAGCGGCTCTCTGAAGTTGAGGGTGAAAGCGGCGTGATCCGGATGCTAGACTGGTTGGAGGTGGAGGGGCTGGGCTTCCTGTTGATCACGGAGCGGCTGGCCCAGTGCCAGGATCTCTTCGATTTCATCACAGAGCGAGGCACGCTTCCTGAACGTCTCGCGCTCAGGTGTGCCTCTTGCAGCTACCGTGGTAACGTGTGCCTGCGGGTCCTCTGCCGGCCTCTTGTTAACGCCCCGTCTTTGCTCCGCCCCCTCAGGTTCTTCAGGCAGGTGGTCCAGGCGCTGAGGTTCGTGCATCAGCACGGCATCGTGCACCGGGACGTCAAGGACGAGAACATTGTGGTGAACACGGAGACGATGGAGGTAAAGCTCATCGACTTTGGATCCGGGGCGCTGCTGAAAGACGGTCCGTACGACGACCTCGAAGGTGCGGAGCTCAGCCGACGAACCTCACGACGACGGTGAAAGCGGAAGGGTTACTGATGTTTTTCGCTCTGTGCAGGTACGCGTGTCTACAGCCCTCCGGAATGGATCCAGCACAGGACCTACCACGCCATCCCGCTCACCGTCTGGTCGCTCGGCGTGCTCCTCTTCGACATGGTCTGTGGGAACACCCCGTTCGAGCTCGACCAGGAGATCGTCCGGGCCACGCCCTTGTTCACGCATCCCGTCTCCGAAGGTGAGCACTGGACCCGCCCCCGCAGACGCACCATTTATTGACATTTGTGCATTTGCTGAGTCGGTTCCCCCCCTCTGCAGAATGCCAGGCTCTCATTCGCTGGTGTCTGTCCTTTCGGCCTGAGGACCGCCCTTCTCTGGAGGCAATCCTCTCCCATCCATGGATGGTTGGAGGAGAGAAAAGTGGGGAGGAGGAGGAGGAGGAGGAGGAGAAGAAGGAGAAAAAAGACCACGAGGAGAAGAAAGACCACGGGTCGCTGTGATCCCTGTCCCATCACATCCAGAGACTGACTTTTTCTATTTCTTTTATTTTATTGATGTAAAATTTTTCTTTTGATTTGTTTTATTAAAGAAAAAAAACAACTTTGCCTGCACTGACATTTTATTATTCATTGGTTTCTCTATGGTTCAGTGTTATGCAGTTATACCTGTTTGATTATGAAGAGTATAATATTTATTATTATTAATATTATTATTATTTATACCAGTGGTGAAGATTCTCAGTCATCCAGGTGATGGTCATTCAAAAGAAAAAAAGGCAAAACAACTGGACTTTGTTCCGAAGGTTTGAAGACGTCTTCAAACCTTCGGAACAAAGTCCAGTTGTTTTGCTATTTACACCGCATAGGTGTTATGGTTTGGTTAGACTTGTCCGGAAAACGTGCACCGAGAAGGACTAATTGAGAGGTAGCAATGCTTAATTCACCATGCTAAGCTTGTCGTGTCGGGGAAACCCTAAACGCAATGAGAGTGAGATTTTCACAGAATGAACATATTTGACAGAAAAAGAAGAGCCAGACCTGGTTTGTGAAGCATTTTATTATACATGCATAGAATGCTGTATTGTGCATTGGAAACCAACATACTTACTTACCTGGTAATCGTACGGAGTATTTATGGCTGCTTACCTGTTACCTAGAGGTAACAGGTAAGCAGCCATCGAATGCACCTAAACTACCATAGAACATATGCTATAAATACTTTTTATAAGATAAAAAAAACAAAAAACAATATCAACTTAGACAGTCAAAACAGCAGTCATCATTTGTTAACAAGGTTTGTACCTTGTTGGTAGGACATTTAGTAGACTTATCCTGATGTTAGTTTTAATATGTAATGCTTATACGATTTAATCACGGCGTGTCTGGCTGTTGTTGGAGCGCTCTTCTGCAAAGGTTCATAGAGGAAGCATCAACCCACTCATCAAAATACAACACAGCTGGAACAGCAGAGGAGGAGAATGTGGCCTTGTTGAGGGGCGATTCGGTGATGCGGTCTGCTGTATGTCGCCGGTCTGACATTCTATTGTGTGTTGTAATAGTAGACTCAATAAATACTTATTGAACTAGATGGTTCAATAAGTATTTTGCACCACGACCTTCATCCAGGTTTGATGACCGACTTGCACATGAGGACAACAGCGGGCCTGCACCACAGTTTATCATCGTCAACTTGAAGTGCTTCATCAAAATAAGACATGACGGGAACACTGGATGAGGAGCGGACATGAAATGTGCTCCACAAATATTTTGATTAAAAATTGTATAAAGTAAATACAGTTTTCAAGATAAAGTGAAAAATCCAGTATGCTTATGTGTTAATATGAACATCCTCTGCGGGACGTTATTACCAGGCTCCTTGCTCCTTATCGGCTTCCTCTGTCTTCCGGACCCTGCCTGGAAAGGCACAGACATGGACCTCAAAGCATCTGTGGCTCAAAACCACCCTCTCTGGAGTGTCTAGTGTCAGTGTTGGGCAGAGATTCCAGGCATCCAGTCAGTAAGATTTATGTGTCCGTGTAACACTGTTTTATATTAGTAGCTGAACAACCAGATCACATAAATGCATTAAATATGAACCTTGTAAACATATTTCCCCTTTCATCTTAGATATCGGATTATGTGTATATGTGCTTGGTCATGAGGTCTTTGACTTTAGCTTAAGGCATAAATATCAAGGGGTGGGCCTAAGATTTAGTTTAAAATTAGCCAGATTTTTGTATGTTTTATCTTAAAAATAAGGAAACTTTATTTGTCATTGCAATTGTACATTCCAACGACATGTGCCTTCTGCATTTAACCCATCCCTGGGGAGCAGCGGGCAGCTACCTGGGGCTGCTCCGTAGCGGCATCCGTGTCAACTGTTTTGGCTGAGGGCTTCTCAGGGGCTGGACATCACTCAACCTGTAAAACCCGTCCACGCAGGCCTGTGACTGGTCAGGGAACGAGGTTCTCAAAGGGGGCTGTACCACGCTGAGGTTTGCTGTATAGCGGAGCTGAGAATGGCAGGGCAGGGTAATGTTCAAACACAAGCTAGGAGAAACAAACTGTAAGGACTGAAAACGTTTTATTTCTTATACTATTAAATAAAAAAATATAACATCACTGCAAACTCTGTAGAACAAAAAAAAAAACACACACACGCACGCAAAACACACACAACCCAGCAAAACCAGCAAAACCCCACCACGACCACGGTGAGAGCGGAGGGGTCGCTGATGTCTTTCGCTCTGTGCAGGCACGCGGGGGGAACAGCCCTCCGGAACGGGTCCGGCATCAAACCTACCGTGCCATCCCCGCTCACCGGCTAATTGTCCAGCCACGAAAGACCCTGAGCCTCCCCACCAAATGACCTTTGGGTCACCCCGTAGTCAATCAAGAGCTCCTCGCCGGCCTTAATGTCCCGTGCGGCTTTAATGAGAAAAACGGGGTGGTCCTCCCCCGGGACTTGGAAAACCACCCCTTTCACATTTAGCCGTTTGGTGGAGTGATTAATCATCCTCCCAAAGGTGGCTTTGTCCGGGTGGCACTGGCAAGGCGCTACTTGTGAATTAACACAGAGCCTCTGCTCCCCAGCCTTGAAAAAGAAAACGTAGCTCCCCTCGCCAGGTTGCAGGGCCTCGAGCACGCGCATGCCCTCTTCGGCGCTGACTACCGAGCCATGGTAGTCGCAGACGACGGTGCCTCTGGCAAAGTCCTTGGTGGCAAAGACACCTATGCATGGAGGAGGGAAACACGGTCACTTTTGTAAAACGCACACTGATTAAATGCATCACAGAATTGTAACGCCCCTCGAGATGGGCGACCAAACTGCCGTGGAACATCGACCCACCGTTGCCTGCTCTGGGGATTTTGCTCTCTGCGATGGTGAGCCCGGGCCAGCTCTGGTTCCTGATGTGCCCGATCAGGTCCGGGTCATTGGTAAGACCCACTTTGGGTGGCGGAGCCCAGCCCTCCACAACCTCCCGGGCAGAGACGCAGTTGGACCTCCAGCCAGACCTCTTGATGTAGCCCTGGACCGTCACAACGGAGGGCTTCTTTCGGGTCCAGTAGGCTAGGAGAAAACATGGGAAACCACGCACGTTCGCTGTTACAATGAGAATCAGAAAAGAAAAAACCCCCCAGCCAAAAACAACGTTCCACCACAGTGCCCTCATTTACATCAGGCTTGATATTTGGACATTTCTCCTCCCTCACGCGTTAGTGAGTGCGACTGGGCTATTTTGAGCGCTCTGACTACTTACCGAGTAGATGTGTGCGCCGGAGGTTTCGCTGGTACGACCTCCACGAGTCATACAGCGCCCTGTCCACGGCGAAGCCCTTGTCCCGCCTCTGCTTCTTGGTGGGCGCCTGGCCGTCCAGGGTCACAGGAAACTCCTGGAAAAAAGCGCCCACATCCGTGCTCTCCTCGGGGCTGGTTTCCCGCGGCCGCTTGCGCGCTGGATGGCGGCCAGAGGGGCTGAGGGAGGAAGGATCGGGGATGTGGACAGAAAGGGAGCAAGCGAGAAAGAAAGACAGAGGGGATGTGTAAACACGCAACTGAAGGCTTGGCCCCCAGACCCCCCCCTCCTGATCCACCCACCTGCCGGCCAAACTGTTCAGGTTGGTGGCCACCAACACCAACTGATGAGGGGTTGGACGTGAGAGGGGGGGATCCTGCTCGTCCTGGCCAACTCCCAGGTAGGCCCTGAGTGCTCCCATTTCTGCCTGGGGAAGGAGACTGGCATCCCGCGCGGCAATGAGGCACGCTTCCTGGCTGGAGACGGCCGGCAGGTTGTAGCTGTGAAAGTAAACCAAAACATTAGTGGTTTTCCGTGGAGGGGGGAACTGCAGCCTCTTTTACGTGTTTGTAATTGATCTAGGTGTTTAGACAAAAAAAAAAAGCACAAAAAATAAAAATCACTAAATGAAAAACACATCAGGGGTAATTTGTTCAAATGTTGTTAATAGAGAGGCTGTTATGCTGCCATCGGCTGTGTCATCGGCTGTCTGTAAAAACAGTGGAGATGGTTGTGGACTTCAGGAAGAACTCAGCCCCAGCTACCTCCATCACCCTCTGTGACTCCGCCATGGACACTGTGGAGTCTTTCTGCTTCCTGGGAACTATCATCTCCCAGGACCTAAAGTGGGAGCTGAACATCAACTCCCTCAGCAAGAAAGCCCAGCAGAGGATGTACGTCCTGCTGAAGGCAGCTGAAGAAATTCCACCTGCCCAGGACAATGATGGTGCAGTTCTACTCCTCCATCATTGAGTCCATCCTCACCTCCTCCATCACCATCTGGTACGCTGGTGCCACCGCTAAGGACCATGGCAGACTGCAGCGTGTCATCAGGTCTGCAGAGAAGGTGATTGGCTGCAATCTTCCATCTCTCCAGGACCTGTACGCCTCCAGGACTCTGAGGCGTGCAGGAAGATTGTGGCTGATCCCTTCACCCCAGTCACAGACTATTTCAGTCACTTCCCTCTGGCAGGAGGCTGCGCTCCATCAGGACCAGAACCTCACGCCACAACAACAGTTTTTTCCCATCTGCTACCGGCCTTATGAACAAGGCCAAGAGCCGCCTGTGACCTTTGACACTGCCTCTCCCCCCGTTCAGGACTTACAAGCTTCTGCGTTACATTAACGCACAGTTTACTGAGTGTATATAGCTTCTGTATATATATCCATTTTACTTTATTGTATTTTATTTACTTTAATTTTAATTTTTTGTCAGCACCATCAACACCAAGTCAAATTCCTTGTAAGTGCAAACCTACTTGGCGATTAAACTTGATTCTGATTCTGATTCTTCCGAGTACCGCAGTTGTATTGAACTGTTGTGAAAAAAAATAAGATAAACATGGCCACACGTCTATCAGACATGACAGTTTCCGGCGTCTGCTGGGGTCTTTTGCCGGAGATTATGGAATACATGTGAGGATACGTGGCACGAATAATAAATACAAAAGGATGACAAACAGGAACAAATGCTTAAAAGTCATAAACTGTCAGATTCAACCTGTCACAGAGACATGGTCAACCACTGAGTCATATAAACTGGGTTTATTAAACATTAGATCTCTGTCAGGAAAATCCCTTTTAATGAAGGACTTCATTATTGACAATAATGCTGATGTAATGTTTGTAACAGAAACATGGTTTATGACATAAATTTAATGAATCGGCTATTCTGAGGGAGTCCACTCCACCCAACTACACTTTTCTTCGTGAAAGGCAGACAGCAAAGGAAAGGTGGAGGAGTGGCTGCACTGTTTAATGCTTGACTAAATATGGCATTTGGCATTGGTTGTGAAAAACTAACAGTATTTCCTCGCAACCCTGTCCTATCTGACTATTTTCTTTTAAGCTTTGAGTTTAATTTAACCAAGTTTTCCACCCCCGAAAGACGGGTTTCATCACAGAAACCCTGTATGATCTGATTGAACTTGACTTTGTAAAGTTTTATTACACCCCCCCACCGCCTCGAAAAACAACTTCACTCACTGGCGATGAAGGCGGCTCAACTCCACGTGAGCGCTGGCGATGACGGCTCCGGAGCGGTAGAGGAAGAGATGGGTCTCGACCGTCTTGGTGTCCCTCACAACGCCTGACCTGACTTTTTTAAAGTAGGTCTCAATGAGCTGCATAGGAAGAGAGGAAAGCGTTGGCCATGGCAGTTGGGAAAATGTAACTGCTGTATGAGTCAACGTTACAACTGAATTTACGATAAAGGATTTGTTTTTCACACTCCTAAACAAGGCTGGGCAGACTGCCTTGCTTTGGAAAAAAAGCACACTTACAGAGGCGTCGTCCTCCTCCAGGGCAAAGGAGGACTCATGTCCATCCTGCCGACGGCAAGTGACCGCCACAAAGCCGCCGTAGCTGGTGCGCTCCAGCCACTCTCTCGTCTGTGGAAAGAAAATAGCAAGACTTAGAGCCATCCCTAAGGGTTAAATTGGATCATGTTTATGTTTCTCATCGGTATTAGTTATTAAATGTGCAACAATGATCAATCCGTTGCTTGGACGGATTGATCACGTGTAATGCTATAGTGAAAGGGGTGCCAGGTGGCCGAGAAGAGACATGGCCATCCATCCATCCATCCATCTATATATATATATATATATATATATATATATATACATATATATATATATATATATATAGATAGATAGATGGATAGATAGATATATTGATATAACTATGTGTGTGTGTGTGTGTGTGTGGCCTTGTTGTTTCAGTTTGCTCTCAGTGTTCCAAAATCAAAAATCAAACAAACAAACAAAAAAAAAAGCGCACACAGATTGAGCTGAGCGTCACAACGGCTGTGCCCAAACCACAGGGAGATGCCTTCTCACCTGCAGCTTTTCCACCACCCACGGCTTGACGCACGCCTTGAGCAGGAGCAGGGCCACGCAGTACTGCCGGAGTCGCGTCTTGTTCTCCTCCGTGACGTGGTGCTCCTGGTCCAAATTGGTTTGGACAGTGGTCACGTCCTCCTGTGCCCTGCGGAGGATCGTCTGGCAGTGGTACAGGGTGGTTTGTGGTCCGATCACTAGCTTGGCGCTGCAATGACAAGGACACAAATGTCGGCGGGAGGGTGGGGGAAAAGCTGGGATGGGAGGAGGAGTCTGGGAGTTATTAACCGGCTTGCCTTTTGGCGGGCACCCCCTCGCGCCTGATGCCCCGCATTGCCGACTTGAGGGCCGCGGCAAAGGTGTCGCATTCGGCGTCGTACTCTGGGCCCGACTGCTCCCTGACAAATGCCACGAACCGCAGGAGATTGTCCAGGTGCATGCAGATGGTGGCCCTGTTTAGCCGTGCCTCCGTCAAGTTGTCCACATACGCCCGTACCTTGTCCGGGGAGCGCACAAACTCGACGGAGGCCCCGTCTGCGTCCGGCAGGAGGAAGCGTAGCCATCTGCACACGTTGGAGATCTGGGGACACAGAGTTGTGGCGCCGAAGCCTGTGTTAGCCTGCCGTGACATCACGCCCGGTAGACCAAACTTGACCGACACTTTCATGAACTACTCGCCTCCTTTTCGGCGTTGCGGATTTTCGCCACCTCCTTCAGATGGACCCTGTAGCTCTGGATCAGCGGGTCGTCTGAGGACACCCGCTGATACATGCCCAGGCGCTTCAAGGTCCTGCGGGACCCTTTCGACACCCTGGCTGTGCTGCGGGGACAATTACAAGCCACACCAACAAACATCACAAAAACAGAGGGCGACAACAAAAGCTGGAAATGAAGCCACTAGCCGTTCTCTCTTACGGGGTCTCCGGGGCCTCTTCCTCGCTGCTCGCAGGGGAGGGTGGCTCAGTAACAGCAGCGCCCCCGACCGACGGCGGGGCCGCAGGCCGGCTCTGCCTCGCGTGGTCCGACGCGACAGCCGCCGCCTTCATCCGTCCACGCTCATCCTCCCCGGGTGGGTTAATGACTAAAAAGTCATTCTCCTCCAGGTGCTCCAGCAGTCTGTACCTGTCGGCGGGGTCCTTACAGCACTTCTGCAGGAGACTGTAGTCCCACCGCCTACCCAACAATGTCCAGCGCTTCATCGAGCGCTTCGCTCGGACCACCTCGGCCTGCCGCTGCTCCGGCGTCTCCTGTGCCATGCAGCGCTTGGCCAGGTGCCAGGATATGGCTGTCTGTGGCTTATTGCAGATAAGGCAATAAACCACACGACGGTCTGGCAGTCTGCGGAGAAGAAAAAAAAAAAAAGGGATTATCTTAAACCGGTACAGTGTGCGTAGCCGGAAGGAGGAACTGACATGAAGGCACGTTGTCTACAGTTTGGCAAAAATCATGTGTCACTACCAGCCGACTGTTGTGGTGGGAGCAATTGATTGCAAGGTAACTGTCGACGTCCCACAAACTATACATGCATGTGGCATTTAATTATAATGTAAAGTACCTAATAATAACATGATGATGTTTATTTAATGTGCTGAGTAATATAGTGTATATATCTGCATCTATTTTGTTTTTATAAAGCCTATGGGCTTTTTTGTCTCAGTTTGTCCTCTTGTGTTTATGAAATGACATTGTTATAATGGCAGCTACTTACTTCCAAAAGGGGAAAAATGTCATGCATTTGAATGTTTTCATTTCATTGAGTTAAACGACCACTGAGGCCATGTAAACGGCACTGATAATCCTTATTTTGTTGTTTTTAGTTTTATAAATCGTAAGCACTTTCTGTCAGTGTGTCCACTCCAGAAATAGTAATATTTGTGTCCAGTTACAGTAATATTTGTTTTCATGCCAATACTGTACCTCCAAAAGTCATTTCAATAAATACAGCTATGATCTGGTGGCCATGTTATGTCATGTCTTTATTCTAATTGACTTTTAGTTATCCCCATATGAACCTGTTTGGGGTACATCTCCTCACCGAGCCACGGCACAGCGTACAAAAGAAGTGGATACTCACTTGCGACTTTTAGGCATTTTTTTGCTCCACCTGTCCTGCAAACATAAGCGGAGATGTATTAAATTTCAGACAGTGAAATCAGCAGACAACCTAAGAATACTAACAAAAAGAAATCCTTTAATGCCCCACGTTGGGGTAATTTGTAGTATAATAACAGTATTACATGTTTTATTACCTTGAAATCTTCTGAAAAGTTATTCAACAAAAGAGCTAAAAAATGTTTTTTAATAGCCTGGTCTTGGAAGAAATACACAACACCCAAAGTTTTAAAAAACTTCAGCTCCCATTTCTCATTCCAGAAACTCATGATGTGCTAAAATATTTTGCGTGTTATTATTACTATTATTGGCACCCCTTCATGTTTTACATAGCCGAGTGAATATCTTCAGAAATAATTGACAATGTTCAAAACTTATTTCAGCAGGATCTTTCAATCTGAGGTCCAAAGTAATTTAAGAAAGACAGTTACCGTTTCAACATAAATATTTTGATTCCAAAGGACAAAACAAAAACCAGCATGTCCAACAATATGGACACCCCTCCTTAATATTTATATATATATATATATATATATATATATATATATATATATATATATATACCAGAGTCTAAAATACACTTTTATACAGTAAATAATAAGAAAAATTTTGTATTAGACATTCAGCACACTTTATGTAGATTATACAGGGGTCGCACTGATATTTGGTTTTGTTGGGTACCAGCGCATGAAGGGATAAAAGGCAATGAGAAGGCAGATATAATAGCAAAAGGGGCTTTAGAAGAGGCAATAGCGATTACAGTTATTGTGTTTTTTTGCTGGGGTATCTTGTCCCGGAAGTATGGCACTACTCTTGCCCATATATGGAAGACGCTGTGCCAGAGCGCAGCTGGTTTGTAAGCGAGACAGGTGATCAGCATTTACGTTTACAAGGAGGTAGATCGCCGAGGACATCACATCCCAGGCTGATGAACATTGAGCGTGAGTTGGCTTTTATTGTTTCTGATTCCTCCTCTTGATTATTGCAGGTAACGCACAGGTGCTGGTGTAACGTGATCTATTTTGTGTGAACGCTGGCCTGCTATTGTTTTAATTTCATTTCTAGTTTGAAACGTATTTTCTGCTTTTGCTGGTTTTGTTGAAGGAATGGGAATTTTTCTTGTTTTGCCCTCTCCCCCCCCCTTTTTTTTAAATAAAATGAGGGTTTTTTATTTATATTGAGACTAGTGGGAGGGGAGTTTTTATTTTCTCTGTTGTATTCACCAGGGCTGGTGGTGTGTATATTTGTTGGGGGACACTTAGGTGCATTTAGTTGTATTTGTGTTGATTATTGTTACTACTACTACTACTACTACTTCCCCAAACAGTCCAACTTACATAATTGGATTTTAACTGTCTCTCAGCTGCAAGGTTTCCAGGGCCAGCATAGGCTCCTATAGTTAATGTGGTCATTTTTTGTACAATAAAATAAACTGACAATTTTTATCCATAGGAATTTGTGAATTTAATAAACTTTTTTATTTAATTTGCAACAATGTCTTTATCTCATCAGGAAACGGCAAGACAATGGCTGCCTGCTCCAAGACTCCGAGGGAAAGTCACATCCTGCTTTTCCTTACCAGCCTCTTGACCTAGCTGGGACGCTTTGGAAAAAATCCTCTGTGTTGGCAAATTGACACTAGAAGAATTTCGGCTCTCGGTTGTATGCATATGTAATTGCATTCTTTGGAAGCATGAAGGTTATGGATGTTGTTGCTGCTGTTATCCAAATGTTGGATTGAAGTTTTGGGTTTCTGCCACACCATCCACAGAATGCTGAGCAGAAAATGACTTTGAGTGTTTCTGAATGACTTTATTCACCACAACATTGTCACACTCCATGATAACTGTATGTTGAGGAACTTTTATTGCAAGAGTGGTGAATGAATGGCATTTTGCTGACTCATCCAGCCACTCGAGGTTTAGTCCTTCACCCAGAGAAGACGTGCGCTTGATGGCATAGATTTAACAGCAGCTCTTCACAAATATCAATATCCCTCGGTCCACCAGGGAAGTAAGTCCTGTAGTAGACTGACCTCAGGTTTGACCTCTGGCCCACCGTGTTTTCTGTTGGCTGACACTCGCACGGGAAAGTCTGAGCGTCCATGCAGAGGTCCCTACCACCACCTGACAGTCGGGGTCTTGCTAACTGGGCTGTAAAAGACAAATGTTAAATTAATATTATTGTCCAAAATTGGAATTGTTACTTTCAGTTTAGAAATATTGTTAGCATAATTTCCAGAACGCGTGTATTAATTTTTTTGATAATGAAGTGCATCAACTTACACAAGAGGTGCGCCTTCTGCTTGGCCAACTGGCCAGACCTCCAACGATCATAAGACACTCAAGCGAGGTGGCAACCCTGCAGCTGTTTGTCTCTTCTTTCGTGGGCGGGGTGCTACTCGCTGGGAATTGTTGGAGAAACGCTCAAAAGACCCCGTCATCTTGGTCAGCTGGGCCTCTCTTTCGTTTCCCACCACTCTTATCTTTGGCATGCGCTTATGACGGAGAGCTGAAAACTTGAGAACATTTCACAGTCAAACTCTGACAAAAAGCTCAACAGACCTGATGCTGGCCTCACCATGACTGGATCTTTAAAGAGAGTCAGACGTAAGAAAAGACAATACGAGTTGCATAACACCATTTATGACATGCACATCAGTGCAGAAACTGTGAACAAACTGTAACTTTGCTTTGAGTTTTTTTTTTTCTTTTCTTTTAAAGAGATCAAGCGCAGTGGAGCAAGAGTTTTCGTGTCAACATATCGAAGATGGGGTGCACTATGAAACGTTCCCTGCATGTTGACTGACTTCAAGGTCTACTTAGTTAATACCTTGCAGGTCCCCGACTTCCGGCAGCAGGTAAGCTGTATCCCACGTTTCTCTTTTTTAGTCTGAAGGTGTCACACTCGGACACTCAGCCTGTGGACAGATGGCAAAAAAATAAAAAAAACATAAATAAATGCATAAAAAAAGTTGAATTCTAACTTTCAGTTTAACTTTCTTCAGAAAAAAAGTCATCTGCAGCTAACTGCACCTGGAAGATCAGCGGGGGAGCCTCCAGCATACATCCAAAAGTATGTTTCTGTCCGCACACAGCCTGTCCAGTTCACACTGCTTTAGGGACATGTAAATAGCAGGGCAGTCAAAAGTAGCCGGTCAGCGGCGGCAAATCGCCGTCTATAGCAGCTCTTGCCGCCGCCTACATTTCCCCGATTATACATCCCCAAAATCACCTTTGCATCTGTCTCCACTGAGGGCAACATTAACGAATGATTGGGTTCCTTGTTCCAACCGAGATGCTACTTTTGCCTCTGATGATCACATGACACTGAATAAATGTTTTCTTGTAATCACAACAGCCAATTAAACAAGGCCCTTCATAGCTATCAAAAAATTGCACATTTTAAATGGGAACCAGAACATTTCTGAAGAAATTCAGAACTTGACAAGCCACTCGCATCAGAAGCACCGTCACTGGACACCGCCTGTGACGAGACCACGCATTGGCAGTGACGGGAAAGGCTGCAGCCATTTCAGCACCGGACAGTTCCGCACCGTGACGTTTGAGGACTGTCATTATGACGTAAGACGTAACCGACTAATACCTGTTGCGTGCACAGCGTAGATGTTTCTGTCTGTCAATACTTGCCTTGGCGTCAAGCGATTGTGAGGAAGTGTCCCATACAACATGAGCTTACGTTTTTGCGCCAGGAGAAGAACACGCACGTGTGGATGCTGTTCCTGGACTTCAGTTCAGCGTTCAACACCATCATCCCACAGCATCTGGTGGGAAAACTGGAGCATCCGGGCTTCAGCACACCCCTTCGAAACTGGCTGCTAGACTTCCTAACCACCAGACCTCAGTCGGTCCGGGTCGGACAGAAAACCTCTGATGTCATCACCCTCAGCACGGGCTCCCCTCAGGGCTGCGTCCTGAGCCCCCTGCTGTTCACCCTGATGACGCACGACTGCGTCCCCAGGTTCACCACCAATCACATTGTGAAGTTCGCAGACGACACAACGGTGGTGGGCCTGATCAGGGATGACAACGACCAGGACTACAGAGAGGAGGTGGAGCAGCTGGTGGGCTGGTGCAGAGACAACAGCCTGATCCTGAACGTGGAGAAGACGAAGGATATCATCGTCGACTTCAGGAAGAACCGGCCTCACCACGCTCCACTGCTCATCACCAGCTCAGCTGTGGAGGTGGTCAGCAGCACCAAGTTCCTGGGGGTGCACATCATGGACAACGTCACCTGGACTGTAAACACCATGTCACTGGTGAAGAGGGGACAAAAGCGACTGTACTTTCTGCGGAGGATGAGTAGAGCCCGCCTGCCCCCGCCCATCCTCAAGACCTTCTACAGAAGCACCATAGAGAGCATTCTGACCAGCTGTCTCTCTGTGTGGGGTGGAGGCTGCAGTGCCTCCGACTGGAAGAACGTGAGGAGAGCGGAGAGGACAGCAGAAGGGATCATCGGGGCTCCTCTTCCCTCCATTAAAGACATTTCGTCGCAGCGCTGTGTGTCCCGAGCCCGAAACATCATCAGGGACCCCTCACACCCCCACCATGGACTGTTCTCCCTGCTGCCCTCTGGGAAGAGGTTCCGCAGCATCCGCCGCAGGACCACCAGGTTCTGCAAAAGCTTTTTCCCTGCTGCCATCAGACTGTTGAACTGCTGAAGTATAAAATGGACTGTGTACCACACTCGCTGATTTGCACATTTGTATCGTATCCTTATCCAGCATTATAAATGCTGCTCAACTCTCAGTCTCCAATATCACTGCTGCACTTTATCCGGAAGTCAATTGAAACGTATCCTGTAACTGACTGCAATTTATTGCTGCATTTTTATCCTGTACTGTAATTCACTGCAAGGTATCCTGTAGAGTTACTGCAATTTTTCTGAGCTGTATGAAAGCGAAATTTCGTTCTGTATGCACTCTGTGCATACAAAATGACAATAAAGTCTAAGTCAACATAAAGTGAATCTTCTTTTTCAAGCCCTCTGTGAAAGTAACACTGTGTCAAACTGCAACCCATCATCGTGATAAGAATGAAAAAGGTCGGAGCCGTGCATGCGGGGAGGACTCAGGAGGACTCAGAGTAGAGCCGCTGCTCCTCCACGTCCAGAGGAGCCAGTTGAGGTGGCTCGGGCATCTGGTCAGGACGCCTCCCTGGTGAGGTGTTCCGGGCATGTCCCACCAGGAGGAGGCCCAGGGGAAGACCCAGGACACGCTGGAGGGACTATGTCTCTCGGCTGGCCTGGGAGCGCCTTGGGATTCCCCCAGAGGAGCTGGCCCAAGTGGCTGGGGAGAGGGACGTCCGGGCCTCCCTACTGAAGCTGCCACCCCCGCGACCCAACCCCGGATAAGAGGAAGAAGACGGACGGATGGATGTTTATAATCGGAAATGTCCTAGGAGTCAGGGCTGGAGTATTTCTGTTTATTAGTGGGGAGTGTGCATGCAATTTACCTGGCTGTTCTCTGTCTTCTCAGGCAGCGTCCACTCCTCCTGGAACACGTCTGGGTGCAATCCACTTGCACCCGGCAGCCCACAGCAGCTGGAAGCAAGTGACAAGCCAGTCACATGTGCGTTTCTCCACAGCGTGGACTGGGTGCGTTTCGGTTGAGGGAGCTCTGTGCTGAACCTAGAACAAAGAAACTGGCCACACGTTAATCTTTTCAACATAAATAATTAAAACAGAAAGTTTTAACCGTGACCCTTACCCTTTGGTTGCGTCCTTTAATGGACACATAAGCCCCCACGCCACGTCAAGGCAGGGTAAATGTGAGGGGTTTTTTTTTTTTGTGTTTTTTTTTTTGGGATGCAGAAAACAAATAACACCTGTTTCAGGTCTGCGATGAAAACAATGTACACCAAAATTATTTACAATAATCTCTCCAATGTGGAAAATTAAAAGTTCTCCAAACGTATGTTTTTTGTAGTTTTTACTAAATTTTTATATTTTTTTTCCTTTTTTTTACGTTACTTGCACAAAAACAAACAAAACAACAGAATTAAGATTATTTTTTTTCCCTAGCCTTCAAGGAGCTGGTTCCGCTTATTCAGGAACGCCTTGTACAACCTAGCAGGAATGCCAGCTTCCCTGCACCGTCCCAGGTACTCTTTGTACGCCTGCCCTGTCTTTATTTGCGCATTGACGTTAATGAAGCTTAGCTCCTGCTGATCCCACCTTCTGCTTGTGCCCGCAGGCATGAAGAGTGCCTTTGATTGAGGCACGTCCGGCCGATCCTCCTCATCAAGCAGGGGGGCGTCCAGTTCTTCCGTGGAAGGCCTTTCTCTCGGTGGCCCCCATTTGCGCTTCAGGCCTGTTGTCGGGACCATTCGGTAGGGGACGTCCATGTGCAGTTTCCACAGGTTGAAGCCAAAAGCCTTGGGGAACAGGGATGGCGAGAGAATCTCGAGTCCCTGAAGTTCAGCCTGCGTCACCTGCATGTCCACGATCAATGACTTCAGCTTCTCGTATGAGATGAAGTCATTGTTCATCAACATGGCGACACAACTGGTGAAGAGCAGGACTTTGAACCTCGTCGCCTTCCCGAGTCTGGGCGGAAGCCGCCTCAGGATGGCGGCGAGCCAAGGCATCCCGTGCTCCCTGTACCGCTCCACGGTCTTGGCGTAGCACAGCCCACTGCACTCCATTTCCATGGCTATGTTCCCCACCAAAGCCATGGCCTGTGACTCCGTGGACCGCCGTGCACCTCCAAGAAGTGGAAGTGGTTCCACGTGGCCTTCCTGTGCCCAGAGAAGTCCCTGTACTTGATGTCAGAGAAATACCTGAGGCCCAGCTCGGCAAATCCCGCCTTCAGCATCGACGCAGGGTCCAGGCCTCTGTTCTCCACGAGTTGCTGGCCCTGGCGAAGGTGAAGGGCCTGGGAAAGGACTGCCTCGTGGCCAAGTTCTCTGTGAGCACGTCGAGGCTCACGTGTCCCCTCAAGGTCCCAGGACAGGACGTCTTCATTTCTTCCAGAGGAATGCTGTCGTTCCTCTGGAACAGGTCCTTGAGCAGGACAATGAGCAGCTGGGCTCCCAGGAGCGCTGGCTGTGCCTCCAGGTAGCAGGTGAAGGGAAACAGCCTCGCTATGCGCAGAGTCTGCGTCTCGTCCCTGGTCCAGTGGACGAGCGGCGGTGGCGTTTCCTCCAGGGCCGCTGCGTTAGGGGGCCCGAGACCCATGAATCCCCTCATATGCGTGAGGCTGAACTCATGGGTGGCGTTGGTCCCTAACGCGCGCGACCACTTCAGGTCCATTATGGACAGAGAATGTCCGTAAAAGGCCTCCTCCAGCGCCAGCTCCAACTGGAACGCCTGCCAGGTTGGTAGAAACCCTCCCTGGTCCCGGTTTCTCGTGGACACCTTCCTGAGCTGGTTCACCATGGACGTCAGGCATCGGGACAGGATGTCGTTGATGCCTGGCTCCCCGGGTTGCCACTTGAACGGAACCAGCATGGGGTGCTCTCTCAGCAGGGTCCACAGGCCGGGAACGCTGAAGAAATAGCTGGCCTGCACGTTGTTGGGGAGGAGCAAATCCGCGACCGCCACAAACTCTATCCGGAGGTTGTAGGCGCACCAGGCTTTACGAGCCATGTCCTCCATCTGGAGTAGGTAGTGCTGCGCCCGGGTCGCCATTGCCCCCTGGTAGTTGGGGTGTGACAGGCCGCAGTTCACGATCAGCCCGCTCACTGGGTGGCGAAAGGTGGACAGGTGGTGTGTGTGGGGGCTGTCCATGTACACCTGCCAGAAGGTCACCTCGTCGTGTGTGCTGAGGTTCCTGAGGTCAGGCGCAAGGTGCAACGGCCTGTGGTCCAAGGCGGACTGCATGTTTGCACACTCGTGCATGGACATGCAGGTGTACAACTTGGACCGGGAGCCCACCAGCTCCTGGAGCCCAGCCCTCGACCAAAACACCGTCATGTTGGTGTCCAACGGCGAGAGGTTGAGGGCCACGTGCAGGGAGATGCGCTCCACGCTCAGGGGCGAGCAGACCTCCTCCACGTCTGTTTTATGAAATTTTTATTCAGGATCGGGAGAGATCGGCAAACACAAATAAGGACTCAAACACTGTTTCTGTTAGAATATAAGGCACACATTTATTATTATTCCCCACAGAATACAGCACATCAAAACAACTAGCTCTTCACACAGGCAAAGTAGCAAGCATTAAAGCAACAAGCTTTCAAACAGACATGACGCTCAACAGATTCTCAGAATCAGCCCTTACCATTGACACGAACTGGGAGCCCTCAGTCCTAGGTTAGGATCAGCGTTCACAATGCCGGTATCCACACACGAACTCACGGCAGACTCACCGGGCTAAGGGCAGTCTCCTCTTTATATACTTGTAAACAAAGAGTCAGGTGTGGAGCGAGAATGGCCATCTCTCCCTCCACAGCCGCCCTCCTTTCCAAAACATGTTCCCAAACAGAACCCGTTCCCAGCATCTCAGCAGTGTGTGAAGCAAAATAATATGAGTGCACTCAGAATACAGCAAATATAAACAAAATAAGGAATACAGAATCAGTCTTTCCCACAACACATTGTCATAAGTTCCCACCACAAGTTAAAACAAATTATAACACAATAACACATGTGGTTCTTAGTTTCACGTGAACTCAGGTGCGAATACCACAACAGCAATAATCAATGTGTGAACTGGCCAGTCCTCTCTCTTATTTAACTGACCAGTCTTCTCATTTATATATCAAAAGTTAAAACAAGTTATAAAACTGAGCAGGTTTTCCCATAATACATTGTTAAAGAGCAAAAATAATTCTTTAATATATCAACGTCAAACCTCTCCTGGGACTTCTGGCCGAAGCGGTGCAGGAAGGCTCGGATGCAGAAGTCGTCGTGCTTCACAGCGGCCACGGCCCCGTCCAACACCGACAGTACGAACTCCTGGTCCTGGCGGAGCACGTTCATCCAGCCCTTGTTCATCAGAACAGTTTTTTTGAGGGTGTCCCTTGCCGTCTCCTCAGGACCGAGGTCACGGAGCAGGTCGACAAAGTTTGTGAGGACCTTATTCAACTGCTCCAGTGAAAGGGCTGGCAGAATATGCTCAAAAACCTGGATCAGAGGATGGACAGTGCTCAGTCTGGAAGGCAGGACCACCAGATCCAGGCTGTAACAGCCGTCAAAAAGGGCAACGGTTACCCCTCTAACTTTTTTAAGGATCTCAAATCCTTTGGGGGACACCTTTTTCAGGTCCATGTGTTTCTTCACCAGGTGCCAGGAATGGTGCAGGCCCCCCAGGTTGAAATGGCCAAGACTGATCCTGGACAAAGCCACCTTAATGTTCTGCAGCTCCCTCAGCTCCACTACCACACCGTCGTAGTCGAAGGTGAGGCGCAGTGCCTTATCAGGCTCCTCTAAGGTAGTTGCCTGGGCAGAGAGAAAAAAGCGGGCCATTGTGTCACATGACCACCGTAGTGGAGGGGTAGTGCTACCGCTTGTCATGCAGGAGAACCAGGGTCGTATCCCGGCCGGGGCTGACAACACTTCATTTTTTCAATATGTGGAAAGTCGAGGATATAATCACTATGAGCCGTTTTGTTGCCATGGTTCCGATAGTCTAGTGGTCTGTGCCCCGGCGTGTGTCCCCAGCAACCGGGGTACCAATCCGGCCTGTTGGAACCTTTTTTTCCATCTTTACTAAACGGGAAAAGAGCAGTCTTGCCCGGCATGAACTTCCTTGGAGAATTTCAATTCAATTCAATTCAATTTATTTATATAGCGCCAAATCATGAAACATGTCATCTCAAGGCACTTTACAAAATCAAGTTCAATCATATTATACAGATTGGGTCAGATTATACAGATTGGTCAAAATGTCCTATATAAGGAAACCAGTTGATTGCATCAAAGTCTTGACAAGCAGCATTCACTCCTGGGGAACCGTAGAGCCACAGGGAGAGTCGTCTGCATTGTACATGGTTTTGCTGCAATCCCTCATACTGAGCAAGCATGAAGCGACAGTGGGAAGAAAAACCACCCATTAACGGGAAAAAAAAACCTCCGGCAGAACCGGGCTCAGTATGAACGGTCATCTGCCTCGACCGACTGGGGTTACAGAAGACAGAGCAGAGACACAACAAGAGAGACAAAAAAGCACAGAAGCACACATTGATCTAGTAATCTGTTCTACATTAGATGGTAGTAACGGGTGAGCCGTCTTCTCTGGATGATGTCAAAGTTAACAGAACGCCAGACCAGGTGTACCTACTATGAAGAAAAAGAGAGAGAGCAAAAAGTTAAAAGCTGAAATGACGACAGTCATTTCAATGTAATACAATGCAAAACTGGAGATATATATATATATATATATATATATATATATATATATATATATATATATATACACACAGAAAGCTATATACACGGTAGACTGTGCGTTAATGTAACGCAGAAGGTCTGGAGATGCTACGTTGGTGTAGCTTGTAGGACCTGAACAGGGGAGAGAGGCAGAGTCAAGTGTCACGGGGCCTCTGGGCCGTGTTAATAAGGCTGGTAGCGGATGGGAAAAAACTGTTTTTGTGTCGTGAGGTTTTGGTCCTGATGGACCGCTGCCTCCTGCCAGAAGGAAGTGTCTGAAATATTTTGTGACTGGGGTGTCACAAAATCGGCCACAATCTTCCCTGCACGCCTCAGAGTCCTGCAGGCTTACATGTCCTGGAGAGATGGAAAATTGCAGCCAGTCACCTTCTCTGCAGACCGGATGACACGCTGCAGTCTGCTCTTGTCTTTGGCGGTGGCACCAGCGTACCAGATGGTAATGGAGGAGGTGGTTTAGACACACCTTCTCCTTCAAAGAGTTTTCTTAATTTTCATAACTATGACAATTGTAGATTCAGACTAAAGGCATCAAAACTATGAATTAACATATGTGGAATTATATACTTAACAAAAAAGTGTGAAACAACTGAAAATATGTCTTATATTCTAGGTTCTTCAAAGTAGCCACCTTTTGCTTTGATTACTGCTTCGTACACTCTTGGCATTCTCTTAATGAGCTTCAAGAGATAGTCACCTGAAATGGTTTTCCCTTCACAGGTGTCCCCTGTCAGGTTTAATAAGTGGGATGTCTTGCCTCTTATATGGGGTTGGGACCATCAGTTGTGTTGTGCAGAAGTCAAGTGGATACACAGCTGATAGTCCTACTGAATAAACTGTTAGAATTTGTATTATGGCAAGAAAAAAGCAGCTAAGTAAAGAAAAACGAGTGGCCATAATTACTTTAAGAATTGAAGGTCATTCAGTCCGAAAAATTGGGAAAACTTTGAAAGTGTCCCCAAGTGCAGTCGCAAAAACCATCAAGCGCTACAAAGAAACTGGCTCACACGAGGACCGCCCCAGGAAAGGAAGACCAAGAGTCACCTCTGCTGTGGAGGATAAATTCATCCTAGTCACCAGCCTCAGAAATCGCAGGTTGACAGCAGCTCAGATTAGAGACCAGGTCAATGCCACACAGAGTTCTAGCAGCAGACACATCTCTAGAACAACTGTTAGGAGACTGTGTGAATCAGGCCTTCATGGTAAAACAGCTGCTAGGAAACCACTGCTAAGGACAGGCAACAAGTAGAAGAGAATTGTTTGGGCTAAAGAACACAAGGAATGGACATTAGACCAGTGGAAATCTGTGCTTTGGTCTGATGAGTCCAAAGTTGAGATCTTTGGTTCCAACCATCGTGTCTTTGTGCGACACAGAAAAGGTTTAACAGATGGACTCTATTCAATTCAATTCAATTGTATTTATATAGCGCCAATTCATGAAACATGTCATCTCGAGGCACTTTACAAAGTCAAAATCAATCATATTATACAGATTGGTCAAAAATTTCCTATATAAGGGAACCAGTTGATTGCTTCAAAGTCCCGACAAGCAGCATTCACTCCTGGAGAAGCATAGAGCTACAGGGAGAGACGTCTGCATTGTCCATGGCTTTGCAGCAATCCCTCATACTGAACAAGCATGAAGCGACAGTCGAAAAAAAACCCACCCATTAGCGGGAAGGAAAAACCTCCAGCAGAACCGGGCTCAGTATGAACGGTCATCTGCCTCGACCGACTGGGGGTTAAAGAATACAGAGCAGAGACACAACAAGAGAGACAAACAAGCACAGAAGCACACATTGATCCAGTAATCTGTTCTACATTAGATAGTAATAGCGGGTGATCTGTCTTCTCTGGATGATGTCACAGTTAACAGAACGTCAGATCAGGTGTACCTACTATGAAGAAAAAAGAGAGAGCAAAAAGTTAAAAGCTGAAATGACAACAGTCATTTCAATGTAATGCAATGCAAAACTGCATTGCATCTACTTTTTTTAGACAAATGCAAGAAAGTAATAAATATTATGACATGCTTAATTGGAAGGGAGTGGGGAGCAGATAGATGGTGCTGCTGTAGAAGGTCGTGAGGATGGGCGGGGACAGGTGGGCTCTCCTCATCCTCCGCAGTAAGTGCAAGCGCTTCTGTTCCCTCTTCTCCAGTGACATGGTGTTCACAAACCAGCTGAGGTTGTGTGTTATGTGCACCCCGAGGAATTTATTGCTGCTGGCCACCTCCACAGCTGAGCTGTTAATGAGAAGTGGAGCATGGCGAGGCCATTTCTTCCTGAAGTCCATGATGATCTCCTTCGTTTTCTCCACGTTCAGGATCAGTCCTGGTCCTGGTCCTGGTCGTTGTTGTCTCTAATCAGGCCCACCACCGTCGTGTCATCTGCAAACTTCACGATGTGATTGGTGGTGAACCTGGGGACACAGTCGTGTGTCATCAGGGTGAACAGCAGGGGGCTCAGGACGCAGCCCTGAGGAAAGCCCGTGCTGAGGGTGATGACATCAGAGGTTTTCTGTCCGACCCAGACCAACTGAGGTCTGTTGGTGATGAAGTCTAGTAGGCAGTTGCGAACAGGTGTGCTGAAGCCCAGATGTTCCAGTTTTGATGGTGTTGAACGCTGAACTGAAGTCCAGGAACATGCTCAAGGGGGCGGTGCGTGGGTGGGCTTGGAACCCGTTAATAACTGCTTGCAGTTCTAGTTATTAGGGTTCCAAGCCCGCAGCGCAGGCGAACGGCTATGCCGTTCGTCTGCTCTGTGAGCAGAGAACCCTATTGTTTTTCGTCTGTTTTTAAATTATTTATTATTATTATTACGGGTAATTATTATTCTCCGCTAAAACGCGTTGGGCGGCCCATGCGGATTTGTAACGAACCTATTGAATCAGGTATCCAAGTACAGAATGTGCACCGCTACTCAAACCCAGAAATTCAGACCCCTCAACAACTAGGGGGCGCTATAACAAAGGACAATGCGTTTTGGCCTATAACCACCAAACTACTGGTCCCACACTCAAAAACTTCACATCACTTTGTTTATTGGATGATTCTGCAAAATAAAGGGAATTGGCACACCCTTCGTTTCCCAGCTAGTTTTCGCGCTACATGGCTACAAAGGTTAAACCTTTCTTGTTAAACTCCTCCTACATTTTTTATGCAATCCGTGCAAAACTCCATATATAACAGCGTAATGGACAAATAAAAAAAGTGAACGTGCCGGATTTTTGAATTTTGACTTTTTCGAAAAGTAACGCTAAAATAAGTGATTGTTAGCTAGCTAGCTCTAAATGTAATTGCTGATTATTCTAAAACCATAAATGATTTTGACATGTCCTTCATAACCCATAATCCAAATAAGATTTTGCACATGTGACCCGCGTTTGAGGATCGTCCATCACTAGGGGGCGCTGTAATGTCAAGAAATCTACTACGCAAGAATGGCTGATCGGATTTTTACAAAACCTTCTTCATCCCCTTCCAGTCATACCCCTGAACTCAGGTATTAAATATGGTAATGATTAAAACAAGTGGGCGGGGCCTATTTCCAAAAGTGTTAAAAAACCTGGAGAATAATAAAAGCAATAAAGTAAAGAATAAAAAATGCTTTAAAATCAATTTTTTGATCCCAGATTTTCAGGATGTATTCCGTGAATAAGGTGTAACAATTCTCTCACTGCATGTATTGGTTTTTTTTGAAGTGCTAAACTCTGAATTTTTAAAAGTTTGTAAAATGGAGAAATCAATGTATTTTCCACAAATATTGTTCAACCCCCCAAAATATGGCCTCTATTTGTAAAGCACATGCAGAATAAACATGGATTTCAGTTTGGTAAAAATCCAGGCGAGTTTGACCAATTTACAAGACTTTGAAAATAAATGGTACAAGACTATAAAGTTTAATATTTTACTTCTCTGAATCCATTTTTTTAATGACGATAAAAAAATCCTGTGGTTAGATAAAGCACTCTTTGAGATCCATGAATATTTTCAGAATTTTAGAGCAAACCGTTGATTATTAACGAATTTATGAAGTTTGTGATCAGTTCACAGCTCTCATCCAGAGCTCTGACTCCACAGCTGTGAACAGGGCGGCCATTTTGCCCATATTTGGGCACATCACAGGAAGTGACGTCACATCCCGTGTTTTTTCTAAGCGGAGCAGAAACTTGAAGAGGGAGGATAGCTTTTAGGGTTTTCTAAAGAACACATTTAAAATTTTTTATTGAATATAAAAAAGATCAAGCAGAAGACAGGAAAGTTATTTAGAAGGCAAAGAAGACAAAATGGAGAGATTTTTGTGATTCAATAGGCAGAACAACCCCTAAAGCTTAGGTATGGGGAATGATTAAGAAAATGAAGGGAAATAGACCAGAGAGAACATATCCAGTTCTAAAACATGAAGAAGGAACAGCAGTAACAAATGAAGAAAAACTAGAAGTAATGGCAAGAACATTTGCAAAGATCCATAGTTCAGATAATTTAACAGAAACGGGAAAATTTAGGAGAGAGCAGACAAGAAGGATAAATGATTTTATTTTAGAAGGTGAAACAACTCCAGGAAATGTCATGGATGTTTATTTTTCTATGCAAGAAATGAAGAGAGCGATATTTAGATCAGGATTAACAGCACCAGGAAAAGATCAGATATGCTATATTATGTTAAAAAACTTAGGGAAACAAGCTGAAGAAAAACTTCTAGGTTTATATAATAAGATTTGGAAAGGAGGAAGATTACCTTCTAATTAGAAGGAAGCAATTATTGTGCCAATTATTAAACCAGGAAAGGATCCAACAAACCCTTTAAGTTATAGACCAATTGTACTTACTTAATGTTTAGGAAAGATTATGGAGAGAATGATAACAGAAAGGATTACATATTATGTAGAAAGTAAAAGACTGTTGTCTTCATGTCAAATTGGATTCAGAAAAGGAAGTACAATGGATCCAGTTGTGTGTTTGGAATCAGATATTAGAAAAGCTCAGATTAATAGGGAAGTAGTAGTAGCAATATTTTTTTGATAATGAGAAAGGATATGACATGGTATGGAAGGATGGGTTGCTTATAAAATTATATAAAATGGGCATAACAGGAAGGGCTTATAATTGGATTGAAGATTTTTTGTTTAATAGTTATACAGGTACAGATGGGAGTAACAAAATCTGATAAATATAAAATTGATAATGGAACTCCACAGGAAAGTATTATCAGTCCTTTATTATTCTCAATTGTAAGTAATGAACAACTGACAACAGCTTAATCGGTAAGTGTATCTGTCGCTGCTCCTGCAGTTAATTAATGAATTATTTCCACCTGTGGCCACGTCACCTGTCAGCGTGTATTCCCTCACTGCCAGTAACTTAGCTGATAAACCAAACAGGGATATCCTCATGATTTGCTATTAGCTCAGGCTAATTTAGCATGATGCACTTTTTCTTTTCTTTTTTTTTAACAATGGTCGGAATGTGAAACAGTGTCCCGCATTTTAATGGGTCTGATTCAGAAAAAGTGAAAAAATTCCACCTGAGCTTTTCTGTAACAAAGAAGGCAGAGCTGCATCGGCTGTCAGTCAATAAGCAGGGGACACCTGTGAAGGGAAAACCATTTCAGGTGACTATCTCTTGAAGCTCATTAAGAGAATGCCAAGAGTGTACGAAGCAGTAATCAAAGCAAAAGGTGGCTACTTTGAAGAACCTAGAATATAAGACATATTTTCAGTTGTTTCACACTTTTGTGTTAAGTATATAATTCCACGTTTTAATTCATAGTTTTGATGCCTTTAGTGTGAATCTACAATTGTCATAGTTATGAAAATTAAGAAAACTCTTTGAAGGAGAAGGTGTGTCTAAACCACCTCCTCCATTACCATCTGGTACGCTGGTGCCACCGCCAAAGACAAGAGCAGAGTGCAGCATGTCATCCGGTCTGCAGAGAAGGTGATTGGCTGCAATTTTCCATCTCTCCAGGACCTGTAAGCCTCCAGGACTCTGAGGCGTGCAAAAAAGCACAGAAGCACACATTGATCCAGTAATCTGTTCTACATTAGATGGTAATAGCGGGTGATCTGTCTTCTCTGGATGATGTCACAGTTAACAGAACGTCAGATCAGGTGTACCTACTATGAAGAAAAAAGAGAGAGCAAAAAGTTAAAACATGAAATGACAACAGTCATTTAAATGTAATGCAATGCAAAACTGCATTGCATCTACCTTTTTAGACAAATGCAAGAAAGTAACAAATATTATGATATGCTTAATTGGAAGGGAGTGGGGAGCAGATAGATTGTGCTGCTGTAGAAGGTCGTGAGGATGGGCGGGGACAGGTGGGCTCTCCTCATCCTCCGCAGTAAATGCAAGCGCTTCTGTGCCCTCTTCTCCAGTGACATGGTGTTCACAAACCAGCTGAGGTTGTGTGTTATGTGCACCCCGAGGAATTTATTGCTGCTGACCACCTGCACAGCTGAGCTGTTAATGAGAAGTGGAGCATGGCGAGGCCATTTCTTCCTGAAGTCCATGATGATCTCCTTCGTTTTCTCTACGTTCAGGATCAGTCCTGGTCCTGGTCCTGGTCGTTGTCGTCTCTAATCAGGCCCACTACCGTCGTGTTGTCTGCAAACTTCACAATGTGATTGGTGGTGAACCTGGGGACACAGTCGTGTGTCATCAGGGTGAACAGCAGGGGGCTCAGGACGCAGCCCTGAGGAAAGCCCGTGCTGAGGGTGATGACATCAGAGGTTTTCTGTCCGACCCGGACCAACTGAGGTCTGTTGGTGATGAACAAAAAGTTAAAAGCTGAAATGACAACAGTCATGCAAAACTGGAGAACAGTAGACTGGAGAACAATAGAACTCAGTAGAGTGAGAAATATAGGCCCTGATGTCCTCCAGTAGCCTAAGCAGCATAACTATATGGGTAGCTCAGTGTAACATAAGCCACTCTAATTATAAGCTTTGTCAAAAGGGAACGTTTTAAGTCTAGTCTTAAAAGTAGACAGGGTGTCTGCCTCACGGACCAAAATTAGGAGTTGGTTCCACGGGAGAGGAGCCTGATAGCTAAAGGATCTGCCTCCCATTCTACTTTTAGAGACTCTAGGAACCACCAGTAGGCCTGAAGTCGAGAGCAAAGTGCTCTGTTAGGAACATACAAGGTAATCAGAGGTCTGATATATGATGGAGCTTGATTATAAAGAGCTTTATATGTTAGAAGAAGAATTTTAAATTATATTCTTGATTTAACAGGAAGCTAATGAAGGGAAGTTAAAATAGGAGAAATATGATCCCTCTTGTTTATTTTCATCAGAACTTTTGCTGCAGCATTTTGGATCAGCTGAAGACTTTGAATTGCATTTTGTGGACTTCCTGATAGTAAAGAATTACAATAGTCCAGCCTTCAAGTAACAAATACATGGACTAGTTTTTCAGCATCGCTCCTGCACAGAATATTTGTAATTCTGGCGATATTCCCGAGGTGAAAAAAGGAAACTCTGGAAACCTGTTTAATATGGGATTTAAATGACATGTCTTGGTCAAAAATAACACCAAGATTTTTTACTTTATTACCAGAGGCCAAGTTAATGTCATCCAGATTAAGTGATTGATGAAGAAGTTTATTTTTTGAGGACTCTGGTTTAAAGATTATAACTTCTGTCTTGTCAGAATTTAAATGCAGAAAATTTAAAGTCATCCAGGTTTTGATGTTATCAAGACATGACTGCAGTCGAAGTAATTGATTGGATTCATTAGGATTTATGGATAAATAAAGCTTAGTCTCATCAGCATAACAGTGGAAATGAATCCCAATCTGTTTGTTAATTTTGCCAGTTGGAAGCATATATATAGTAAAGAGAATTAGTCCAGGCACTGAACCCTGTATAGATATATAAAGATATATTCTATAAATCCACTGGGTTCATTAAATCCATATTCAAAACACGATTTACTACAAGCTTACTAACTATAGCTGAAGGACCTGTGTACATATTAATTTTATTTTTACTGTTATACTGCTTGATTTATATCACCCATTCAATGTTATAATAATAGATTTATATAAATGTATAATTCCAACTGTTGATAAAGATTTAACAACAATAGTCCACATCCCTTAACTCTTAGGTCATTGTTACTAAATGTCTACCAGGGAATACTTGAAAATTGTTGTTAACTTGTGTGAAAGTAAATGGTTTAGCTCCACAATACAAATATATAGTCAATTTATCAACAGTCTACTGAGGCACTTTAGCCTCCTCACCACACAGAGAGACAGCTGGTCACAATGCTCTTTATGGTGCTTCTGTAGAAGGTCGTGAGGATGGGCCAGGACAGGTGGGCTCTCCTCATCCTCCGCAGGAAGTACAAGCGCTTCTGTGCCCTCCTCCCCAGTGACGTGGTGTTCACAGACCAGGAGAGGTTGTACGTCATGTGCATCCCGAGGAATTTGGTGCTCCTGACCACCTCCACAGATGAGCTGGTGATGAGCAGTGGAGCGTGGTGAGGCCGGTTCTTCCTGAAGTCCACGATGATCTCCGTCGTTTTCTCCACGTTCAGGATCAGTCCTGGTCCTGGTCGTTGTCGTCTCTAATCAGGCCCACCACCGTTGTGTCTCTGAAAACTTCACAATGCGATTGGTGGTGAATCTGGGGACGCAGTCGTGTGTCATCAGGGTGAACAGCAGAGGGCTCAAGACACAGCCTTGAGGGGAGCCCGTGCTGAGGGTGATGACATCAGAGGTGTTCTGTCTGACCCGGACCAAATGAGGTCAGGAGGTGAGGAAGTCTAGCAGGCAGTTGCGAAGGGGTGTGCTGAAGCCCAGATGTTTCAGTTTTTCCGCCAGATGCTGTAAGATAATGGTGTTGAACGCTGAACTGAAGTCCAGGAACATGCTCAAGGGGGCGGGGCGTGGGTGGGCTTGGAACCCGTTAATAACTGCTTGCAGTTCTAGTTATTATTATTACGGAATTAAAACGCGTTGTGCAGCCCACGCGGATTTGTAACGAAACAATTGGATCAGGTATCTAAGTTCAGAACGTGCGCCCCTACTCAAACCCAGAAATTCAGACCCCTCAACAACTAGGGGGCGCTATAACAAAGGACAATGCGTTTCGGCCTGTAACCACCAAACTACTGGTCCCACACTCAAAAACTTCACATCACTTTGTTTATTGGATGATTCTGCAAAATAAAGGGAATTGGCACACCCTTCGTTTCCCAGCTAGTTTTCGCGCTACATGGCTACAAAGGTTAAACCTTTCTTGTTAAACTCCTCCTACATTTTTTGTGCAATCCGCGCAAAACTTCATATATAAGCGTGTAATGGACAAATAAAAAAATTTAACGCGGCGGATTTTTGAATTTTTACTTTTTTGGAAAATAACGCTAAAATAAGTGATTGTTAGCTAGCTAGCTCTTAATGTAATTGCTGATTATTCTAAAACCATAACAGATTTTGACATGTCCTTCATAACACATAGTCCAAATAAGATTTTGCACATGTGACCCGCGTTTGAGGATCGTCCATCACTAGGGGGCGCTGTGATGTCAAGAAATCTACTACGCAAGAATGGCTGATCGGATTTTTACAAAACCTTCTTCATCCCCTTCCAGTCATAACCCTTAACTCAGGAATTAAATATGGTACTGATTGAAACAAGTGGGCGGGGCCTATTTCCAAAAGTGTGAAAAAAAACTTCAAAACTTCAAAAAATTACCAAAAATCCATTTTGTGGTGTAACGATCTCAGATTTTCAGGATGTATTCCTTGAATAAGGTGTAACAATTCTCTCACTGCATGTATTGAGGTTTCTGAAAGTTGCACACTCTGATTTTTTAAAAGTTTGTAAAATAGAGAAATCAATGTATTTTCCACAAATATTGTTCAATCCCAATAAAAATGGCCACTATTTGTAAAGCACATTCAGACTTAATGTGTACTTCAGTTTGGTAAAAATCCAGGCGATTTTGAACTATTTAAAAGACTGAAATTCACATGTGCAAGACTATAAAGGTTAATATTTTTTTTCTCTGAAACGCTTTTTTCAATGGGCGTTTAAAAAATCACATAGTTAGATAAAGCACTCTTGGACATACGTGAATATTTTCAGAATTTTAGAGCAAACCGTTGATTTTTAACGATTTAATGAATTTTATGATCTGGTCACAGCTCTCACCATCCAGAGCTCTGACCATCCAGAACTGTGAACAGGGCGGCCATTTTGCCCATATATGGGCACATCACAGGATGTGACGTCACATCCCGTGATTTTCTAAGCGGAGCAGAAACTTGAAGAGGGAGGATAGCTTTTAGAGTTTTGAAAAGAACACATAATTTGAAAAAAAAATATTGAATGTAAAAAAGATCAAGCAGAAGCAAGGAAAGTTATTTAGAAGGCAAAGAAGACAAAATGGAGAGATTTTTGTGATTCAGGGCAGAACAACTCCTATAGCTAAGGTATGGGGAATGATTAAGAAAATGAAGGGAAATAGACCAGAGAGAACATATCTAGTTCTAAAACATGAAGAAGGAACAGCAGTAACAAACTAGAAAATTTCTGAAGAAATTTAGCAAGGCGCCTGCCTCGTGGTGCGTACCGTACCATGTAAAATAGCAACAGGAAGTAACACCGCGAATTTCAGGTTCCTACGGTGCTCACAGCCCCCGCAGCGGCCGTCGAAAGGTGCCATGTTAAGTCAATGGACCTCCTAGGAGCCTCTGGCTAGCAGCGTTGTCATGGAGACTCCGTCACAGCCATAGCTATCTATTTGTCTGTAAAGGCAGAACAACCCTGGCTAAGCAGAAGTTGGTAGGACCGTCCTACAGCTACTTCCGGTTAGCAAGATGCTAACCATTAGCCGCTAACAAGGTTGTGTTCAGTATCACCAGGTGATGGTACTCTGTGAGTTTGGTCCAAATCCTGTACTGGAAAGTGCCTCAAATAGGGTGCCAATACTTAATGTCACCAAAGGTCATGGGTCAGATCGGCCTCCGCTAACAAGGTTGTGTTCAGTATCACCAGGTGAATGTACTCTGTGAGTTTGGTCCAAATCCTGTACTGGAAAGTGCGTCAAATAGGGTGCCAATACTTAATGTCAAAAAGGGTCATGGGCCAGATCGGCCTCGCTAACAAGGTTGTGTTCAGTATCCCTGGGTGATGATACTCTGTGAGTTTGGTCCAAATCCTGTACTGGAAAGTGCGTCAAATAGGGTGCCAATACTTAATTTCACCAAGGGTCATGGGTCAGATCGGCCTCCGCTAAGAAGGTTGTGTTCAGTATCACCAGTTGATGGTACTCTGTGAGTTTGGTCCACATGCTGTACTGGAAAGTGCCTCAAATAGGGTGCCAATACTTAATGTCACCAAGGGTCATGGGTCAGATCGGCCTCTGCTAACAAGGTTGTGTTCAGTATCCCTGGGTGATGATACTCTGTGAGTTTGGTCCAAATCCTGTACTGGAAAGTGCCTCAAATAGGGTGCCAATACTTAATGTCACCAAAGGTAATGAGTCAGATCGGCCTCCTTTAGCAACTCAGCCTCACCCTATCTGGGCCCAGAACTCAACATTTGACCAAAGTGGTGTGTAGCGCCATTTCCCACAGGTGGGTGGTGCTGTATTGGCCAATTGGGTCGTCTCTGGGCCTCATGCCAGGTCCTCTTGGAAGCAAAGGCCCAATAGGAAAGCATGTGAAATCCAAAATGGGACAGAAAAGTGACACATGGCTGAAAGTCACTTGAAAATTTAAAAATGTTAAGAGGAAGTGACTGTGCGAATTTCAGATTCCTACATTAATCACAGCCGCTGCAGCGGGCGTCGAAAGTTGCCATTCTATCCCATTGGAGCCTCTCTCTCTGGCCCTCAGAGTTGCGTCGTCATGGAAACTCACTCACACCTCTGCTGCAGGCCAGTCTAACGAAGTGCAGAGACTTTGCTCACAATAAGTCCCATTGGATTATAATGGAGAACTTTGCCCCGAACAACGCTCCATATCTCCTGATCCGTAAATGGTAGAGACGTAATTTTTTCTGCGTTTATTTCGTAACGGATAGGGGAAGAAGACAGGCTATCGGTTTTTGCTGGAAAAAGTTTAATAAAGGCGTGAAAAATTATGATATAAAGGTTATTTTTATGGATTTTTAGAAATCCTCTAAAAACGGTCCCGAACAAATTGCTGTAGCTGAAAAAGTATAAGAGATATCAAAATAATTCTTTCACTATGAGTATCAGCAGGCTTTTGAGGACTATGGTGCCCATTTTCATGTTTGTACAAAAATCGGTGTAGGCACAGCGACGATGTAAAAAAGTGGATGATGTGGGAAAATGCAGCTGAAAAGCGTTTTCAGGAATTTGCACATTCGCTACTCCCGAACAAATTGTTCCTGCGGTAAAACCGTAACAGTTATCCAAACAATTCCTTTTTTATGAGTGCCAGAAGGGTCGGGACATTCATGTGTGAAAGTCTCATGCTTGTACATGAAACGGTTTAGGAGTAGCGACGATGCGAAACCATGTGATGTTTTGGTTTTTCAGACGTCATTTTTCAAAACCGCTCCATAGGAAATGAATGGGGAGGATTTCGGGTTTGTGTCGCTCTGAGGTGATTTGCGAAAAATCTATAAATGCTACAACAATGAGGGTTACATTTCCTGAATCCAGACAAAAATACCTACGTTTTGATGTATAATTTGTCTACGTAGAGTGAAAATTGAGCGAGCAGGCTGAAGTTGTTGGGAGTTTTGAAATCTTTGAAAACGCTAGAGTGGCCCACTCTAGCGGTTGGAGAATTCCGTCATTGACTTTCATTATAAACGATGATTTCGCTGATTTTCGGACATGAGCTTTGAGGAGTGACTGTGAAGAGACGATAAAAGATATCCACATCCCGTTTTCACTTCTGAGTAGTTCACAGATATGTCTAAAAACTGGAAGTTAAACGGTGTTCGTAGGTGAAAGCATGACGACACAGTACAGCGTTGAAAATGGCCATTTGGAGGCTTTTTTGAAGCTTTCTTTCTACCCGATTCCATTGATTCCTATGGGATTTTTGGGGGTGGTTTTTCGCTAATTTTGTCGCCATGGTAACTCGAAACCCCGATAAAAGTAATAGCACACTATTCCCGACCGAGCCGCACGTTTTGATACCTATATTGTGGGGGTGCACGCTACGGTTTGGGCCGCATTAATTGTCAAACAATTAAGAATAATAATAACTAGAAAATTTCTGAAGAAATTTAGCAAGGTGCCTGCCTCGTGGTGCGTACCGTACCATCAAAAATGCTAACAGGAAGTAACACTGCGAATTTCAGCTTCCTAGAGTCTTCACAGCCCCCGCAGCGGCCGTTGAAAGGTGCCATGTTAAGTCAATGGACCTACTAGGAGCCTCTGGCTAGCTGCGTTGTCATGGAGACTCACTGACAGCTGCAGTCCACTCTGTCTGTAAAGGCAGAACAACCCTGGCTAAGCAGAAGTTGGTAGGACCTTCCTAAAGCTACTTCCGGTTAGTGTCATGCTAACCGTTAGCCGCTAGCATGGTTGTGGTCAATCTCACCAGGTGAATGTACTCTGTGAGTTTGGTCCAAATTCTGTACTGGAAAGTGCCTCAAATAGGGTGCCAATACTTAATGTCACCAAGGGTCATGGGTCAGATCGGCCTCTGCTAACAAGGTTGTGTTCAGTATCACCAGTTGATGGTACTCTGTGAGTTTGGTCCAAATCCTTTACTGGAAAGTGCCTCAAATAGGGTGCCAATACTTAATGTCACCAAAGGTCATGGGTGAGATCGGCCTCCGCTAACAAGGTTGTGTTCAGTATCACCAGGTGATGGTACTGTGTGAGTTTGGTCCAAATCCTGTACTGGAAAGTGCCTCAAATAGGGTGCCAATACTTAATGTCACCAAAGGTCATGGGTCAGATCGGCCTCCGCTAACAAGGATGTGTTCAGTATCACCAGGTGAATGTACTCTGTGACTTTGGTCCAAATCCTGTACTGGAAAGTGCCTCAAATAGGGTGCCAATACTTAATGTCACCAAGGGTCATGGGTCAGATCGGCCTCCGCTAACAAGGTTGTGTTCAGTATCACCAGGTGAATATACTCTGTGAGTTTGGTCCAAATCCTGTACTGGAAAGTGCGTCAAATAGGGTGCCAATACTTAATGTCACCAAGGGTCATGGGTCAGATCGGCCTCCGCTAACAAGGTTGTGTTCAGTATCACCAGGTGAATATACTCTGTGAGTTTGGTCCAAATCCTGTACTGGAAAGTGCGTCAAATAGGGTGCCAATACTTAATGTCACCAAGGGTCATGGGTCAGATCGGCCTCTGCTAACAAGGATGTGTTCAGTATCACCAGTTGATGGTACTCTGTGAGTTTGGACCAAATCCTGTACTGGAAAGTGCCTCAAATAGGGTGCCAATACTTAATGTCACCAAAGGTCATTTGTCAGATCGGCCTCCGCTAACAAGGTTGTGTTCAGTATCCCTGGGTGATGATACTCTGTGAGTTTGGTCCAAATCCTGTACTGGAAAGTGCCTCAAATAGGGTGCCAATACTTAATGTCACCAAAGGTCATGAGTCAGATCGGCCTCCTTTAGCAACTCAGCCTCACCCTATCAGTGCCCAGAACTCAACATTTGACCAAAGTGGTGTGTAGCGCCATTTCCCACAGGTGGGTGGTGCTGTATTGGCCAATGCGGTACCGCGCGCGAGCTATTTTTAGAAACACAACGTCACGATGACGTCACATCACGTGGTACGCAGTAGGGCAAACTCCCAAACCGCCGCTGTTTTGCTGTGGAAGAGACGTGCGTTAGCCTAGGTTTTACTCGGTAAACGACTGCTTTTTCCAACATCTAAGACCATGGTTTATAAACATTGTTGCTATGGGACGTGCAACAGCGACTCGAGGTACGCTGATCGGCCGCATATGAAAGGATGTTTTCTTCATTAATTTCCCGAAACTCAAGAGTGCCAAGGAGAAGTGTGTGCGTTGGGTACACTTGTGCGGGCGGCCTACACAACATTTCAACCCGGAAAAAGTTACCAAATTCACCTACATATGTAGCAAGCATTTTGTCGGTGGAAAGGGTGATGATAGCATATAGGCTAGCATGTTAGCAGGCGCTAACATGGTACCCTGCTACCGGGATCGCTTACTCAAAAACAAACGCCCTGAATCTCTTAAGCGAAAGATTCTGAGATGTGAACAATCGTTTTGTAGCTACCTATTGGCAAGATATACAGATTCCTGGACGTTGATTGCAAACAAACAAAAAAGGCCGACGTGAACGGAGCACGGTGGAAATCATAACAAAGGCATGAACGCCGAGCAGGGAAAAAAACAAAGCTTACCGTTGAATCAACTCGGCCCGTCTTCCGGTTTTTTTGAGCCCTCGACACTCAAGCCACCGTTTCAGCTGAAGGTTGGTGTGTTCTTCCACAGTGCGACCAGTAAACCGTGCGCCTGGGACATCGTCTTGGGTAAGTTTAATGGCTGCAAAGTCGGTCATATCGCTGGTTCTGTTGCGCTTGTAATGGCTGGTTTGTATGTGCGTTCTACGACTGTTTGCCCTACCGGTGCGGCAAAAGGGGCGTTACTCTTAAGGCCGTGACGTCACGTGCGCGGTACCGCATTGGGTCGTCTCTGGGCCTCATGCCAGGTCCTCTTGGAAGCAAAGGCCCAATAGGAAAGCATGTGAAATCCAAAATGGGACAGAAAAGTGACACATGGCTGAAAGTCACTTGAAAATTTAAAAATGTTAAGAGGAAGTGACTGTGCGAATTTCAGATTCCTACATTAATCACAGCCACTGCAGTGAGCGTCGAAAGTTGCCATTCTATCCCATTGGAGCCTCTCTCTCTGGCCCTCAGAGTTGCGTCGTCATGGAAACTCACTCACACCTCTGCTGCAGGCCAGTCTAACGAAGTGCAGAGACTTTGCTCACAATAAGTCCCATTGGATTATAATGGAGAACTTTGCCCCGAACAACGCTCCATATCTCCTGATCCGTAAACGGTAGAGACGTAATTTTTTCTGCGTTTATTTCGTAACGGATAGGGGAAGAAGACAGGCTATCGGTTTTTGCTGGAAAAAGTTTAATAAAGGCGTGAAAAATTATGATATAAAGGGGTTTTATATCGACTTTTAGAAATCCTCTAAAAACGGTCCCGAACAAATCGCTGTAGCTGAAAAAGTATAAGAGATATCAAAATAATTCTTTCACTATGAGTATCAGCAGGCTTTTGAGGACTATGGTGCCCATTTTCATGTTTGTACAAAAATCGGTGTAGGCACAGCGACGATGTAAAAAAGTGGATGATGTGGGAAAATGCAGCTGAAAAGCGTTTTCAGGAATTTGCACATTCGCTACTCCCGAACAAATTGTTCCTGCGGTAAAACCGTAACAGTTATCCAAACAATTCCTTTTTTATGAGTGCCAGAAGGGTCGGGACATTCATGTGTGAAAGTCTCATGCTTGTACATGAAACGGTTTAGGAGTAGCGACGATGCGAAAACATGTGATGTTTTGGATTTTCAGACGTCATTTTTCAAAACCGCTCCATAGGAAATGAATGGGGAGGATTTCGGGTTTGTGTCGCTCTGAGGTGATTAGTGAAAAATCTATAAATGCTACACCAATGAGGGTTACATTTCCTGAATCCAGACAAAAATACCTACGTTTTGATGTATAATTTGTCTACGTAGAGTGAAAATTGAGCGAGCAGGCTGAAGTTGTTCGGAGTTTTGAAATCTTTAAAAAAGCTAGAGTGGGCCACTCTAGCGGTTGGAGAATTCCGTCATTGACTTTCATTGTAAACGATGATTTCGCTGATTTTTGGACATGAGCTTTGAGGAGTAACTGTGAAGAGACGATAAAAGATATCCACATCCCGTTTTCACTTCTGAGTAGTTCACAGATATGTCTACAAACTGGAAGTTAAACGGTGTTCGTAGGTGAAAGCATGACGACACAGTACAGCGTTGAAAATGGCCATTTGGAGGCTTTTTTGAGGCTTGCTTTCTACCCGATTGCATTGATTCCTATGGGATTTTTGGGGGTGGTTTTTCGCTAATTGCGTTGCCATGGTAACTCGAAACCCTAATAAAAGTAATAGCACACCATTCCCGACCGAGCCGGACGTTTTGATGTATATATTGTGGGGGTGCACGCTACGGTTCGGGCCGCATTAATCGTCAAACAATTAAGAATAATAATAAGATAGAGACGCCTTTAGAGGTGAATAGTAGTAGGTGCCTCCATGCATTTGCATGGGAGGCAGTGCTGTGCGAAGCACAGCACTGCCTCCTCATTGCAAATGCTTGGCAGGCACCTAATCATTGCAAATGCTTGGCAGGCACCTAATAAGATAGAGACGCCTTTAGAGGTGAATAATAGTAGGTGCCTCCATGCATTTGCATGGGAGGCAGTGCTGTGCTTCGCACAGCACTGCCTCCCATGCAAATGCTTGGCAGGCACCTAATGAGGAAAAAGTAGAAGTAATGGCAAGAACATTTGCAAAGATCCATAGTTCAGATATGGATCAGACTTATTCCAAAAGTAACACTATGATATAAGATAGATAGATAGATAGATAGATAGATAGATAGATAGATAGATAGATAGATAGATAGATAGATAGATAGGAAAAGGAATAATAGCATTAATGGTTTAAAGGTCAATCTAAATGAAGAACATTCATTATATATATATATATATAAACACTTTTATTTGGGTGTGATTAATTATTTCACAGTCCTAATTTATTTATATTTACATACATACTTTTATAATATGAATATTACTGTTATAATAAAATATGAAATACTGACAAAAAAGGCTTATTGTGTGGCAACCTCTTGGTGTAGAAGCATAATCCAGGTTTCAAATTAAAGGTAACACTTTGAAGTTTCATGTAGACTATTCGGATTATATATCAGGAGTAATTAGACAAAGGTTCCTATTTTTAATCCATTATAAAAGTGAAATTTATTTGCTATTAAAATTGGTACAATAGTCCCCTTCACAAGTATATATAGACGTAGCATGTTGAAATCCCCACCTACACTACTGTGATGGTATACACATGGAAGACAGAGATTTAAAAAATGACCCAAAAAACATAGCTTGGCTAATGCCCTTTGAAAAGGACGGTTTTATTGAGCTTCTGTTGCATGTTGTTGCTCTGTAAGCTAAGGTTAGTTATTTTGGCAATTTGGTGCAGCCTTAACTTAAAAAACAAGAACACAACCAACGTTAACAGCGTATGGTGGTGGCTGTCTATGCCATACTGTGTTTCTCCGATGTGCTCTCTGAGCTCAAACACATCCTCTGACCCTATCCTCTTCCTTACAATGTACATGACCTCTAGCACTTTGATGGGCTGTGATCGTCTGGTACATGAGGTCTGACGAATGACCCACTCTGCTGCCCTGACTACCATCACTGTGCCTTGTGATGGAATCACCAGACCTCCATTGTTTTTTAACTTCAGCAGGTGGTAGCTCTGGTCCTTGATGGCAGATGCAGCATCTGTTACCAAGCTGGCACGGCAGACATCACAGGACAGCTTTTTCAGAGCCCGTCGCACAACAAATCCTGAAATAAGAGTTGGTATATTAAAATAATTTATAATAACCATGGGGAAATTAAGGGAACATTTATCTTTTTGGACCATTGTGAGATTGATTTCCCTCAAATTTACACCAAAGATTAATTGTCATACAATCGTTATTGGTGTCAGTAAAACCTATATAATTGACCAGTGGTCTCAGGCTTGATAACTTGCGCAAGTAGCCGTGATGCACAACTATGCTGCATGATTAAGTCATTTTTCGACAAGAAAATCTGCAATTTCGACATGTTCAAGCATCAAGAATTATAGCCACGTTCATAACGTTTGTAAGAAACCAAACTGTTTGTAAATCCGTCAAGAATTCAATGAGATAAGAGTATTTGTGTTCGTGCTGATCACTCACCTTACATTAGGTACCACAGAGCACGCCAGAAAGCTTGTCTGAGGCAAGATGGCCGCCGGTGATGACGTTTGAGACTCCGCCGTAAGACATCTAGCCTTTATTATGGATATCTATGGTCAGAATGCTCTCTATGGTACTTGTGTAGAGGGTTGTGAGGATGGGCGGGGGCAGTTGGGCTCTCCTCATCCTCCGCAGGAAGTACAAGCGCTTCTCTGCCCTCCTCACCAGATGTGGTGTTTACAGACCAGGTGAGGTTGTCCGTGATGTGCACCCCGAGGACTTTGGTGCTGCTAACCACCTCCACAGCTGAGCTGTTGATGAGTTTGCGTCAACTGCGAACTTCATGATGTGATTGGGGGTGAACCTGGGGGTGCAGTCGTGTGTCATCAGAGTAAACAGCAGGGGGCTGCGGACACAGCCCTGAGGGGAGCCCGTGCTGAGGGTGATGACATCAGAGGTGGTCTGTCAGACCCGGACCGACAGTGGTCAGGAGGTGAGGAAGTGATGAGGGGGGTGCTGAAGCCCAGATGTTCCAGTTTTTCAACCAGATGCTGTGGGATGAGGGTGTTGAACTCTGTAGTCCAGGAACATGCTCAAAGGGGGCGGAGCGTAGACGGGCTTGGAACCCGTTAATAACTGCTTGCAGTTCTAGTTTGTTTTTATTTCAGCTTTTAACTTTTTGTTCTCTCTCTTTTTTCTTCATAAAAGGTACACCTGGTCTGGCATTCTGTTAGCTGTGACATCATCCAGGGGAGACAGATCACCCGCTATTACCATCTAATGTAGAACAGATTCCTGGATCAATGTGTGCTTCTGTGCTTTTTTTGTCTCTCTTGTTGTGTCTCTGCTCTGTCTTCTCTAACCCCCAGTCCGTCGAGGCAGATGACCGTTCATACTGAGCCCGGTTCTGCTGGGGGTTTTCCTTCCTGTTAAAGGGGAGTTTTTCTTTCCACTGTCGCTTCATGCTTGCTCAGTATGAGGGATTGCTGCAAAACCATGGACAATGCAGACGACTGTCCATGCTGCTTGTCCAGACTTTGATGCAATCAACTGGGTTCCCTGAGATAGGACATTTTTTTGACCAATCTGTATAATCTGAATGAATTTGACTTTGGAAAGTGCCTTGAGATGACATGTTTCATGAATTGCTGCTATATCAATAAAATTGAATTGAATGTCAAGGCTGAAAGAACAATGAACTTAGGCACTGTGAAATTATTTTAAAGGACCTGTATCAAACAAAATTAACTTAGTGAGCTTTTATCAATGCTGCGATTCTATTCCTTTATCAAAATCAGGCCCAAAGTCGTGTTCTGCTTGATTCATGCAATCCTTGTGGATTCAGCTCTGTGAGCAGCAGGCCCTCTGTCCTGGAAAACAAGCAGCCAAAACAGGTCGACGCAGAGCGGTCAGTACCCCTCCCTCCCAGGAAGTACCTACCTTGACCGCACCACCCAGTGAACAACAAGACCAACGAGCGGTGATGTGAGGCAGAGCACCATCATTTCTGCTCAAAGTTTAAAAGAAATGGTCCTTTTAGCTCCCAATCTGCACAGTGACAGCAACTTCCTTTTTGATACCATGCTGCAGCAGTTCTAGGGCGCTCCACATGTGGAATGGGGGGCGTCGCAGTGAAGGATTTTCCAGGTTGTAAAAATAGCACCAGAAAACAACTGTTTCATGACAAATGAATACTCTGTACTCGTGACCCCACAAGGGATGGGCGTGTTAGATAATGGATGGATGAATACTCCGTAGTACCAAAGGTAATATGTCATCACATATATGCCTATAATTGACTTTGGAAGGCTTAAAGAAGCATGATGTAGAACCTTTAAATTGATTTGAAGCCAGAGCAGTTTCCAGGTTTCTAAAACACTGTTAAAGTGAACTAGTTTATTTGGACACAATCTTTTAAGACAGCAGAAGTCCTGTTTGACTGGCAGTCAAAGCGGCTCGGCTGGTCGGGCATGGGAAGAGTTCGGAGAGGTCATGGATAAAGACTTCCGTACGGCTTCGAGGCGATTCTGGTCCACTATCCGGCGTCTCAGGAGGGGGAAGCAGTGCAGTACCAACACTGTTTATAGTGGGGGTGGTGTGCTGCTGACCTCGACTCGGGATGTCGTGCATCGGTGGGCGGAATACTTGGAAGACCTCCTTAATCCCACCAACACGTCTTCCATTGAGTATGCAGAGTCTGTGGACTCTGGGTCGGGTTCTCCCATCTCTGGTGCTGAGGTTGCCGAGGTTGTTAAAAAGCTCCTCGGTGGCAAGGCCCCGGGGGTGGATGAGATTCGCCCTGAGTACCTTAAGGCTCTGGGTGTTGTGGGGCTCTGTTGGTTAACGCGGCTCTGCAGCATTGCATGGACATCGGGGGCAGTTCCCCTGGATTGGCAAACTGGGGTGGTGGTCTCCCTATTTAAAAAGGGGGACTGGAGGGTGTGTTCCAACTACAGAGGAATCACACTCTTAAGCCTCCCTGGTAAGGTCTATTCCGGGGTTCTGGAAAGGAGGGTCCATCGGATAGTCGAATCTCACATTCAGGAAGAGCAGTGTGGTTTTCATCCTGGCCGTGGAACACTGGATCAGATTTATACCCTCAGCAGGACCCTGGAGGGGACATGGGAGTTTGCCCAACCAGTCTACATGTGCTTTGTGGATCTGGAGAAGGCATTCGACCATGTCCCTGGGGGGGGGGGGGTCCTGTGGGGGGTACTCTGGGAGTATGGAGTACCAGGCCCTTTAATAAGGGCTGTTAGGTCTCTGTATGACCGGTGTCAGAGTCTGGTCCGCATTGCCGGCAGCAAGTTGGACTCGTTTCCGGTGAGAGTTGGACTCCACCAAGGTTGCCCTTTGTCACCGATTCTGTTCATAACTTTTATGGACAGAATTTCTAGGCGCAGCCAAGGTGTTGAGGGGATCCGTTTTGGTGGCCTTAGGATTGCGTCTCTGCTATTCGCAGATGACGTGGTCCTATTGGCTTCATTAGGGCGTGATCTACAGCTCTCACTAGAGCGGTTCGCAGCCGAGTGCGAAGCGGCCGGGATGAGAATCGGTGCCTCCAAATCTGAGACCATGGTCTTGAACCGGAAAAGGGTAGAGTGCGTTCTCCAGGTTGGGGAGGATGTGCTGCCCCTAGTGGAGGAGTTTAACTATTTTGGGGTCTTGTTCAGGAATGAGGGGAAGATGGAGCGGGAGATCGACAGGCGGATTGGTGCGGCGTCTGCTGTGAAGCGGGCGCTGTACCGATCCGTTGTGGTGAAGAGAGAGCTGAGCCAAAAGGCGAAGCTCTCGATTTACTGGTCGATCTACGTACGTTCCTACCCTCATCTATGGTCATGAGCTTTGGGTCGTGACCCAAAGAACGAGATCCCGGATACAAGCGGCCGAAATGAGTTTTCTCTGTAGTGTGTCTGGGCTCTCCCTTAGAGATAGGGTGAGGAGCTCAGTCATCCGTGGAGGACTCAGAGTAGAGCCGCTGCTCCTCCACGTCCAGAGGAGCCAGTTGAGGTGGCTCGGGCATCTGGTTAGGATGCCTCCTGGACGCCTCCCTGGTGAGGTGTTCCGGGCACGTCCCACCGGGAGGAGACCCAGAGGAAGACCCAGGACACGCTGGAGGGACTATGTCTCTCTGCTGGGAACGCCTTGGGATTCCCCCGGAGGAGCTGGCCCAGGTGGCTGGGGAGAGGGACGTCTGGGCCTCCCTACTGAAGCTGCTACCCCCGCAACCCGACCCCGGATAAGCGGAAGACGATGGATGGAGAAGTCCTGTTTGGTCTTGGTCCTCCTCTGAATTTCCATTGTTTTAATTCCCTTGTGAGAACATTTATTTCTTTAAACTGAAGATGTTCAGTCTGACCTCCACAGCTGGAAAGACCATAACTGCTAAAAGGAACATGTCAAAAACTCTGGGCTATTACAATAAATCGGTTATAGTGTTCATTTTTTGTAGATGTAAGCTTCTTGTATTTATTACATTTTATAGATTTGTGTACATTTCCATAAAGAATTACATAAACATCCATTATTGACACAGTGGTTGTTTTAAGTCTTCTAGTGCAAAATGTTTTGATGGCTTCATTTTAAGGCATAAAACAGTCAAACCCGCAGCAACAAAGAAGGGACAAAATAACCCCCACCCCCAAAATAAAGTATATTCCACCAAAATGAGTGGCATTTCCATTAACTCTGGTTTAACATAATTCAACAGGTTTAACCTAGGAACATTTCCTGCTTTTGGTCTGAGATAATCCTGCTGAGTCTCTAACAGCCCAAATATGGAAACACGAAGCTGAATTGACAGGCTGCTGAGCCCATGTGACTGAATGGATCCACTGAGCAGGTTTCAGTAACGATTAACTCCATCCTTTCAGGAGAGCCACAGACAGAATGTGACATCACTGCTTCTTGCTGAGTCTCAGGAAGCGCTGGGACTTCTGCCTGACCATGTGGTGCTGCTTCTGGGCGTCCTGAGCATCCCATATGGCCTCATGCAGCTTCTGTTGGTAATCAGAGCAGCGAGATGAGAGAAATGGCATTACTGCAGAAAAACACATGGAAACACTTCAATTCATCAGCTGCTCTTAGCTGATTCATTTTCATTACAGTTTCTCTGTAAGCTGGAAAGAACGAGGCAGCGAGCATTTGTTCCATCCCCACCTGACACCCGAGTCAGAACTTTGTAGAACCTCCTCTGGCTGCAGGTCTTCTGGAGTAAATTCTTAGTAAATCAGTTCAAGATCAGTCAGATTGGATGGAGATCATCTGGGAACATCAGCTTCATTAAGGTCTACACTTTACAAATCTGGCCCTCCAGCATTAGGAGCGAATACAGAAAGACGCTTTTTCTAATTTCTCAGGATGAAATTTTCAACAGCAAATCTCTATCTTTTTAAAGAGAGCATATCTGATATGCCAAATATTTTTCAACAAACCTCTAAAGAGCATTCCTTACTTAATCCCATGTCAACATCAATTTTTCTAACAGCCAGTCCCTGAGTGGTTGACTCCAGTGAATATCGCTCACCGTCCATTTCGCTCTATTCCGCCTCATGGCGTCAATCAAACGCCTCACTTCGCTCCTGAATGCACCTCTACATAAAATGTATAAATCGCGTTCGGTGTGAACCCACCATAAGATAGAAAACTCTGAACCGACCTGAAGAATAAACTCAAGTGCTTTGTTCTATAAATACGACCAAATTGGAATGTATCAAGAATCTTTATTGTCCCACCTGTTCTTGTGGTGACATTTGTTTTGAGACACCGGATGCACACAGGTAATATATACAAGAAGACACAACATAGTATTGTCACACTTTTCTTCTCTTTACATAAATGAAGCCAGTCAGCTGACTGCACTTCCCAATAATACTCCTGAGAAGCGTGAGCCTGCAAAACAGTCTTTAGGGTCTGCTAACACTCATACCAAGTTTCCAAAGCATTTAACTGACTTTAAATAAGTTTGTGATTGTATCAGATATATTTTTTTGTGTAATTTCTGTTTTACTGCGAGTCTTGAGACAAGATTTCTTGTGAGTCGGCTTTCGGAAAACTGACCTGGATTGAAAAAAGTTTTCAAGGTAAAGGTTTTGTTCATATTTTCCTGTCTAGCATAACTTAACTGTTTTCTCCCGTTACTAACTAGAGAAGTGGACCTTCCTGGACCCCAAACCAAAAGGCTGGTGCATACGGTACCTGGGCGGTATTTGGGTCTTTCAACTGAAGCGTTCTTACAGGCTCCTGATTCTTTTGAAGCTTCAGTTTATGGATCTCCTGAAAGACAATAAAGACAAAACAGATACTGAAACCTCTAGACAGGAAGTGATGTCACTTCACCTCTAAAGTCATTTTCCTGAATGTCTGGATGTGTTTCTTCTCTTTTGAATCATTAAGGTACATTACACTACAACATAACGGTGACTCTCAGCTTTCATTCAAGATGATAGACGACGGTTGAATTCCTCTAATATCCAGCGGGCAGTTTTGATCACAAAAATGAGAATACATCTATGTATATTTCTCAGGATTCCTGTTTATTTAGGACTTAACGAGAGCCAACAATCAATGTATCCAAGGGTAGGAGAATACAATGCAAAAATTACCATTACCTCAACCAAATCCGACAGGTTGGTCCTGCAAGGACTTTCATAAAAGGAGCTGGAAAGTGCTGGCGAGAAAAAACACACATGCACGATTTATTACCTTGCAGTAAATCTTCAGCTCTGACCCCGTCACAGCTGGAGGACGGTGGAAATTCTCAAACAAACACTCCCAGTCTGTGGTCAGGTGACCCAGCAAATCCAGCTCCTTCACACAGAACACCCGCCTACAGAGTGAGAATCACAAACTATTAAAAACTACGTCTACAATACAACTCTGCATGCTGCTGTGTGTTTGGTGGCCAGACCTGTTGGTGACGATGATGCTGGACTTTCTGTGGCCAGGATACGGACAGTAATTCCTGAACACTTCCCCTTCCATGTGTTTGATCCCTGATCGCTGCCAAGACACAAACAGTCCTACACTAAATTCACTGTTGCTACTCAGCATTAACCTGAATTATTCAAGTTTTACTTACCAGCATAAACGCCTTCTGAATGATGGCCCTGTGTACTAACCCCCAACCCCATCTAAAGCCGGACCCACAACTGATCACTATGTTGGAACCATGATGGACAGAACCATGATTCATAAACATCCTGAATATGTTTATGAAAACATATTCAGCTTAAAATTATATAATCAACATGGTCTTGAGATTATTCACATCCAAGTTGGAGCAAGGGTACAGCTCTTTAATACGTAGCTGCCTCTTTTTCAAGGGACCCAAAGTAGCTGAACAATTGACTCAGAAGACTGCAAAATAAATAACAAGGCTGAATGTGCTCTTCCCTCTTTAACCTGTCATCACTTAAGCAGTTAAAAGGTCTGGAGTTGATTCCAGGTGTGGCGTTTGCATTTAGAAGCTGTTGCTGTGAATACACAACATGCGGTCAAAGGAGATCTCCATGGAGGTGAAACAGACCATTCATGAGGCTGAGAAAAAGAAGAAATGCGTCAGAGAAATGGCAGAAATGTTAGGAGTGGCCAAATCAACAGTTTGGTACATTCTGAGAAAAGAAAGAGAGGACTGGTGAGCTTGGGAACTCAAAGAGGCCTGGACGTCCATGGAAGACAACAGTGGTGGATGATGGCAGAATCCTTTCCATGGTGAAGAAAAACCTTCACAATATCCACTCAGTGAAGAACTCTCTCTAGGAAGCAGGTATATCAGTAACTAAGTCTGCCATGAAGAGAAGACTTCATGAGAGTAAATACAAAGGATTCACCACAAGGTGCAAACTATTAATCAGCCTGACAAACAGAAAGGCCAGAATTGAGTTTGTCTAAAAACAGCTGAAGAAGCCAGCCCAGTTCTGGAACAGCATTCTTTGGACAGGTGAGACTAAGATCAACCTGTAGCAGACTGATGGGGAGTCTGGAGAAGAACTGGAACAGCTCATGATCCAAAGCGGATCTTCTTTAAATCATGGTGGAAGTAGTGTGATGGTATGGGCCTGCATGGCTTCCTCTAGCTCTGGGTCACTTGTGTTTATTCATGATGTGACAACAGACAGAAGCAGGCAGATGAATTCTAAAGCTTATAGAGATAAACTTTCTGCTCAGATTCAGCTAAATGCAGCAAAACTGATTGGACGGCGCTTCTCAGTACAGATAGACAACAATCCAAAACATACCGCAAAAGCAACCCAGGAGTTTTTTAAAGCAAAGAAATTGAATTTTCTGCAATGGCCGAGCCAATCACCAGCCCTCAACCAATCTGAATGCATTTCATTTTTTCAAGACAAAACTTAAGGCGGAAAGACCCAGAAACAAGCAGCAACTGAAGACGGCTGCAGTAAAGTTCTGGCAAAGCATCACAAAGGAGGAAACCAGCGTCTGATGATGTCCATGGCTTCCAGACTTCAGGCAGTCATTGCCTGCAAAGGATTCTCAACTAAATACTGGAAAGTAACATTTTACTTAGTTATGTTTATTTGTCCAGTTACTTTTGAGAGCCCCTAAAATGAGGAGCGCTTGTATAAAAAGAGCTGCAATTCTTACATGTTTAATCAGATATTTCTGTTCAATCCCTTGAATTAAACATTAAAGTCTGCACTTCAGTTACATTGTAGTTGTTTCGTTTCAAATCCAACATGGTGGCATGCAGAGCCCAAATCATGAAGATTGTGTCACTGTCCAAATATTTCTGGGCCTAACTGTATCTGACATTAGAACATGTTGCATAGAAGATTTCTATGAAACTTTCAATATAATCTGATGGAGTGAAGTGATGGGTGTTCATGCTGTCTCATGTTATACTAGATACGTTCTAACAAAGATATTGACATAATTGTTTTGAGCAACAACATACATTTATTTATAGAAAAATAAATAGGAAAGCACTCATTTTGTTCACTGGGTTTAATAAACTATAAATGAACAGAAACCTGAACAAAAAAGCAGAGTCTGTAGAAAAAATAATAGATGAATGTTCTGAAGTATGAGCAGAGACATTCAGCATGCATAGAAATCTGACTGGTCTCACTTTAATATTCAGACCGACATAGATAAAGATCTGCAGATTCATGAGGATATAACAGAAACACACATATAACGACTGGCAGGTGGCATTAATGTTCGTCACCAGAGCAAGCCGAGTCCTCCTCCGGCTGCATGAAGCAAAAAAGACAAGAGAAGAGGAAGAAGAAGAAGAAGAAGACAGGATTTAGTGGAGTAAAAGTCGAAACATTAACTAGTTCAACCCCAGATCTACGCTGATGAGAGCACTGCTTGACTACCGTCTGTTGAAGTCAGATCAGTGGCCTCCAGCTCCAGGGGCCGGGGTCCTTCACATTTTAGACTAGAACTGGGGCTACGGTTCCCCAGGAGTGAATGCTGCTTGTCGGGACTTTGATGCAATCAACTGGTTTCCTTATATAGGACATTTTGACCAATCTGTATAATCTGACCCAATCTGTATAATATGATTGAACTTGATTTTGTAAAGTGCCTTGAGATGACATGTTTCATAATTTGGCGCTATATAAATAAAATTGAATTGAATTGAATTGAACCTGTTTCATTACAGCCTGAGCAGATCTACACGAGGGATATGGATTAGCAGAGGCCACCTCAAGAGAAGGACTGTCCAGTTGAAGGTTTATAATTTAAAAGAAGATAGTTGATTTAAACATTTACGGGAATACATTTCTCCCAGTTTTGGTCCGTGAGGCAGGCACCCCATCTACTTTTAAGACTAATCTTAAAACTTTCCTTTTTGACAAGGCTTATAGTCATGTTACCCTGAGCTACCTCTGTAGTTATGCTGCTATAGGCTTAGGCTACTGGAGGACATCAGGGCCTATTTTTAAAATTTTCTCACTCTACTGAGTTCTACTGTTCTTGAATTTTGCATTGCTTGTCATCATTTCAGCTTTTTTTGTTCTCTCTCTTTTTCTTCATAGTAGGTACACCTGGTCTCGCGTTCTCTTAACTGTGACATCATCCAGGGAGGACAGATCACCACTATTACCATCTAATGTAGAACAGATTACTGGATCAATGTGAGCTTCTGTGCTTGTTTGTCTCTCTTGTTGTGTCTCTGCTCTGTCTTCTCTAACCCCCAGTGGGTCGAGGCAGATGACCGTTCATACTGAGCCTGGTTCTGGTTCTGCTAGAAGTTTTCCTTCCTGTTAATGGGTGGTTTTTCTTTCCACTGTCGCTTCATGCTTGCTCAGTATGAGGGATTGCTGCAAAGCCATGTACAATGCAGACGACTCTCCCTGTAGCTCTACGCTTCTCCAGGAGTGAATGCTGCTTGTCGGGACTTTGAAGCAATCAACTGGTTTCCTTATATAGGACATTTTTGACCAATCTGTATAATATGATTGATTTGACTTGGTAAAGTGCCTTGAGATGACATGTTTCATGAATTGGCGCTATATAAATAAAATTGAATTGAATTAATGTTCAACCGTCCCTACATGGTCCCTGGCTCCACCCAATGTCATCTATAATGTTTTTGAGAGGAAATTAAAGCAGCAGTCAGATGAAATATATGAAGAAACACAAACCTACAGAATGTTCAGTAGATTGCCTGAGCAGATTCTCAGTGATCTGGGTCACAGCAGCAAACAGGCTTAGATCTGAGGCAGCAGGACTTTCTCTCAGTTCTCCTGAAGACGTTTCCACATCTGTCCAGGAGTCTTTGTCAGTTCTGGAGGCTCTGATCAACCTGCAGGTGGAGCGCTGCTGTTTCTAAGGACATGGAGGTCCATCCTCCTAGAACCAGTCCAGGTCACAACCAGTGACCCACCATCACTGTCCTGGTGGTTAGAAGCTGCTGCTTGGTGTGAGTGGAGGACTTGGTCACCTGAACCATTATGAGATGCTGATCAATGTTTTGTCCAAAGGTCTCAACTTTGCCATAACCCCTAAGCAACTTTTGATATCAGAACTCATCACTGCCACTGAATCAGCCATAAGAAATAACATGGCAGAAGCACTAAGGATAAAGGTCACAGCAGCACTCTCTAGTGCAAAAATGACCACCTGGAACATAGGGTTAGGGTTAGTATGTATTAGTATGTAAGTATGGCCGTTACATCCCTCAGCAAAGACAGTAACTTCACCATCAGGCCAGCAGAGAAAGGCAGATGCACAGTGGTACTTAACACAATCGATTAGCATGAGAAAATATTGCATTTCCTGATGGACAGAAGCACCTATGAGACCCTGAAAAGGGACCCAATCAACAACTACAAAAAGAAAATAACTGACTCTCTACTAGAACCTAACAGAAAACGATCAATCGCTGCCTCTACCATCAGCTGCACCCAGGCAAGGCCGTTCCAGGCATATATGCACTTCCAGAAACACACAAAGAAGGGGAGCCTCTCAGACCCATCAGCAGCATTAACTTGGTCACAACATTGCAGAACAATCTTGGCTTTGCTGGTTGGAAACTCGCCACACCACATCCAAACCTCCACAGACGTCATTTCTAAACTCCAACCCCTGAGACCGGCACCAGGGGAACCATCGTTCCCTCTGACGTCTCCTCTCTGCTCACCTGCATTCATCAGAGGCAGTGAACTCTGTCAGGACTCAGAACACCATGCAGCACTAAAAGAACCGATTTAACACCAAACTGATCTGTGGCCTGGTGGACCTCTGTCTCTCAACCACATATTCAGAGACGGCGTTTACTGACAGAAACATGGTGTGCTGTGGGCTCCCCAGTGTCCCCCATTGGAGCCCATTTGTACCTGGAGGAGGTGGAGAGCAGGGCCCTCAGTGCTTACAGGGGACACCACCAACTCTCTGGTTTAGATACGTGGATGATCCTACAGTATGGTAGGACTCAGTTGGACACTTGGGTCAAAATCCAGACCAAAGACGTTGAGGCATTCACCAACCACATCAGCTCAGGGGACAGCAACGTCAGGTTTACCAGAGAGGACGCCAAGAACAACATGTTGCCGATTCTGGACAGTGCGGCACACATGGAGGGAGATGGGAGTCTCAAACTGAGGTTTACCAGAACCCCCCCCCCCCCCCCCACACACACACACACACACACACACACACACATCTGTATTTAGAGTCCCATCAACCACTGGAGCACAAACTGCTACCGGAACTCTAAGTTACCGGGCGGAGAACGTTCCCTCTGCCACGAAGGAGAACCAACAAGAACACAAGCAGGTCAGGAAATCACTGGAAGACTGTGGTTACCTGAACTGGGCCTTTGTCAGATCAGCCAATGGAGCCGGCAGAAAAACAACACAGAGGAGAGAACAGAGAGACGCAGAAACATTGTCATTCCAGATGTGTCAGGAGTTTCTGAGAAACGCAGGAGAATTTTCTCCAAAACATTCCAGTAAATTTCAAACCTAATAAAACTCCCAGACAGAACCGGGGTCCTCCTGAAGACAGAACAGCCAGACCACAGCTGAGCGGCGTTGTGTCTGCGGTCCGATGCAGCGAGGACGGCTCAGAGTCCATCAGAGAAACTAAACTACATGAACGCCTGGAGCAGCAGGAGGACCAGCAGTTCAGGGCCAGACTCAGCGGTCTTCTGGTACCTCCAGAACAAAGGAGACACTGCTGAGGACAATGAGGTCCAGATGTTGGACAGGGAGAACAGACGTTAGAAAGAGGGAGAAAGAAGCCATCTTGGTCCAAAGAGCAAAGCCACCAGTGAACAGAGGGAGGATGAAGCTTCAGCTCCCCAGAGTTTACAGCTCGGTCCTCCAACACGTTCCAGAGAGATTACATCAGCATCTCATCATGGTACAGGAGACCAAGTCCTCCACGCACACCAAGCAGCAGCTTCTACCACCAGGACAGTGATGGTGGGTCACTGGTTGTGACCTGGACTGGTTCTAGGAGGATGGACCTCCATGTCCTTAGAAACAGCAGCGCTCCACCTGCAGGTTGATCAGAGCCTCCAGAACTGACAGAGACTCCTGGATAGGTGTGGAAACGTCTTCAGGAAGAACTGAAAGAAGGTCCTGCTGCCTCCGGTTTAATTCAGTAGCTTGCTCTCAGTGTCCGACACAGTCCTGACGGTGTTTTACTTCAGTCCTCACTCTACCCCAGTGAGACAATAGTAGGTCTGTTCTGCACTCAAGGGGAGACAAACTCAGGCTGTAACAATCTACGGAGCTCATAGATCCAATTTTGAAGGGATGAAGCCTAGGAAAAGAGCCACTCACAGCCATCTTATGGTCACGCTGACCCCTGGTGGCTTCAGTCTCTAGACTTCATAGTCGAATGTACCAATTTTCTACATTTCTTGTGACAAATTCCTAAATTTGAAACACCTTCTGCCAGTGGCATGAAGAAGAGGAATGATTGTAGCAAGCTTGAGGAGCTAGTTGAGTGTCTAGCACTGTTTCTTCTCCAGCAGACACCAACTGCACACCAGAGGGTGGCTTTGGCGCTGTGTGGCGTCACATGAAAACAGCTCGATGTGAAGACTTTGTGTACGGCAGACGTCCGGCTTCAGACCGTAAGAGCAGGTGGAAGCCTTTAGAAGAGTCTTTTTCTACCACGACCCCATACAAAGTTTTCTAATCCCTTTATTTCTAAGTTAGAACGATAGTGGTTAGACTATCGGCATATTTTATAGGACACACCTTTAAAAGGTTAGTAAGTCAAACATTTCCTCTGGTCCCTTTTTAATTGTTTCTGCTGAGGTTTAACTGGGTTCTCCTTCAGTCTTGCTGGTTCTGTTTCTGGAATTTAACTTCAAAAACATTTTGGAGAAGAAAGTTAACCCGGTTTAAGGATCAGGAGACAGAGATGTTCTGCTTTATAGAGTTGCAAACAGCTTTGTGTTGTTATTCAATGCATAACTTCTTCTATTCTTTACAGCTATATTGGTGTGAAGAGCAGCCTCTGGTTTGATACGACTAGACAGATTGTAGGGGGTAGTTCACATTGAACTACCTACCCGCTGATACTAACAGATGAGCTGGTTCTGCCGGTGATGCACAGATCTGCTCCTCTACATTCCCTCTGATCTCATGCTAAATGCAGGAAGACATGTCTGGTTGCAAGAGTCTAACCTGGTAGAGGTCGAAACCCTGCGACTCCGTCTCGTCATAAGGTCGGATGATGCCGTCCTCCTTGATGAGACGGACCGGTCGGAGTTTGGTTACTTCCTCTGTCGCTTCGGCCGCTCTGGAATCACAACACACACACCTGAGTGATCCGCTTGAGGATGCTCGGTTTGCAGACCTCCTAACTGATCCAAATCACATCCTGTTCTAATGCACACCATGCTGCTCTCAGGTATCATGTCTCACCTGTGGGGGCCTCTACAGTGACAGCATGAAACAGCGATTTCAACAGGTTATCATGATTTAATGGGTGACCTGACAGATGGCACCTCCAACCAGGAGGATGAGGAAGAGGAAATGTTTTTGGAGCGGCAAGGAAGTCAAGATGGAAATCAGGAGAGCAGGAACATTTTCACAAAAACTCTTGCTGATCTGATCTCAATGGAAGTTTGTTCAGTTTGGCATAATGATAATTTTGTTATCATTGTTAATTAGACATTTGGATGCTCAGTCAGTTTACATTAAATATTTGTTTGAATCTGGGAATATTAAAGAAAATTGTCAGATGCTCCACAGATATTTATGCACTGAAAGTTGTAGTGGCTCCAAAAGGCACTCTATTCACTTCAAATTAAAAATGTAGATGAATCGGGCTGGCATGTCTAAAGGTTCCCTGTGTGTCTTGCAGCGTCAAACAAACCAACCCTGCAGCTGTTAGTTCTTCAGGACATGGTGAGTTATGTGACCGTTCAGACAAACATCCCCTGAGGAGAGACCGGACCCACAACCGTTGGACTCTCTGTGGAATACCATTAAACACTCAGCAGAAATGTTGTTGGTTTAACCCAATTTAGTTGTTCTAGGCCACTTTCAGTAGGATGCAGATCCTCTTTGCTTTTTGGAAAACTAATGAGGTAATAGTGGCTGTTCCCTTATCTCCTCCAGGCAGAACATGCGGTTCTCCTCGGGGGCGTGGCCAAATAACCCAAAACAAGCTTACAAGTGGGAGGGGCCACAAGCAGGTTTAAACTGATGAACAGCACAACGAGCATGAATCAGACCCCATAGATGAAATTTGATGTCAACACGATGCTGTGTCTTACCGTCAGTCTGCAGCATCACTCAACATGCAAACATCTGCACCTTGTTAAAGCTCAGCTCCATCATAAAAGTTTTCATATCATTAGCACAGTCAAACAGCTGCAGGAAACATTTACTGTAAACCTCGAGCTGATTTATAGCAACAGCAGCAAATAAAAGAGCTCAGCTTTAACACGACTCATGTAAAATACTCACACACCAAACAGCGAGGAACAAAAAGAACAGAAATCCCAACAACAGCAGACAGAAAACAAAAGCATAAAATGTGAAAATTAGAGAGTGGACAAGAAACAACAGAGACAGCAAAGACATTAAGAAGCCCACAGATAACACAGAAAGTCTCCAACATGTCAGGAGTTCACAAATAAACTGCATCAACAAAACACAAATAAACCACAAAGAATACCTCTGGATTCCCTGAAAAGTGCTGCTGGCCATGTCCACAATGCCGCCTGTGGGCCGAGCCACCACCCCCACCAGACCTTTGCCGATGCCTTTAAAGAATCCTGCGGCCCCTTCCTTCTTCGCTCCTGTAAGCAACCGACAGGTTAGGTTTGGAAATCCTAGACATCTCTCTTCTTATGTGTGTGTTGGTTGGGGGGGATGTCTGTGGTACACGCAACCCTGGTGATCATTGGGGAGAGGAACGTGATGTAGAAAATCTTGATGAAATGTGCAGACTTTGATTTATGATTAAAGCTGGCTTATGGGCATTTTTGTGTTTGAAAGGTCCTTATTTATTGTTATGGCTCACCAGCGCAAACATGAATAGCACTGAAAATTTGAATTGTTTTGCCTAAGCCATGAGGGATATAAATATCAATCTGATATCTAAAAGAAATAGAAATCCTACAAACTGTCCCCCAGATTCAAATCGATCTCTTTCTGTGGACCCCTGGGGGGGAGGGAACACACTGGGGGGGTCTATTTGCTGGCCAAAACGGGCAGGCGTTTTCCTCAGACTCAAACCAAAGCTGAGTAGTCTGCTTCCTGTACACTGAAACAGTCAACCAGCCCCCAAAGAAAGCAGCGGCTTGTTATCTTTTTCTCAGCTTTTGCAGGAAAGGCTGGCCCAGGACTGAAGAGCTTCTTACGGCTGGAGGCAGGCATAAATCGATCTGGCATGTTGCAGTCTTCATAGGCCCGATACGAGGACAGCAGCGAGTGCTGCCACACCAGAGAAGCCATGCCACAGCGCCCTGGAGCGTGCACTAGGGTTCCCCAACTGTCCCGTGTGAGTTGGGACGTCGTGTATTGCACCAAATTGAAGAGTCCTGTAGTTTGACTGCAGCTACCCATTTGCACAAACACTAGATGTCACTCCACGTTTTACTTTCCTAGGCCGATATAGGAAAGTCGCATCAAAGCAGAAGTCATGGACCGGTGCAGCTTTGCGTCTCTGACTAGTAAAGTTTAATCAACCCCCGGTGAAGCGGTCCCGTGTTCTATAGGTGTCGAGTTGGCAACCCCAGCGGACACAAAGGAGAACAACAGCAGCTGCTTTCTCACCGCCGGACGGATCTGCATTTTGATAAAAGTTAAGAGGTGTGGTTATGATGAAGTTGATCCATGACTGAAGTCTGATATGGAGTCTGAGAGGGAATCGTGATGCGGTTTGACAGCAATTCACCACTTCACCATCTGTGGCGCCAGTTTCCCCCGCAGTTTCCAGTCAAGTTTTTTTTTAGATCACAAACATTACATAGAAAGTGACACATGCAATTTTCAGGACCCGTTTTGTGCATACGGAAGCTGAGACCCCTGGTCTGGATCGCAGCAACCAAAGGTCTGGATCAACAATCCGGGCCAGGTAAAGTAAGTAAAATTGTCAGTAGCACCTTACACAGACATTAAAAGTGTTTTAAAATGTACCCTGTACTGTACAGGGAGCCAGTGTAGGGAGGTCAAAACAGAAGTAACTGTTTTTCCTCATTAAAAGTCTTGCTGCCACATTCTGGATAGTCTGAAGGTGATTCTATAGTTAGCAAAATCCAGAGTCTGGGCGATCCTGTGTAGAATAGTTGAGTATTGTAATTATTAGTTAAATCTTTCCTAAAACTTGGCATGAAGGACATTTCTAGGTTGGGATCAGAAATACACAATTTTTCTGTTCTCTTGACAGAGACATGAACTTTGTGTCCATGTTTCCAGCAGGAGAAGCTTTCAAAAACGTACCTTCAACAGGTTTAGTGACAATGCCAGTAACTCCACCGACGACCCCCTGCAGAAAGACAGGTTATTACTAAATTGTATCGGTTCACATCGGCGCCAAAGAACCAGAACTTTTCCTCTCCGGACCTTCAGCAGTCCTTTTCCCCCTTTGGCCAGGCTGCCTCTGAAGTCCTTAGTTGGCCGGTTCATGTCTTCTCGCCGTTCCTGCTGGTACTCTTTATCCATGGTCATGGCTGCCAGGCCTTTACCCATGGAGCCTGTGATCTTGGAGAACATACCTGCAGCTCCACCTACAGCAAGAACAAACATTGGCTGCAGAATTCAGGACCTGTACCTAGTGGCATCATCATCCTTCGCCAAAGACCTTACCAACAGTTGAACCCAACAGGCTGCGGACTCCGATCGCAAAACCTTCAGCAAACTCCTCAGGACCCTGAACCGCTCCCTGAGGAACACCTCATTCCATCAGATCATCTATTACTGTCTGGTTCCATGTCATCTCAAAGTAAACTGCATGCTTTACCTGAATCGGCTCATAAAAGAAGGCCTCCACCCCTTCGGACAGACCTCTGATCATTCCAAATGGATTACCAAGGACATCCAGGCCAAGAACCAAAACATACATCTGCTTAAGGAACTGCAGAAAAAACAGGAGGTCCAGAAGTTCAGCAACAGATACAACAAAGCCCCCCCCCACACACACACACACACATCTCCGGCTGACCAGTAAGAGGGGAGGGACGGAGTTACCTCTTCAGTGTAATGTCGACCCACTGCCCACATCAGCTTCTCTTTGCTGTAGAACTGGTACTGCACCTCAAAGAAGGCCAGTCTGACAGAAACAGAGCAGCAGAATCAGAAAAACAATCAGATTCAGCAGATCTTTGAGTGCAAACAGCTGCAGCCTTACTTGAAGATGATGTCATCAACGTTGGTCAGAGTAGCTCCAAGACTTTTCAGCAAAAGGCTCAGGGACTGAGTAATGGGGTTCTGCTGAGTGGAGTCCCCGTCGCTGGAGCCCAGAGACAGACTGAGGTGGAGCTGGAACGTAAAACAAGAGCAGTCAGCACTGCTGTAAACCGTCTGGACCTTCTTCAGATCAAGAAACACTCGCTCCAACGTATTGCAACGTATTGACTCTTAGGCTGTAAGATTTAAATATTCATGGATAAACTCTGAATGCATCCAGGAGAGAGACTGGAGTCACCTTGATAGGTGAGATATGGAAATGCTCAAAGAAACTGAGTCCCGACCCATCAGACAGGGAAGCATCTGTCGGCTCCGCCTGCAGACGCTTCAGGTCTCTTTCAATCAGCCCCGACTGCAAAACAAACAGCTCACACTAACATCTCATCTGTGACTTTCAGGGGAAATATCCATTTTCTGCTTCTTTTCACCTTCTGTCCATTGTTCTGCAGGTTAGCAGCTGGGGTGAACACAGCTGCAACAGCATCTAGGAAACCCTGGTCGATCTTTACCGCCATCTCCTGAACCAGAGCCATGAAGTACCTGAAGCACACAGAGAAACGTTAGAAGACCTGAATCCTGTCATCAGTCAGAAATCCAGACTCCTGCTGGATCAGCAGACCCACTGTGGTTCTTACTTAAACTGGGTGACATTGCTGTGCTGGTTGAACCTCGTGATGACCGACAGGTCGATGAAGGGCTTTGGTTCTAAATAGGCAGAACTCACAGTTAGACTCTTCACAATCAGTTTGATGGTGAATCGAGGTTAAAGGGCGCACCTGAGTCCAGAGCGATGGACTTTGGTGGAGGAACTGGATGAAAGACGATGGGGAAGACGGCACCTGGCAGCTGGTTGTCTACCTGCAACCAATAAACGAGGGTTTAAGTCATGTACGTGTGATTGAGTTCAGGTGTGTGTGCATGTTTACCTGCATCCAGTGCAACTGGGCTCTCAGGCTGCGCTGGTGCAGCGACTGCTTAAACTCCACCTGGATCCCTGACAGGAAGTTCCTCCTCACGGGGCACGAATGTGGTTGACGCATCATCATGCCAGCTGGGTTGAGGTTCACCTAGCAACCAGTGACATCACAAACATCCACTCATCAGACACGGGTGTGGATTAAATCAACCCTTCCTGCAGCACATGGACCTTTGGTCATGTATCTGTGGGCGAACCGCTGACCTCTAGGGAGTTCTCCAGCCTGATCCAGCCACCTTCCATCTTCCCGCTCAGTTGACTCTGGTAGGTCATCTCCAGCAGATTGATGTTCTTCTGACTGAAGGATTTCCAGCGATTCTTTGGCCTAAACTCCCAAACCACACCTGAGCTGTGAATCAGAACCACAGCGGAGTTACTCCATCACAGCTTGTTGTGGTCAGGACATTCAGCTGAGCTGGATGTTGACACGTTCAGGACTAACAAATCACTCAATGTGTTAAACTGCCTGGCCATTGTTGTTGTATTACAATACTTAAACAAATATCTTAAAACATTCTTTCTTCAATTTCTAACCCTCTTTATGTTGGAGCTGTCTTCACCATCAGTGTCCGTCGTGCTGAGGACTACAGAACCCTGTGTTTTAAACTACAGGATTCAGGCGAGTGGATTTTCTGTGCAGATGGATGTGAACGAGCATCCTAACCTATACATTTTTGTTTTATTCTGGGCGCAGAGTCCACATTGGTGTTACAACAGAGGAAACTCCGCAAACATGACCTGCTTCATTGTGCATTAGTCCTGGTAAACTGATCAAACATGATGCAACGGTGTTCACCTGGTGATGCCGACGTATGCGATTTCCTGCCGGCTGCTGTTATTGACGAGAGACAGGCCGAGGTTTTGTAGAGACACCTTTAGCTCCTGGTCAAACTGTTCGAGCTCCTCCGACTGCTTGGCTTTTGTCACCACGCCAGTGTCCTCGGTGAACAGCAACACCCGCTGCCGTCCATCCAGGAAGGAGACCCAGTGGATCTGAGCCTGGCCATCGTAGGTAAACTGACTCACCTCATCCTGAAGGAAACACGTGTACCTTTTAACAGAAACGCTCTAGGAAGCAGGCGAGCCTCTCTGGTGTGAAGTTGAACTGTATCGCCATTTACAGACAGTGGTGAAAAGCAAAATTCCAAATTTATCTCTGGAAAGGCAGCATGTGCAATGGCCACCGACATCCCTGAACTATTTGGGCAAAGCAGCAGGAGGCTCTTTGCCTCTTCTTCCTCCAGCTCTCAGGAGACTCTGCATATATCAGTCTAACTGCATATTGCCAACAGTTCTGGCCTTACAGAGTTTCATGTTTTTATTGTCTTGAGTTTATCCTCAAATGCAAGAATTCATACTGTATCGTATGAATCGCTGCAGCCATTTGCCATCTGGCTTGGTTTTTTAAACAATTTTACTAGTTTAATTTATTTTTTTATGTATTTGGTTATATCATTTGTATACGTGCAGCAGTTTGTAGACCTTTGCTTATTGTTTTAGTGCTTTATAAGTAAAGCTGGTGTGGTTTTGGGTGAGTCAGACCTTCAGCAGATCCAGCTCCTCTGAATGATTCTTGCAGCTCCAGCTGAGCTTGCGGGTTCCTGCAGGATCGTCCCACACAAACCGCTGAGCCTCGCAGGGTTTCAGCTCATGGATCACCTCTGACCCACTGAGGAAGACACATAAGACACATGTGGGCGACTGTGGCTTGATGGGTTGAGTAGTCGTCTTGCAATCGGAAGGTTGTGGGTGTTGCTATCGGTGTATAAATGTGTGTGGGTTAGTGAGAGCGATTGGGTGAATGTGGCTCTAGTGTACAGGCTTTGCGTGGTCAGTACGACTGGAAAAGCTCTGAGTTCAGTTACCATTTACCATATATCATTTCTTTATTGACACAAATCATTTCAACATCAAGATGAAATAGTCCAGTTTGGACCTAATATTTCCACATGCAGACCAGTGATGAAGACAAGGTAGGTAGTTAAACTCGGTGCAGGCAGCTACTGAGGCATTTGGGATTCAGTCTCACAACATCTTGCTACTTATTTATTGAATTGTTTAGTCAATTCCTCCAGTCTAAACTGCTCCAGCTCTTTCGTGTTGCACATTTGTTTACTTAAGGATCCATTAGTCTACATTAGTAGAGACTATTCTTTCTGGGGTCCACACCAAAACTTTACAATTACATAATTAAAAAAAGTCAGGAAGCTTCTTAGCTATCTATCCATCCATCCATCTTCTACCACGCTTTATCCCTATTGGGGTCGCGAGGGGTGCAGGTGCCTATCTCTTGCTGTCAATGGGAGAGAGGCAGGGTTCACCTGGGCAGGTCTCCAGTCTATCGCAGGACAACACAGAGACAAACATGACAAACCATTCACTCACACCTAAGGAGAATTTAGAGAGGCCAATTAACCTAACAAGTTTTTGGACTGTGGGAGGAAGCCGGAGTACCCGGAGAGAACCCACGCATGCACAGAGAGAACATGCAAAAAAGATCCAGGACTTGAACCCAGGACCTTATTGCTGCAAGGAAACAGTGCTACCCACTGCACCACTATGCAGCCGCTTCTTAGCTAATCAGCTAAAAATAAACAAAGAAAAATTAACTATATATCCAGTTACAGACTCAGCTGGTAATACATTATGTGATACGGAAAGTATAAACAACACCTTCTGAGATTTTTATAAATCTTTATACACGTCACAGATAAATCCATCAGATAATGACATCAAGCGATTTCTGAATAAAATAACACTTCCAAAATGATCAGATAACCAAAGAACGACACTGGACTCACCGCTGACAACAGTTGAAGTTCAGGAAGCTTTAACAAGCATGCCCAATAAAAAGGCTCCAGGCCCAGATGGATTCCCTACTGAGTTTTATAAAGAGTTCTGGAATATTCTGGCACCAACGTTCCACAGAATGTTGCAGGAAACTCAGGAAAATGGCAGATTTCCAGCTAATATGAACTCTGCCACCATTAGTCTCCTGATTAAGCCAGGCAAAGATCCTATGTTGCCCACCATCTATCGTCCCATATCCCTTATTATCATTATAATCTGTAAAGCTATTGCAAAACGATTAAATAAAGTCACTCCTCTCATAATCCACCCTGATCTAACTGGGTTAATTAAAGGAAGGCAGTCATCCACAAATGCACGCAGATTACTTAATTTAATAGATTATTCCTACAGTAAAAATATTGAATGCAATATATTGTCTTTAGATGCACAAAAGCGTTTGATAGTTAATTGGAAATTTTTATTTGCTACTCTACATTAATTTGGTTTAATTTCAAGACAGGGAAAAAAGATCTTTTACACATTTATGTGTCTTATGTACATTCACGGTATATAAGTCACCGTGAATGTAGATAAGACATCCTCTGCCTTATTTCTATTTTGTATTTTTATTCTTATTTTTCTTATCTACTTCTTTTCTTTTGATCCACTGTATAAACGAGGACACACTGTATATAACTGAGGCACCTTGTCCTACTTTTGGCACCTTCTTCTGATTATTGATCACTGAGCCGATGTGACATGTGAATTTCTCCAATGTGAGATCAATAAAGCCTATCTTATCTTATCTTTATGCTGTGCACAAGACTACCTGGATAATAGGTTTTCAAATATGACCATTTTTGAATTCAACGAAATGATTTAATGCCCGATAAAAAAATACTATCAATAACCTTTTTTATGATTTATTGAGCTTATTCATCACAGTAGAGTTGCCTCAAAGAATGGTGGTAAATCTAGGCAAGCTTACTGCAGATAAATCAAAAGTTTAACTTTTATTGCTCTAGCACCCCTCAGAATTAGCAGATATTTATGACAAACACGTGAAACTGACGCTTGCACGGGGAGAACATTGCAAGTAAACGAGACACATCTTTGCTGTAACCTTAGACTGACATTATAGGTGTTTTATCGCTGTTAATAAAGTTTCTCTCCAAGAACCTCACTACAGAGAACGACGCTCAAAACAAGACGTTTACGCCGGCTGGAAGCACTCCCACATCTCCTGCCTGGGGCGTGCCCATCCAGCCACGACAGAAGCACCGATCCAGGAACACGGCCCATGAAAGAGAGTCAACGGCAGAGCGGCTCCATGGGCAGCCACGCCCAGAAAAGAAACACAGCCAAGCGCTCTGCGCCAGTTTTTTGTTCAAGAGAATAAAGATCTAAACACAGTTTATACTGCAACAGTCCAGTCCAGAACAGTCCCCCCCCCCCCGAGAACAATGCTCTGTTTGACCTTCTTCCATCAGCTAAACGCTCCAGGAACAGTAAATCAAAAACTAACAGACAGCTTCTTTCTCAAAGTTGTGAGGGCTATCGCCCCCTGCTGGGAATCAGTAAACCATTAATGCACTTTAATCTACATCGTTTTGTGAACTGACCCTTTCTTGACTCAAACATTTAGATTTCATCAGATGCCAAAGACTATTTATACGTTCTTAGCTTCTCAGGAACTGTTGTGGGTGCTCTCAACTTGAACATTATGTCTTGATTTGTGTCTGTGTATTATGGGGGATTTTTGAGCCGCTGTCTCACCAAAACTTAGTTTTTGGTTATATAATGACTATAAAGATTCTTGAATATATCACAATTCCAAGACTTTCTAATATTGTGCAGCCATAACATGTACGATATCGGCGGATTTTTTTGGCCACTTTTGTCAAACCTTCCATCAATTTCTTTTATTTCTGTTTGTGACCTCTGACCTCTGTCTGTAGCTGATGGTGGCCCAAGGCGTGTGGTTAATCAGCAAGGCGGGGGCTGCTCCGTCGTAATAATCGCTGAAGCTGATGACGGTAGAGTGATTGGAGACGCTGATGTCCACGATGATCCCTCCACACTGCAGAGACAGCGTCAGGTAAAAGAACTAAAAATGTTTTAAAGATGCACAACCAGAGACCGGCCTCTGACCATGTCCATGCTCAGCAGGGTGCCGTTGTCCTGCCGATTGAAGAAGAAGAACTGGGAATTGGACGAGGATCCAACCACACGGACACACAGCTTCTTGGAGGTGTTCTCCGGCCACAGAGGGAGGCACTGGAACACAGCAGAAAGTCGTTAAAACTGCTAAAACCTTCAGAGATTCCTGCAGACCAGGGCCAGATCACAACTAACCAGCCCAGGGCTCTCATTTATAAAGCTCACCTACGCATTAAACAGGGCCTAAATCTTGTGTTGCGACTCCAAAGAAAACCAGCCGCTTTCAACGTTGATTACATTCAGTCGGAAACATGTCTGTATGGTGTTACATGATCTGTAATTTACCAAAGCAAGGCAAAACGGTCGACAAAAAATACAGCTCCCCTCTCTCCTGTCAAAAAACCCGGTACAGGTAAGCGCACCTCTTTTGAAGCAACCAGCCCCCTTCAGCAAATGAGTCACATCACACACGGTCTACGCATCACCACAGCAACCATACACCATGTGACGAAGATACAAAATACATTTACGGCTCCTACATCTTGTGTACATCATTTTCCAAGAAATGGTTGGGATCTATAAAGAAAAACTTGACGTTAGAAAGTGCAGTCCCTCATCCAAACGGATACTCAGCTGTTGAAATACAGCCACGCTGCACCATTGTTCCTCTCAGACATTCAATTTCACGGCAAGCTTTGATCACATAGATCGACTTTATGTATTGTTGTGCAGTCTGATTATTATAAAGACCTTTTAAGTGAATAACAACCCATTTCATCAGTTTTCTACCATCATCTTCTTCTTCTCCCGGATCTAGGGTGATGTGTACCGGACGATAGCTCAATAACAACATATATCGATCAAGGTGTGGGGTTATAGAAATATAAAAGTTCAGTAAAGGAAGAGTTTTCTTTCCTTTTGCATCCTATCATGTAGGTTATTGCCACAGTCATTACATCCTTCCAACCAATCAAAAGCTCAGATCCAGGAACGCTCTGTCACCAAGCTCCGCCCCTTCAAACCGTTCACAGAACACATATCCTTTCTTCTTTTTTAAAAACTTGCAGCTTTGGTGAAAAGTTGGTAGTAGAAGTATAAACTTAGATTTTACCACTCCTAATCCATTCATCGTTATTTACGCAATTCTACATATTCCTCACGACACACGTGTAATACATTTATCCATAAATATCTCCATGGCGACGAATGACATGGAAAAACTTCCAAGAATTCAAAAAGTCTCTAGAATAAACATTATTAACCACACAGTTTAAATCTGACTCTCGTTTCACTGTCATATGTTTTAAAATGTGTCAATTATGCACGTTCTCATTAGATTGGGGAGTGGTGGCCTAGTGGTTAGGGTGCAGAGCTTCGGTCCCAGAGGTTCTGAGTTCAACTCCCACAGACTACCACTCTGGGTCCCTGAGCAAGACCCTTAACCCCCAATCGCTTCCCAGGCGCCGCAGAGTGGCAGCCCACTGCTCCCCAATGGGGATGGGTTAAGATGCAGAAGTGAATTTCTCCATTGTGAGATCAATAAAGTTCTATTATTATTAGATAAAATTGACCCATGGTAGCCTGAGAGCCTTTTTTCCATTTTATTTCGTATAGGCTTCGCCCTATAAGGCTATCGCTAGTTTTCACTCGCGTGCAGCGCAGCACCTAAAACTGTTAGGCTATGCCCACCCACTGTTTGCCCCACACTGGTCCATATAAACCACAGTGAGACCAGACAATCAGCGCCCATTCTTTCTTCAGCCAGCATCCAGCACTGATGAGATAATGTCCAGTACCATTCGCCTGTGTTCATCCGGCTGGATCTGGAGCTTCGGCGGCCCACACGCCATCTGCGAGGGCTCGGTGCCCAGCACTTACTTAATTACTTAACTATATTTAAGTAAAATATTTCTGCCACGGTGGTTCCAGCAGCCAGCAGCGGTTACACGCTGCAGTTTGGGACTCATCCTCCACCGTTCAGACGGGTTATAGAGACGGTTCCTTCATCCCCAGAGCAGAGCTCTGCTCTCCTGTCAGAAGTGTAGGAACTCCTGCTGACAATCAGACGTTCTGGAGAACGCTCACCAGAACGACTGGCTGTGGCGCCGTTTCAAACCATTGTGTGGGGGGAGAGTAGCTGAATAGCTGATATGGGATCCTCTGGAAGGAGAAAGGCAGATATTTCCTGTGTTTCTGGATGATGGGGTGTGAAAATATACATCCTTGAGATCTGTGGGGGTGAACGGTTACACAAAGCAGGGATGAGAGGCCTCTTATCTGGACAATATGCTTTACTGGCTCTGCCCAGAGAAGAAGCAGCTGTGCAGACCAGGAGGTTGGGGCAGAAGTTCTCCCATCCCAGTTGATTGTTTATCTGGGAGGTAAACTCTGCCGAAATAAGAGCTCGACTATGACAGCCGAGAGTCGGTGCGCTGCCAGTGCATTTCTGTTGTGACAAACCTCCCAGCATAGAGACAGCCCTGTCAGTTATGGGACAGCTGGGGAAGATGTCAGCGGTGGTGGTTCCTCTGGGTTTACTTCAAGAGATGCCTTGGGGGACAGTTCATCCGCCTGAACATAGATCCTATGCGCCAGAAGAGGCTATATGTTAGCAGATGCTTCATGTTTCTGTGGTCTGGATGGACAGTGAGGCACAGACTACATCCTGCTTCACTTTTAAGCCTTAAAGGGCGAAGCCTACAGGTAAAAGCCAGTAAATTAGAATATTTTGAAAAACTTGATTTATTTCAGTAATTGCATTCAAAAGGTGTAACTTGTACATTATATTTATTCATTGCACACAGACTGATGCATTCAAATGTTTATTTCATTTAATTTTGATGATTTGAAGTGGCAACAAATGAAAATCCAAAATTCCGTGTGTCACAAAATTAGAATATTGTGTAAGGATTAAATTTTGAAGACACCTGGTGCCACAAACTAATCAGCTGATTAACTCAAAACACCTGCAAAGGGCTTTAAATGGTCTCTCAGTCCAGTTCTGAAGCCTACACAAACATGGGGAAGACTTCAGATTTGACAGCTGTCCAAAAGGCGACCATCGACACATTGCACAAGGAGGGAAAGACACAAAAGGTTATTGCTGAAGAGGCTGGCTGTTCTCAGAGCTCTGTGTGCAAACACATTAATAGAGAGGCAAAGGGAAGGAAAAACTGTGGTCAGAAAAAGTGTACAAGCGATAGGGATCACCGCGCCCTAGTCAAGATTGTGAAAAAAAACCATTAAAAAATGTGGGGGAGATTCACAAGGAGTGGACAGCTGCTGGAGTCAGTGCTTCAAGATCCACCACCAAGAGACGCTTGAAAGACATGGGTTTCAACTGCCGCATACCTCGTGTCAAGCCACTGTTGACCAAGAAACGGCGCGAAAAGCGTCTCACCTGGGCTAAGGAAAAAAAGAGCTGGACTGCTGCTGAGTGGTCCAAAGTCATGTTTTCTGACCAAAGCAAATTTTGCATTTCCTTTGGAAATCGAGGTCCCAGAGTCTGGAGGAAGACAGGAGAGGCACAGGATCCACGTTGCCTGAAGTCTAGTGTAAAGTTTCCACCATCAGTGATGGTTTGGGGTGCCATGTCATCTGCTGGTGTCGGTCCACTCTGTTTCCTGAGATCCAGGGTCAACGCAGCCGTCTACCAGCAAGTTTTAGAGCACTTCATGCTTCCTGCTGCTGACCTGCTCTATGGAGATGGAGATTTCAGGTTCCAACAGGACTTGGCGCCTGCACACAGCGCAAAATCTACCCGTGCCTGGTTTACGGACCATGGTATTTCTGTTGTAAATTGGCCAGCCAACTCCCCTGACCTTAGCCCCATAGAAAATCTGTGGGGTATTGTGAAAAGGAAGATGCAGAATGCCAGACCCAACAACGCAGAAGAGTTGAAGGCCACTATCAGAGCAACCTGGGCTCTCATAACACCTGAGCAGTGCCAGAAACTCATCGACTCCATGCCACGCCGCATTAATGCAGTAATTGAGGCAAAAGGAGCTCCAACCAAGTATTGAGTATTGTACATGCTCATATTTTTCATTTTCATACTTTTCAGTTGGCCAACATTTCTAAAAAATCCCTTTTTTGTATTAGCCTTAAGTAATATTCTAATTTTGTGACACACGGAATTTTGGATTTTCATTTGTTGCCACTTCAAATCATCAAAATTAAATGAAATAAACATTTGAATGCATCAGTCTGTGTGCAATGAATAAATATAATGTACAAGTTACACCTTTTGAATGCAATTACTGAAATAAATCAAGTTTTTCAAAATATTCTAATTCACTGGCTTTTACCTGTATACGCATAGAACCTCCCAGGTTTTATGCCTCAACCGCGTCTGAATCTGGGGTTACAGTTCGTAACCAACGTTCTTCACGATGTTGGACTTATTTAGAAAGATGCTTATCCCTATTTTAGGTTTGGTCATCAGATCTAAGTTAGGGTCCTCTCCTAGGTCCTCCAACAGAAAAAGACTTGAAAAGTAATGGCAGAACACAATAGCAGAAAGGAAACTGGTTTTAGAAATTAGGGATTTTTCTTCTTTTTTTTTGTTTTTTGGGTGTACACAAAGTTTTAGTATAGATTCTACGCTCTTCACAACCACCACTGAGCATTTTTCTCATGGATGAACCTCACAGACACAAGTTCACTCTCACCAACACCTACAGGTGGATCCAGGTGCTACAGACTCACTTCTATCCATAAACCCCTGTTATTACCTTCAGCTGTCACTTTCTACATGTCGTATTAATTAATCCTGTATATTCTTCAGTGATGGTATCAAGGTGTTGGTTGTTTGTACCTGCAATACTTTATCAGCTGGTTCTGCTGTTCTATTTATATCTCTCTGCAGGTGAAAAAGCAGACTCAGAGGATGTTATATCACTCTCTACCTTTCCTCTCCTCTTTCACCTTTTCTTCTTTCTTTCTCTCTTCTACTTTCTTATTGTAGTGTCCTTATAACATGAAATACTCCCTGCATAAATGATAATAAAGCTATTTACATGTAGAAATCAAGTGGAGCACTATGGCGAAAGCGGTAAGGCTCCACTTGTGAAAGTAAAATCTGTTGGGCTGTTTTTGGCATTAAGACAAGAATTCTTATTGCCACATTGCCAGACAGGACACTATTAAAAAAAAAGTATAGCTTCTACGCAATGTTTTCTAAATGAAAGCCCTGAACAGTTCTGCTGTGAATAATTGGACCCGAGTGTTGCTTACCTCGGAGGAAGTGATGTAGTGCCACCTGATGCTGGTCTGGCTGATAAGTTCTCCCACTTCCAGTTCATAAGAAGACCTATTCACCAGGGTGTAGAAAGGACTCAAGGTGACGATCCTGGTCAGGTTAAAACTGCTCATCTGGATGCTAACGCCCACCTTAAAGAAAGACAGGAAGAGCTTAATCAGATGACGTGCGACCCTGTGACACAAACCACAACAGAAGATAACAGGAGTTACCAGAAAGTCCATGTTGGTGGCAGGACAGCGAACGCAGCCGTAACTTCCCACTGTGTCCAGGGAGAAGCCGTCCGACCAGGAACTTGTAGAGATGCAGAGCTGAAGCTGCAAAGCAACCACAGACAGCTTTATGTAGCAGCTGGCTTCTGGTTTTAGAGGAAGCTCGTTTGTTCTTTAAGCTTTGGGGAATAGAACCGCTACTGAATGGATGCTTAACATCTGTGTAAAATGGTCATAGGGTCCTTTGTGGTGTATCCAAAAGCCAGACTTCGATCCATTCAAGACCTTTTTATTGAGGTCTGACTGCAGAGCTAACACTATTTTTTTTTCCAGGCGCTCACGACCACGACTGGTTTCCTGCTGAGGTGCAGGACAGTAAATAAACACACGCATTTAATGCTGGAAAACATGTACAGTGAACTCCTGCTGCTGTATCGGGTTTGTAAAGAGGTTGATCGTTTTGTGATGTTTCTGCACCTTTTAATTAAGGGCAAAGATAAGGCACAGACCCTTCAGTTCATTTTAGGGCAAAACAAAACCTTTAACAGGTTCATAACTTCAGTCTAACCTAAAGATGTCAGAAATAGAATCAATACTGGGAAGAGCTATAATTTCCAAACAATCAGAGGAATGTACGTACAGCAGTCCAAAAGCTGGAAAACCTCCTCCAGCAGCTGTAGCTGGCTATGGAGGAACTTTGGTCCACTGCTTCAGATCATTTAAGGTTTCTGCTCATCTCTCTGAAAGTCCCAGCAAATCATTTCAAGGACATGTAAGTCCGAAGTCAAAATTCCTTGTTTGTATCCTCAAACGTGCAGAATAAAGTCGACTCTGATCTTTGGACCCGAGGCCAACACAGATCCTGCCATACAGGGTCGTCTTTCTTTAGGTTTCAGTTGCACTCCTGAGTTGAAGAACCTGGGAGTCGTCCTAAATTAGACCAGAACTCTTCAATACACTTTAATATTACAAAATGGCTATTTTCCAAATAAGGGAATGACCAAAACCAGAGCCTTCATCTTTCACTGATGTCCATAGCATTATTCACTAACTCTTGATTTCTGCATTTCGTTCCTGGCCACCAACAAAAAGCTCAACCTCATCTACAAGTTACACAAAACACCAGAACTCATTTCACAGATTCTTGCTTCACTATGCGGGATGTTCAGAATGGACTTAAAAAGCTCAAGGTTATGCATATCCTTCTGAGACTCGTCAGCACAATTGTTTCTTTCTCTTTCCAGAGCAAGGCCTGCAGCCTCCTTAAGGATATCTGCGACACTTTTCTTATCAGTGCATCCCTATTTTTTTTTATTTTTTTTTTCCCAGTGTCCTGTCTAGCAATGTGGCAATAGGAATTGATGTCTCAATGCCAGATAGAGCTCGACAGATTTTGCTTTTACAAGTGGAGCGAACTTTCGCCATAGTGCTCCACTTGATTTATGCTTGTAAATAGCTTTATTATGATTCCTGCAGGGAGACTTTCAAATTATATGGACATTACAATGGGGGAGTAAAGGAAGAACAAGAAGTGAGAGAGAAAAAAAAAAGAGTAGAGGTGAAAGAAAGAAGAGATAAAAGGGAGAGAGTGATAAAACCTTCTCCGTCTGCTCCATCACCTGGAAAGAGAGATGCAAAAAGAACAGCACAACCAACAGACATAAAGCAACAGATACAATCGAATAACACTTAGATGCCATTGCTAAATCATATATATTATTATGTAAGCTGACATGTGTAATGTGATACCTGAAAAAAGAAAGTGAAAGAACATAAATAAATAAATAAATTATAAGCTTACTGTATATAAGTGAACATTTAATACTTGGGACCCAGCACCTGTGGGAGTTTGTGAGAGTGCACTAGTTTAATTATCCAGAAGGAAATAGCTTGATAGTGGTTGTGGAGAACCAAAGACCCGCCTTCCCCGAGCACAGAGGCAGGAGTCAGGGGATCCATAATCCCGGACTCCCAAAGGGGTCCCCAAAGCAGGGCGCCCAGGAGGGGCCGACACCGGATATCTGCAACCCCCCCAAGGAAAAAGTAGAGACGACCCCGAGGAAATCCCCCAGCCACCGCAATGCCGACGCCCCCAAGAGCCGCGGGGACGAGCCCGTGGGCTCCGCCGGCAGCCAGCCCCGCTGAAGTGGTCCCGGCCATGGGCCCTGGGGGCACCCCGCCCCCGCGACGGGGGCCCCGGCCACCCCCCGGGGGGCCAGGCCCCGCGAAGAAGCCGCCGGGAGTAGGCCGGCGCACGCCCGGGTTAGGGTTAGGAAAAAAAAGGAAAACTCATTCACACCATCCCTCCCTTGTGCCCCACTCACCACACACACAGATTTAAAAAAAAAAAAAAAAAAAGACGCTGTACACACATTCCCACATAACACTCGCATCCAACACTGACCAGAGGGGGGGGGGGGGTCACCCCAAATCGACTATACGACTGCTTGTGCCCGACCCCTGGCCCCGCCCCCGGACCAGATGCCCCCCGGACCGGGCCCCCCAAAGAGGGTGGGCCAACACGACCCGTACGAGCCACCCAGCCAGAGCCCCCCTCACCCCCTAAATACCTAATAAACCCCTTCCCTCCCCCACCTGACCCTAGCCACCCCTGCCCCCCGCCCCTCCTGGGGGGAGCGGAGGCGTCAGCCCCAGACCTGGCCGCTGACTACCCATTGCAGCCCCCCGCCAAGACCCCGGACACAGTGGCCCGCACCTCCTCCAGGCCCCAGACTCCTTGCCGCCATCGGAGAACGGGGGTGTGCAGAAGACCCCGATCTTCCCTACGCCCGCTCAGATGTTGTGTTGTTGCATGTTGTTCTCAAGTGCGTTTAAAAACTGGGAGCGCCGAAGAGGGTGCGCGGCATAGCCCACCCCCCCTCCGGAAGGAAGCTGGTGCCAGCGCACCCCCTCCGGGCAACTGCTCAGAACCCTCAATGTCTAAGTGCGAGAGGAGGTGAAGGGAGCCGTCCGAGGTGAGGCTCACACAACATAAGCCCCCCCCCCCCCAGACGTCTTCCCCCCAGCCCCCCATACCATGGCCTACATGAGTGTGCGTTGTGAAAATGTTTGGGGTGAAAGTGTCTAAGATGCATGATAAAATTGGGGAGAGGGGCGTCACCAGAAAGTGGCAACCTCCAGTAACGCCCTCTCCCCCAGGACCTACATGTGTGGCGGCGTGATGGAGCAGGCAGAGGGAGGAGTCCGGGGATGGGGAGCAATGGACTGGGAAGCCATCCCAGGGAGCCAGCTCCCCTACTGACTCCAATAGGCACCCCCGCTCCCCGAAAGCCCCACCCAGAGAAGGGGGCCTCGCCAGAGGCACCACCGTAGCCCGGGGGCCAGGGAGAGGCCGCAGGGCTACGGTACCCCTGCTACCCCCCCAAAAAGTGCATCCCTATTTTAACTGCACCTGGGAGAGAGAACACTCAACATTTCACATGAAAATAGAAATAAGGGGTGGCAAGATGGCGTCGTAGTGTGATCACCTCGCCTGCTGAGCACCGGTGGAGTTAGCTGAAATATCTGTCTAAAACACGTGTTCACCTGGTAAAACATTATAAATGTACGTGGGAGTAGCTCTATAATGAGCTTGGCTGACTACCTTTTGAAAATACGCGTCAAATCTAAGAGAAATACTGCTTCGGGGGATCAATCCAGCGATGCTGCGGGGCCTACTGCTGTAGAACCCGAAAATACTAACGAAATGGATGCCGCTGCTGAGGTCGCAGAATTTGAGAGCAACGTCGACCCAAATATCACTTTTGGCTTTGAGCAAGATAACAGATAACATCACAAGGTTACTGGACGCCAAAGTCAACACTGTGCTCGCCGCTATACGGGAACAAACATCACAGATGCAGGCCCTGGCGACGCGGGTCAGCGATGCTGAGATACGGATCTCAAGCGTGGAAGACACGATGGACGCGCTGCAGGCTAAAGTGGCGAAACAAACATCCGACAAGGCAGATCATATCAATGATTTGGAGAACCGCAACCGCAGATGTAACCTTCGATTGGTTGGATTGCCCGAGGGCACGGAGGGAAAAGATCTAGTCACTTTCATGGAGACGTGGCTCCCCTCCCATCTCAATCTACCAAAAAAATCCGGGAAGATTAAGGTTGACCGCGCTCACCGCTCCCTAGCACCGAGGCCGGGTCGGCGCCTCGCTATGGAGCCGAACCAGCCAACAGGCCGGATTAGAGTTTCTTTTTTCAACGATTATTCGGCGGTGGTGGCCAAGAAACGCAAGCCTTTTGAGGAGGTGAAGGTTTCTCTAAGGAGGAAAAATGTGGACTATGCCCTTCTTTATCCCGCTATTCTGAAACTGTCTGTCAATGGTGTGGTGAAGAGATTTGACACACCGGAGGCAGCCGCGACTTACGTGGAATCGCTGCCCTAAACATTTGTAAACACCGGATTTATTATTCCCAACACAGCGTCCAGACAGTGCCTTATGAAACGGTGTATCAGTCAAACTCAGAAGGGCATGGCTATGCCTGCTTTTTTGCTTGTTTTTTTCCCCCTGCTACATATAATAACTAGGTGAAAAGTAATGTTCAATTCTACTTTGCTGCGTGCTTAGCGGACTGTAGTGTGTTTATGTCTATGAGTAGGCGCACGGTGAGCGCTTGTTGCACCTGCTGGCTATCGGCCGCAGGCAGGAGTAGGACGTTTTTCCCTACATGTTTAGTAGGGTTGTTGCCAAACTGTGGTTTGTTAAATGTTTTGTTGTACAGCTCTTTGTATTACTTTTCTTTCTTTTGTTCACTTACTCAGCTCTTACTCAGTACATGGTGGTTCTCATGTCTTAATATGTTTTGTTTGGCGCATGAATAATACTAATGATGAATAAGTTACGGGTATGCACCTGGAATGTACGGGGTGTCCACAGTCCTATTAAGCGGAGAAAAATAATTACATGCATAAGGAAAGATGATATAGATGTTGCTATGTTACAAGAGACGCATCTTGATGACATAGAGCATTTAAAGTTACAACAAGGGCCATTTGGCCAAGTATTCTTCTCGTCGTTTACATTGAGAAGCAGCGGTCTAGCAGTGTTGATAAGGAAGAATCTACCTCTTATACTATCTGACTGCGTTAAGGACCCGAGTGGTCGTTATGTAATAATCAAAGGAACTTTACAAGGTCATAGTATTGTAATGATGAATGTGTACTTTCCACCTGCCCACCCAGTTAATTTTCTAACCAAAACGTTTTTGGACTTGGCTCCAATTCTTTCTAGTTCCACTGTTATCGTTGCCGGTGATTTCAACTTGATATTAAATCCGCTTATTGACAAATTTCCGCATAGTAACGTACCCCCCTCTCCTCAGGCCAATACGCTCCGTGCTCTGTGGGAGGAGCTTGGGCTTATAGACGCTTGGAGATGCACCCACCCCTCTGGTAAACAATATACATTATTTTTTTCCCCACATAAGTGTCAAACCAGGATTGATTATTTCCTTCTCCCAAAAACCGCCTTACAGTCAGTTTTATCATGCGACATAACCAGTATATTTATTTCTGACCACACAAGAGTAATTTTGGAACTTAATCTTAAAACAGAGTTATATCACTCTCGCCACTGGAGATTCAACACCACTATTCTTAAAGACGAGAAATTCACCTCCAACTTCTCTAGTGAACTTAAAATGTTTTTTGAAATTAATGCTCCATCTGCTAGCAATGCCTCTGTCTTGTGGGAAACATGTAAAACCTATGCCAGAGGGTTAATTATTTCCTACTCTGCAACAAAGAGGCGCCAAAGACAGGAGAAACAAAAATCTTTAGAGAATGAATTGGCTGATAAAGAAAAAGCATATATAACTTCTCCATCACCAACACTGTGGCAGAGGAGGAGGCCTTAGGTTCCAACTCTCAAAAACTTACAATACAGCTATAGGATTAATTCCGGCCAATCATCACCTCAATTCTCACCCCCATACAGGTGATCAAAACATTGTTCCTTTAAGCCAGGCCAATAACGACCTTAACGACTCCTCGTTACAGAGGAGTGGACCAGTTTCGGTTCAATCTGCTGTCTTAATGGCTTTAACGACTGCCCATTACTAAGGGGTGGAGCTGTTTCTGTTGAATCTGCATGTTATCTAAGTCATTACAAGGCCTTTGTTTGGGCAGTAGTATAAAGCTTGGTACTCCACATTACTCCAGACTTTTTGAATTGAGAAAACTTCCTGGAGAGGAAGCAAAATGTCTTCAAACTACAGAAAACCAGTCCAGTTGTTTTGTTTTTTACTTTTTTTTGGAAGAATCCAATGTAAGACGTTTGTTGAATGCTATCATAGCTTTCAAGCAGAAATCTATTAATGGTGTGGTGCTTTCTCTAGACGCAGAGAAGGCTTTCGACCGAATTGAATGGTCTTTCTTACTGTATACACTGGGCAAATTTGGGTTGGGGGAAAATTTTATAAAATGGGTTAGGATTATATATACTAAACCACAGGCAGCCGTTTTAACTAATAGACTCAAGTCTGAATACTTTAATACTCACAGGGGGGTGATGCAGGGCTGCCCTTTATCGCCTCTCTTATTTGTTTTGGCTATAGAGCCACTTGCAGAGGCCATTAGGACGACACCCACGATACGTGGCTTAGAGACTGGACAGCTGTGTCACAAAATAGCTTTATACGCGGATGATATTCTAATCCTTCTAACTGACCCTGAAACATCTATACCGGGCCTTCTCGATGTGATCGACCGACTTAGTCGTTTCTCCGGTTATAAGATTAACCTGACTAAATCTGAGGGGATGCCCCTTGGCACCCTCACAATGATACCATCTACTACACCTCCCTGTCCTTTTAAATGGTCTCCCAATGGGTTTGTGTACTTAGGAAACTTCATCACCCCATCCTTTGATCAACTATATAAAGCCAACTTTCCCCCCTTATTTTGTAAAATTAAACGGGACCTAGAGCGATGGATGTCGCTTCCCATTTCCTGCCTGGGACCCATTGCTCTGGTCAAAATGAATGTCCTGCCTAGGTTATTGTATCCTATCCAAATGATTCCTGTGTTGTTTTCTAAAAGGGTGTTGAAGATATAGATGGTTGGCTTAGCGCTTTCATTTGGAGCAAGCGCAGACCTTAAGATGGCTGTGTTACATCTACCAAGCACAGAGGGCGGCCTAGATCTAACTAATATTAAAATTTACCAGCTTTGTGCCCATTTGAGATTTGTACATGAATGGGTCACCGGTAAAACCTCAATTTGGATGGACATTGAGACAGCACTATCAAACTGCAGATTAGGCGACCTATTATTTTTTAATAATTTTACAGAAATCATAACCCTCTGTGAAAATCCTGTAACAATCAATAATCTAAAAGTATGGCGGATTACCCAGCGCCTTGAGAGAAGATCAAATATTACATCCATTTTTACCCCAATAATAAATAGTCCTGCTTTTCCCCCAGGCTCCTCGGACCCTGGTTTTCAAGAATAAAATCCCTTTGTGACCTATTTGCAGATAATAAGCTAATGTCATTTGAACAGCTGGCTAACATTTACAAGCTCTCCAAACAGGATTTCTATCGTTTCCTGCAAATAAGGTATTATATTACTCACAGCACAAGCCTTATTGTCCACCCTGAAACATCTGCTGTTGAGAAAATTCTGTTTAATCGACAAGTGAAAGTGTATCTGAGCTCATTTTACCATGCATTGAATGGAGTTTCAGCTACTGATGCGTGGGGGGGTCAGGGGTGTGTGGGAGAGGGAGTTGTCTGTAACCATAGATGAGGACAAGTGGGATACTATCTGGTCTCTTGCAAAAGGGATCTCCGTTTGTACTCGGACAAGAGAAATACAATATAAGATCTTACATAGACTACATATCTCCCCTCATCGTAGGAGCCTCTTTAACCGCTCTCTTTCCCCTCTCTGTCTCAAGTGCAAAATTTATGTGGGAACTCTAACTCACTGTCTCTGGTCTTGTCACAAACTTCAAAGATACTGGGCTGAAATTATAAGTGAAATAATGAAAAATGTTCATATTAATTTGGACATGGACCAAATTCTGTTCTGTTTCTAATATGATACACTGTTTGTTGAAACACTGAAAATGTAATAAAAAAAAAAAGAGAAAATAGAAATAAGGTCTTCAGGACCTACTAAAAAACAACAGACGGCTGTTCCTCTCTGAGCCATTTAAGGCCGTCTGAATAAACTGCCGTCTCAGGCATCTCTCACCTTGCTTTTGGTGAAGAGATTTGATTTCTTGAAGGAGAACAGGGCGACGTCTCGGTACTCGGCCGGATGCTTGAAGGTGCCGTCCTCTGACTTGTACTGAAGCACTCGGGACGTCTTGTTGATGATCCAATACGGGCTGAAGAGCGACAGCAGAAAGCTGCTCTTCGTCTTTGTCACGTGAACGCTAACATCCAGGGTCTGGGCAGCATCGGTGTCACAGGTCAGGCACACGGCGAAGAACTCCGGCAGTTCCCGGTTGATCTGAATGTGTCCATGCCAGCCACGACCCTGGTACTGGATCAGCGCCAGGGACATGATTTCACCTGACAGTCGAGCGTTCAGCAGGTCTGATGTGCTGCCTTCCTGGAGCTCGTAGACGTTGGCAGAGTTCTGGGGGGGACAGAGTTCTTTAGTGGAAAGAACCGAACCCAGTTAGAACTGGTCAAACCTGGGATTCCTACCTAAAACTGCTGGCTAAGGATAAGCGTAAATACAGTAAGCTTGTTTTTCACGCCGGCGGTAATGACACCCGGTCACGCCAATCGGAGGTCACTAAAGTTGGTGTTGCTTCGGTGTGTGAGTTTGCTAAAACAATATCGGACTTCGTAATTTTCTCTGGTCCCCTGCCTGATCTGACCAGTGATGACATGTTTAGCCGCATGTCATCATTCAACCGCTGGTTGTCTAGGTGGTGTCCAGAAAACGACGTGGGCTACATTAATAACTGGAGAACTTTCTGGGGAAAACCTGGTCTGATCAGGAGAGACGGCATCCATCCCACTTTGGATGGTGCAGCTCTTCTTTCTAGGAATCTGGCCGGATTTATTAGTTCTCCTAAATGCTGACAACCCAGGGTCCAGACCAGGAAGCAGAGCCGTAGTTTAACACACCTCTCTGCAGCTTCTGTACTGTTACCCACCCATTACCCTATTGAGACGGTTTAATAACATTTGAGTTTAATCTAACTGAGTTCTCCACCCCCAAAAGATGATTCCATTATAGTAGATCTTTATCGGACAATGCTGCATCAAACTTTAAAGAGTCTGTCCCCCTCTTAATATCATCAGTATTGCAGAAATGCCCTGTAGATAGCAGCAATGCTGTTTCTTACCATTCACAAATCGATACATTTGCTAACAGTGTGACTTCCTCATTGCGTTCTGCATTAGACAATGTAGCTCCCTTGAAAAAGAAGGTGATTATTCACAGGAAGCTGGCTCCCTGGTTTAATTCAGAGCTGCGTTCCTTGAACCACAATGTTAAGAAATTGGAGAGAAAATGGCGCTCTACACACCAAGAGGAATCCTACCTAATCTGGAGGGACAGTCTATTGTTGTATAAAAAGACCCTTCGCAGAGTTAGAGCAGCATATTTTTCATCATTAATTGAGGAGAACAAAAATAATCCTAGATTTCTCTTCAGTACAGTTGCCAAACTTACACAGAGTCACAGCTCCGTTGATCCATCCATTCCCTTAGCTCTTAGCAGTAATGATTTTATGGGATACTTCATAAATAAAATTGATTCCATTAAAAATAAAATTATTGGCATCCTCCCAAACATGATTACCTCGTCCTCAGTAAGTGAAGCAGCGTTGGAGGAATCTTTAGAACCCGCGCAGTGTCTGAACTGTTTAGAAGCAGTAGAGCTTTCTGAGCTATCTAAAATTTTAGCTTCATCTAAACCTTCTACCTGTATGTTAGACCCAATCCCAACCAAGTTGTTTAAGGAGATATTCCCTTTGATCAGTGGTCCTATTTTAGACATGATTAATCTATCCTTAGTAAATGGATATGTACCACAGGCTTTTAAAGTAGCTGTTATTAAACCTTTACTTAAGAAGCCATCTCTTGATCAAGATGAATTAGTAAATTACAGACCTATATCTAATCTTCTTTTCTTATCTAAAATTCTTGAGAAAGTAGTTGCTAATCAACTCTGTGAACATTTACAAAGTAATGACCTACTTGAGGAGTTTCAGTCAGGCTTCAGAGCTCATCATAGCACTGAAACAGCTCTGGTGAAGGTCACTAATGATATTCTCATGGCCTCAGATAATGGACTTTTGTCTGTACTTGTCCTGTTAGATCTCAGTGCTGTATTTGATACAGTTGATCACAATATTCTCCTACAAAGACTTGAACATACTGTAGGGATTAAGGGGAAAGCATTAGGCTGGTTTAAATCTTATCTGTCGGACAGATTCCAGTTTGTTCATGTTAATAAATCTTCTTCAAACTCTAGGATCACTTGTGGAGTACCACAGGGTTCAGTCCTTGGACCAATTCTCTTTACTATATATATATGCTTACGATTGGCAAAATTATCAGACAGCATGGGATTAATTTCCACTGTTATGCTGATGACACTCAGTTATATTTGTCCATAAATCCTGATGAATCTAATCAGTTACTTCGACTGCAGTCATGTCTTGATGACATCAAAAGGTGGATGACTTTACATTTCCTGCTTTTAAATTCTGACAAGACAGAAGTTGTATACTTTGGACCAGAGTCCTCAAAAAATAAACTTCTTAATCAATCTATTAATCTGGATGGCATTAACTTGGCCTCTGGTAATAAAGTAAAAAAATCTTGGTGTTATTTTTGACCAAGACATGTCATTTAAATCCCATATTAAACAGGTTTCCAGAGTTTCCTTTTTTCACCTCAGGAATATCGCCAAAATTAGAAACATTCTGTCCAGGAGTGATGCTGAAAAACTAGTCCATGCATTTGTTACTTCAAGGCTGGACTATTGTAATTCTTTACTATCAGGAAGTCCACAAATGCAGTTCAAAGCCTTCAGCTGATCCAAAATGCTGCAGCAAGAGTTCTGATGAAAATCAACAAGAGGGATCATATTTCTCCAATTTTAGCTTCCCTTTACTGGCTTCCTGTTAAATCAAGAATAGAATTTAAAATTCTTCTTCTAACGTATAAAGCCCTTAATAATCAAGCTCCATCATATATCAGAGCTCTGATTACCCCATATGTTCCTAACAGAGCACTTCGCTCTCAGACTGCAGGTCTGCTGGTGGTTCCTAGAGTCTCTAAAAGTAGAATGGGAGGCAGATCCTTTAGCTATCAGGCTCCTCTCCTGTGGAACCAACTCCCAGTTTTGGTCCGTGAGGCAGACACCCCGTCTACTTTTAAGACTAATTTTAAAACTTTCCTTTTTGACAAAGCTTATAACTAGAGTGGCTCATGTTACCCTGAGCTACCTCTATAGTTATGCTGCTATAGGCTTAGGCTGCTGGAGGACATCAGGGTCTATTTCTCTCACTCTACTGATTTCTACTGTTCTCTAGTTTTGCATTGCATTGCATTGAAATGACTGTTGTCATTTCAGCTTTTAACTTTTTGCTCTCTCTCTTTTTTCTTCATAGTAGCTACACCTGGTCTGGCGTTCTGTTAACTGAGACATCATCCAGGGAAGACAGATCACCCACTATTACCATCTAATGTAGAACAGATTACTGGATCAATGTGTGCTTCTGTGCTTTTTGTCTGTCTTGTTGTGTCTCTGCTCTGTCTTCTCTAACCCCCAGTGGGTCGAGGTCTTGATGTACTAATGTACAGGTGTGAAGTAGATGCTGTAATGATGCAAGCTGCTGTCTTTTGAACTAGCTGCAGTTTATGGAGGTTTCTGGAGGACAGAGAGGAAAGGGAGCTGGGATTGTAAAGTGGACTGTGGACCAGTTTGTCAAAAGTGTGAAGGAAGAACTTGATGCTGCATAGATGAAAGTAACCCAGATGATGATGTGGATGTGGAAAGTGATGGAGAGGCTGTCCAGGATGACACAAAGGCTCTAAAGCTGAAAGGTGGCAGAGATACAGGAATTTTCAATGGATATTTTAAAAGTACCAGATTTGGTTGACTTTGCACACTAAGCAACTAATGCGGCATGATGTCCACGGCTCTGGGAAAATATGGGCTGCACGTGATCCAAATTAGCCAATGAGCTGTGTCAGTCAGGTTTGCTGCTAGCTAGCTACTTTTTAGAAAAAAAAAAGCAAAAGCAAAAAGCACTTTGGATTTTAAAATAGAAAAACGTTCTATTTTTATGTCATTTTTTTGTTTAAAAAGTCAATGTATAAGGTGGATGCATAAACATTTTATTTCAGTGTTAAATACTATGTGAAGTAACGGATTGTAATTAAAAATGTGTTCGGACCTTTACTGGTTGTTGATTTTTGTTATTCGGACCCCGCTGATTTTTAATTAGTGACCCCTGCCATAGACAATGCAGACGACTCTCCCTGTAGCTCTACGCTTCTCCAGGAGTGAATGCTGCTTGTCGGGACTTTGAAGCAATCAACTTAATATAGGAAATTTTTGACCAAGCTGTATAATATGATTGAATTTGACTTTGTAAAGTGCCTCGAGATGACATGTTTCATGAATTGGCGCTATATAAATAAAATTTAATTGAATTGAATTCAGGATCATGCTAGGGTCATGTAGAAAAAGATCCTCTAGACTTGTTGATTTTAAATGTGCTTTATACATAAACTGACGCTCCAGATTTACTGCTGCATCTAAATTTCAACTCTCACCTACAGACTCTGAGATTATGGCTGAAAGAACCAGATCCTGGATACAAGCAGCTCATGGTCTTGTGCATACGTGATGTTTCGTGTTTTGCAGTACCTCCATGATATAGTTCACAGTGTACGGCAACAGGTTGCACAGCACAGCCACAGGATGCAGGTGGATGATGTAGGCGGGGTTCCAGTCCTCCTCTCCGTGGCTAGAGATGTGCTGCAGGTCGTCAGGGACGGCCAGCGTGCTGACCATCAGTGGCAACAGGTTGTTGTCAGATGCAGGGCATTGCAGCATCGACTGCACGTCGGAGCTGCAGTGAACCTGCTCCTTCCAGGCCACACAGCTGGAAGACGGACCGTACAGCCCATCCAGGGAACCGGCCGGACGCACAAACAGCTGACACCTGCAAGAAAGAGAGCAACTGGACACTGTCAGCTCTGTCAGCTAAGACAGGACCAGCACAGATATAAAAGCTAAAAAGGTCGTAAACAACCTGAACCAGTTGACAGCACATCAGATAATCTTACTTGTATGCATCCAGATCAACATTGAACTCCTTCTCTGGCTCTGCAGTGCCGACGCTCTGTAGATTTCTGGAAGTTGAACAGTACTTCAGGATAGAAAAGGGCTCTGAGAAGTGGTTTATGATCTGCAGACACAGACAGTAATGCTTGGGGTTCAGTGAGCCTTGGTCTCAGGGAAGTGTAGAACAGCTGGGCGTGTCTGTATTTCTGACCTGCAGGGGCGAGCGTACGGTGATGATCTTGTTGCCCTCAGCAGCATCAATCTGCAGCAGCACCGACTCCGCCTCCTGTAGCATTGGACCTCGTACGTTGTACAAACGTCGACCGGGTTTATCTACGGCAATGTTGGCGATCTCGCTGTATCCGGTGGGCACTGCAGGTTCAGAGAAACAGCTTCAATGAAACTGCATCATGACTCAGAGAAAAAACAAGAATCCAAGAGAGTGTGAAGGGTTCAGACCAATGGTGAGGTTAAACAGGGAGCTTTCCTGCCGCTGCAAAGCTGAGAGTTTTCCTCTGATTGTGGATTCAAAAACAGAGTGCACCAGGTCCATGCTCTGATCAGTCGCTAGCTCGTGTAATTTCCCATGTGCCATGGATCCAACGGGCATCAAGTTGGCGCTGTGCTGCAAGATGATTGGAATCCCCAGAGCATTTTTAATGGTAAATGGGGGTTTCTCCTTCAGGTTGTAGTCAAAGGCTGAGGCTGTTCCCTCCGCGAATGCCTAAAATAAAACAAAAAGCACTCTTTAGGACATTTGCGTTAGACTCCATTTACTCAAAATGTGCATAAACCGATGCACTCTTGGCCTCATACTTTAGACCTTGTGCTGACATATGGCATTGATTGTGAAGAATTAACAGTATTTCCTCACAACCCTGTCCTATCTGATCATTTTTTAATAACATTTGAGTTTAATCTAATCGAGTTCTCCACCCCCAAAAGAGGGTTCCATTGTAGTAGACCTTTATTGGATAATGCAGTATCAAACTTTAAAGAGTCTGTACCCCTTATAATATCTTCAATATTGCAGAAATACGCTGCAGATAGCAGCAATGTTGTTTCTTCCCATTCACAAATAGATGTCTTTGTTAACGGTGTGACTTTGTCATTGCGTTCTGCATTAGACAATGTAGCTCCCTTGAAAAAGAAGGTGATTATTCACAGGAAGCTGGCTCCCTGGTTTAATTTAGAGCTTCGTTCCTTGAAGCACAATGTTAGGAAATTGGAGAGAAAATGGTGCTCTACACACCAAGAGGAATCCTACTTAATCTGGAGGGACAGTCTATTGTTGTATAAAAAGACCCTTCGCAGAGTTAGAGCAGCATATTTTTCATCATTAATTGAGGAGAATAAGAATAATCCTAGATTTCTCTTCAGTAAAATTGCCAAACTTACACAGAGTCATAGCTCCGTTGATCCATCCATTCCCTTAGCTCTTAGCAGTAATGACTTTATGGGATTCTTCATAAATAAAATTGATTCTATTAAAAATAAAATAATTGGCATCCTCCCAAGCATGATTACCTCGTCCTCAGTAAGTGAGGCAGCGTTGGAGGAATCTTTAGAACCTGCGCAGTGTCTGAACTGTTTAGAAGCAGTAGAGCTTTCTGAGCCATCTAAAATTTTAGCTTCATCTAAACCTTCTACTTGTATGTTAGACCCAATCCCAACCAAATTGTTTAAGGAGGTATTCCCTTTGATCAGTGGTCCTATTTTAGACATGATTAATCTATCCTTAGTAAATGGATATGTACCACAGGCTTTTAAAGTAGCTGTTATTAAACCTTTACTTAAGAAACCATCTCTTGATCAAGATGAGTTAGTAAATTACAGACCTATATCTAATCTTCTTTTCTTATCTAAAATTCTTGAGAAAGTAGTTGCTAATAAACTTTGTGAACATTTACAAAGTAATGACCTACTTGAGGAGTTTCAGTCAGGCTTCAGAGCTCATCATAGCACTGAAACAGCTCTGGTGAAGGTCACTAATGATATTCTCATGGCCTCAGATAATGGACTTGTGTCTGTACTTTACTGTACTTACTGTTAGATCTCAGTGCTGCATTTGATACAGTTGATCACAATATTCTCCTACAAAGACTTGAACATACTGTAGGGATTAAGGGGAAAGCATTAGGCTGGTTTAAATCTTATCTGTCGGACAGATTCCAGTTTGTTCATGTTAATAAATCTTCTTCAAACTCTAGGATCACTTGTGGAGTACCACAGGGTTCAGTCCTTGGACCAATTCTCTTTACTATATATATGCTTACGATTGGCAAAATTATCAGACAGCATGGGATTAATTTCCACTGTTATGCTGACGACACTCAGTTATATTTGTCCATAAATCCTGATGAATCTAATCAGTTACTTCGACTGCAGTCATGTCTTGATGACATCAAAAGGTGGATGACTTTACATTTCCTGCTTTTAAATTCTGACAAGACAGAAGTTGTATACTTTGGACCAGAGTCCTCAAAAAATAAACTTCTTAATCAATCTCTTAATCTGGATGGCATTAACTTGGCCTCTGGTAATAAAGTAAAAAAATCTTGGTGTTATTTTTGACCAAGACATGTCATTTAAATCCCATATTAAACAGGTTTCCAGAGTTTCCTTTTTTCACCTCAGGAATATCGCCAAAATTAGAAACATTCTGTCCAGGAGTGATGCTGAAAAACTAGTCCATGCATTTGTTACTTCAAGGCTGGACTATTGTAATTCTTTACTATCAGGAAGTCCACAAATGCAGTTCAAAGCCTTCAGCTGATCCAAAATGCTGCAGCAAGAGTTCTGATGAAAATCAACAAGAGGGATCATATTTCTCATATTTTAGCTTCCCTTTACTGGCTTCCTGTTAAATCAAGAATAGAATTTATAATTCTTCTTCTAACGTATAAAGCCCTTAATAATCAAGCTCCATGATATATCAGAGCTCTGATTACCCCATATGTTCCTAACAGAGCACTTCGCTCTCAGACTGCAAGTCTGCTGGTGGTTCCTAGAGTCTCTAAAAGTAGAATGGGAGGCAGATCCTTTAGCTATCAGGCTCCTCTCCTGTGGAACCAACTCCCAGTTTTGGTCCGTGAGGCAGACACCCCGTCTACTTTTAAGACTAATTTTAAAACGTTCCTTTTTGACAAAGCTTATAACTAGAGTGGCTCATGTTACCCTGAGCTACCTCTATAGGCAAGGCAAGGCAAATTTATTTGTATAGCACAATTCAGTACAGAGACAATGCAAAGTTCTTTACATGATTAAAATACAGGAAAATAAAACAGAATATAAGCAAGTAGGAATAAAAGGTAGAAACAAAATAGAACATCAATAAACAGTTGGACTAAAAAAGTTGAACTAATGCTGTTTCAGTACTATAGTTATTCTGCTATAGGCTTAGGCTGCTGGAGGACATCAGGGTCTATTTCTCTCACTCTGCTGAGTTCTCCTACTGCTCTCCAATCTGCATTGCTTGTTGTTATATCATCTTTTAACTTTTTGTTCTCTATCATTGTTCTCCTCATAGAAGGTACACCTGGTCTGGCGTTCTGTTAGCTGTGACATCATCAGGGGAGGCAGATCATCCTCTATTACAGGGTTTCCCAAAGTGTGGCGCGCGCACCCCTGGGGGTGCGCGAGCTGCCACTAGGGGGTGCGCGAGGCGAAAACTGTAATGGCGTCTGACCGTGTTTTTTCCCCCCCACACAATAAAGAAGTGTAAAAAAGCATTTCTTTTGTAAAGCTCAAAAAACTGTTAATTTAATCAATAAATAAAAATGTATTGTAATGATCCTTATTAGACTTTATTGATAAATACTGTTGCACACTTACTGTTCCTTTAAATCAGATTACTTCGGGGTCATAGCGGAAGAAATGTGTGGCTTCCGGGGAGAGGAGTCGGCGGAGTGAAAGCTGTCCCGTCCTGTTCGTCCTAAAATAAAGTGTTAGCAACAAAGCCTCGTCTGGTGCTTGGGTGTCATAACGGAACGATACATTATTAACACGAAAATGTTGTTAAACTGTATTTATTTAGAAGAAATCTTCTTTTACGCTTCATTTTAAGATGAAAAATCTGCATTGTGCTGTATATGCACATATGACTTGTGATCTGTGCTTCAATAGTTCTCGCAAATATGCTCAATAGGCTGAAATCAGGGGAACAGGTGAGACATCTAAGGTGAAAGTTAGTCATTTAAGAGGAGAGGAAAAGAGTGAAAAATCAGAGGAGAAAATCGCAACGGATCCGGGAGAAGAAAACGAGCGCATCAGAAAATGTCTCTTCCTCTCTCCTGGCTTTACGTCGTTTACGTCAGCAGAGGAAACATTTATTTCGGGCCGAAAGTTTTATTTACGAGATTAAATTGAGTGTCTTGGTCTCTAAGGATCGCGCTGCGCCTACAAACAGCGCTGCTGCTCAAGGTGCCGCGACTATGAACCGGTGACAAGCTCTGACTGACGCGCATGACACGCACACCGCTGTCGTTACTGCTGCTCCTGGAAAAAAAAAAAAACGCTGCTCCTGGGGGGATTTTTTGATTATGCTCACGCATATATGTGTAATACTTCTCATGGCGATTCAGACAGGCGCAGACTGCGCCGTGCAGTTCATTTTAAAGAGGCGGTTTTAGCGCATATTCAGACAGAAACGGGCTGGGGGAGCCGAGGTGTGTTGCCGTGGGCGTGTTTACCTGCTGAAGGTAACCGCTGTGAAACAATGAGAAAGATTTCTCTGATTAATAACATCTTTATGGAGCGCTAGAGTTATTGTTACTCTGTGCTGCTCCACCAGTTCTCTCTCTCGCTGGCTCGCTCGTCATTGGACAAAAATCAAACTGCTTCGTGTTTGTATTTTGCGGCGTGAAATTGTGCGTCATACTCAGATTTAGAAGCGTTGTTACGACGTTTGAGTTGTAACTGCAACCATTTATATAGGGTTATATATATATATATATATATATATATATATATATAAAAATCTTGAGGGTGCGTCAACCCGGCTGGGACATGGCTGGGGGTGCGCGGCTAAAAAAGTTTGGGAACCCCTGCTCTATTACCATCTAACATAGAAAGTACTCCTGGATCAATGTGAGCTTCTGAGCTTTCTGTGTCTCTGCTCTGTCTTCTCTAAGCCCCAGTGGGTCGAGGCAGATGAGCGTTCACACTGAGCCTGGTTCTGGTTCTGCTGGAGGTTCTCCTCCCTGTTAAAGGGGAGTTTTCCTCTCCACTGTCGCTTCATGCATGCTCAGTATGAGGGATTGCTGCAAAGCCATCAACAATGCAGACGACTGTCCACTGTGGCTCTACGCTCTTTCAGGAGGAGTGAATGCTGCTTGGAGAGACTTGATGCAACCTGCTGGGTTTCCTTAGAGAGGAAACTTTCTGACCAATCTGTATAATCTGATTGAATTTGACTTTGGAAAGTGCCTTGAGACAACATGTTTCATGAATTGGTGCTATATAAATAAAATTGAATTGAACTGAATTGAAGAAGGAATGTGTTTTACCTCAGCAAGCTTTTGGAAGACACTGAGGCTGCACTTGGAGACAGTAATGTTCAGGGTGTCTTTGGAACAGATGTTGATTGCGGTGCGAGGTTCAGGAAAAAGCACAAAGTCGTCTCCATGAACGGGACTCTTGTCCATGACTGGATTATTCTTGATCTGCAATCACAAGCGCAAAATTCCTTGATCACCTTAAAATGTGTTTGAACTGGAAAACAAAGAAAATCTGAATACATTGTTTATATGGGCAGAAAATAAATGTGATTATGACGTGTGTTTACATGCACCAGGCTTTATTCAGCAGTGCTACTTCTGTCTGTGAAAATAAGATCATTAATCTTTCCACAAAACTGTTCCTGAACCGGGGTTTTCATGCTGCAGAGGAATTAATCCTTCCTTGTTCCTGGAATAATTCCAGCCAGATTCTTCTATGGAAATAAGAACAATTACTTTTCATTATTATTAATCTCCCACAGATTGTGTGTTCCTTGTGTCTTCTCAGCACCCAGAATGGACCAGCCCATGGGCTCGTCGCCGCGGCTCCTGGGGGCTTCGGCATTGTTGCTGTTGGGGGTTTCCTGGGGCTCCTCTCTGCTCTTCCCTGAGATGGGCAATAAGTTGTTTTGAATGGGTACGCTTGGCCTTGACAGGGACCGGTGAAGCACGAAGAGTCAATCAGAATGGCGCACAGAAGCAGATGCTCTAATGTATGTCTCCAGTGTCCGGACGGGGCACAGGGGTTCACCAGCGCCCCCAAGGTGAGTAAGCAGCAGGGGCATAGAGTGCCACGTAGATGAGGGTACCTTAAGCCGGGCGTACACTGTACGAGTTTTTGCCCTATTCGGGCCGATTCTTCAGTCGTGCGGGCATTTTTTGAATCGGGCCGAATTTCAGCTTGATCGTAGAGGGGGGGAGGAGGGGGGAGTGGCTTCTCACGACTACCTCCCGATCAGGAATCGGACGGTCGGTGAAAATCAAACATGCTTGAAATTCAGTCGGCTGTTGTGAGGTTTTCGTGAGCGCATCCTGCTGTTCAAGCAGAGCTACGAGGGGGCGCCCTCCCCTCCTCTCCGTCCCCACCAGCGGAGGGAGGGGAGCGGGCGTCCCTGAAGCGACCTCCGCCCGGCCCGCTCGCGGGGGCGTTGGGGAGTGCAGCAACGCGCTGGCCGCCTGTTTCGGCACTCCTCCGCTCGCGGGGGGGTGCGGGCTGGGCGACCTGCCGTGCCGAGCGGCCGCCGGTGCGTCTCGTCCCTCCTCTCTCCCCTCCGTTCCCCCGACGCCCGGTGCCTCCTGCGGGCCTCGCCAGAGCTGGGCTCGACCCCCTGCTCTGGGTCCCTGTCACCTACCGTCGCTCGCCTGCCTCTGCCATCACAGCGAGTGGTCCCAGAGGGGACACGACGTACAGTGTGAGCAGTCCGGTCGCGTCCAAGCGCTGCGCCGCACAGATCGTGAGCGGTGAACTTTTTAAAACCCGCGGTTCCGTCGCACAGTTTGAGATGTATATAAGTACCACGACTGAAAAACTCGTACAGTGTACGCCCGGCTTTAGGGACAAACCCGACTCTAGGCCAGAGGATTACACCCAAGCCCCCGGCGCTCCATTGGCCGCAGGACTAGTGAGACAAGGCCTGAAGTTCCCCCACAAGTTTCCCTGAAGTCATGGCCAGGAGGAAAACAGCCTTCTTAGACAAGGACCCAAAGTCCGCCTCAGCCAAGGGCTCAAAGGGAGAAGACTGCAGGGCAGCTAACACCAAAGACAGATCCCACACAGGCACCACAGGTCGAGTGGGAGGACGTGACCGATGGGCATCCCTCAGGAACAATGACACCTCCCCGTGGTGGCCCATGTTGTCCACCACCACATGCCAGGAAGATACAGCAACAACATACACTTTAAGTATGGATGGGGACTGATCCCGGTCAAGAAGCTCTTGGAGGAAGGCCAGAACATCCGAAATGGGGCAACGAACAGGATTAACAGTCCTGGAATGTCACCAAGGGACAAATACCTTCCACCAGAATACAGCTGATGAGTGGTGGGGGCCCTGGCATTTCGCTCAAATGTACGCTGTGAATCTGGAGTTGAATAGCAATAAAGTTGAAGTCTAATCAAAAGTTGGCATCATGCTTAATTTGATATAAAATCTGCAGAAACCATGCATTCATGTTACAAAATAATAGAGAGGAGATATCCAGCCTCACAACCAGCAGATGTGGAGTAGAGAGCTTTACCTCAAGCTCCAGGTTCCACCTGCGTCGGCCGCTGTCAACTCGTTCTATCAGCGGTTCCCACACCGCATGGACCTCATTAAAATAGCTCACCTGCAAACACAAACACACTTTCACCATGCATGAAAAGGGTTAACGAACAGTCCCAGAGTGCTTTTTAGATCAGTGCAAATTATTGGACTCAATAGTTTATTTTGGTATTTAATCTGGATCTGTTTGTGTTGAAATGTTGCTTAACGTGGTGAATTGGCTTGGTTTAAATTCACTGAATTTTACTGAACTGAATGATGAAACAACTTCAACAAGGCTTTCATAATCTCCAAATGCAAAACCTAAAAAATAAAAAGAAACTAGAAAGATTTCTAAAGAAATTGTGGAGAGGCCTGCCACTTAATCCATATGGTCCTTTTCTATTTTGCATTGCTGGTTTACTTAAAGCCTTCTACATAACGACAAGAGGGCTACAGAGAACCCATTGTGACCCAACCTAGAACACCGATTCTTTAAGAAATAAATACTTTTTAAGCACTCTTTGAAAAACCTAGCCCCTATTTAGTATTTTTGAAGTTTCTTTAAAGGCCAACACAATCCAGGTTATCGTTGATTTACTTTCTTTAATAATAATAAATCTATTTTTGAAATAATCCATTAAAAAATACAAAACATTTTATTCTGAAGAGTAAAAGTTAGCTTTAAAGTCCAAATTGCTAACACAATTGCACAGGTGCAAACTCATTAGTGCGTGCAAACCTGATCTTCATTTTATAAAATGAGCAGAACAGTGAGTACAAACTTACCACCAAAAATGTGGGTTTCAAACCTGAAACTGATTGCTCTGTGGTTTTAGCGTCTATATTTATTATGTTTGAAAGCCAGGTGCAAACTCGCACGCAAAAACACCTGCGGTCCTTGTGGCCTGAAAGAAGGCACTGGTACAATGACCGATGTCTGCATGTGAACATATTGGGACTGTAAGAAATAATAATTGTAGAATTATTATTATTTAGAGCCATATAAAAAGAAGGAAAAAAAGCAAAATAGATGTTATATAATACAAAAATAATATTTCCCCACATATTTCCATATGCGGATGCTGGCATGTATGTGCACAGCAGTTTTTTTGCAATATTTCCAGCAGAGCAGATCCTCCAAATATTGGTTCTTAGGGTCAAAATTAACAGATAAAAAACGAATAAAAAGTATGGCAGACCATGCCAGGTCCAACCCGAATATTTGGAGTTATCTGCTGAGCAAAGTGAGCCAACAATATTAAGAACACATCACAGCAAGACGACGGTAAGAATTTAGCAGCACAGCGGTTAACGGTCTTTATGGAGCGCTAGCCGCTGCTGCTGCGTCGGTGTGTAGCGAGAGACGTAACGGATAAAACGCCAGACCACCGTTCAGACTGCGGACGCGTTGAAAGATATCCGGTAAATAGGAATTCACAAGGCTCTGAAAGAGGTCTTTAAGGTTCATATTGACAATGATTTTGTGATCATATGTTTTGGTCTGATGGCGACTCTGGACGGAGGACAGGATGTAAAGCTGCTCCAGGCTCTACTGGCAGTCAGTAAAAAATCATTAATAAGAAAATGGTTCAATCCAGCCCCCCCAATATTAGAAGATTGTTTTAGATATATATTTAAATTGGAAAAGAACCCAGAGAACCCTTTAAGAACCCAGAGGGAAAAATGTTATATTTGGAAAAGATAGATCAGGTTTGTTTTCCCCTTCTGAAGTGATTTTGTATAATTTTTGGATCCTACATATATTGCGGCTCTGTTTTAACCTTCTGAAACAGGAAAAAAAATAATGTGGCTAGAAATTTGTTTTTTCAAATATGTAAAAGGTTCCTGCAGCTGCCAGTTAAAGACACCATGTTGTATTTTTTATACATTTAAAAAAAAAGTACAACCAAGAAAAGGACTCATTGTGAGTGTCAGAACAGATTGTCTGTGTCTTCATCCTTTCATTAAAAAGTGAACGGGGAGAAAATATCCGATACGTATCCGAATCAGAACCACATATGGAAGTGGCTGAAGTGGGAAAAGATCAGAACTGGGCCGTTCACACTGCCGTGAAAAAGGCAGATATAGATCACATTTCCCCGCGGCGTGAACGCAGCCTTAGTGAGAAGTTCTCTCAGAACTTCAACTTAAATGTTATTTTTAGGAAAACTGAGGTGTACTGAAAACCCATCTTCACCCATGAAGAGTAACCCCTGGTATCCAAAAGTGGAACCATGGTTTGACAACACAGTGAGAAATGTCATATTTTTTCTAATTTTGTTCGCCATTCTTTTCTTTAAGGGTGTTTTTGGTAAACTGCATCACCATGGTAACTTGAATATCCACCACAGGTAACAGGACACATCTCATGGCTTTGGTAGAAAGTAATCCTGCCAAAATAAAAGCTCCTAAACAGCCTGAACTGGACATTTTCTCCAGACATGAAGCTCTGCATCACCTCCAGCGTCATATCGGCCTTCAGCTGCAGCAGAGATGACCAGTTTCTGGCCACTCCATTAAGGGAAGACTCAGCCAGCAGCAGAGGGACCGTCTGGTGACCCAAACCGGACTCCAGCGTCACCTGGACCACCTGGAAGACCAAAATGCCTCATGAAAAAGAGCAGAACCTCACCTCACCTGAGTGAAATCTTCCTGGTTTTTACCTTGATCTGAGCAGTGAAGGCCTCTCCACGGTTACTGTCGTCAGGCTCCTTGTAGCTCTCTGTGACCTCAATGGCCTGGTCCACCCCCAGGAACCAGAAGTTACAGTCGTAGACGTTCATGATGGACCACAGGTCGCGGACATCAGTCTTTGATTCCTCACGCTGCTCAGCCTGCGCCTTTGCCGTCATGCCAGCTGTTATCGTCATCACTGTGTTGAGGATGACTGGAGAGATCTGCAGGCAGAAGGCCAGTTTACTGGTTTAGACCTTTGCAGAACAACAGAGTCAGATCATTAAACGAATCTGAGACCTGAACTTTGACTAGGCCGCTGCCACACCTGGGTCTGTTTCTCTAGATTTGCAGCATCCTGTCACGTTGCATTTACTTGTTGTTGGGCCTTGATCACAGAATGTCTTACTAAAGCGTGCAAATGTTCTGACCCGGTAAAAAACCCAGAACCTTCAGGAGTGAATGCTGCTTGTCGGGACTTTGATGCAATCAACTGGTTCCCTTATATAGGAAATTTTTGACCAATCTGTATAATCTGACCCAATCTGTATAATATGATTGAACTTAACTTTGTAAAGTGCCTTGAGATGACATGTTTCATGAATTGGCGCTATATAAATAAAATTGAATTGAATCTAAACAGTTTCTCCATCCAGTTGAAGCCATTTCTGTCTCCTTTCCGCCGTGTGTCTCCCACAGCTGGAGGACTTCTTGCTCACAACATTTAAAACCCTGCATCACATCCCAAAAATAGGTAGACAATAAAATAAATCCATCAATACATCAAATTAAACAGCAAACAAATTGCTGTATAACGCCCACAAGTCTATAAAGAAGTCCACTTTCAAATAAACTTTTGTTTTTGTTTTCCATCAGAGATTTTTTACACTCTCACCACTGAAGACATGTCAGAGATGCTGCTTTGAGCCAAGATCACTTTTCATTTTCCCTCAATAAAAAGATGTGAAGTATTCGAAATTCTTCCCCCGACCCACACCAAGACATAATAATATAGGATCGAGTGGCAAATTAAACTTTAATATAGCTGGAATTTCACCTTGAATCCTCTGCCAGACAGCTTATAATGTGGGCCGATCTGAGAAAATCAGTGGTCACCCCTTTGGTTGCAGTCCCTCCACCATCAGTTAGTTTTAGTTGGACTCAGTGGATAAAGTCGTAAATGATCTCATCTTTACTTCCAGTTGATTACATGTTGAGCTATTTATAATTTTATAACTACGCCACACCTCGGTCAGCTCTCAGGGACTGTAGTCAGCTAGGTAGCTGCTTATTTCCTTGTATATCTCAGTAGATAATTAATGTCACAATAGGGAGAGCTTAGCGTATTTTACATTTTGAGGCTGTAGCTGTACCACAGACTTCCAGCTGTTTCTTAGCACATAAAACCACAGAAGTGAAATAACATTAAAAGCTTTCCATGACTGAATCCTCAGAGACTCCTTCAATATCTTCAGCCGAACACAGAAAAAACTAAAGCAAAGGTTAACGAACCTTAAGGACGACCTCCTCCACCGTCACTGAGCCGCTCAGGGGTTGGTTGGGACTTGTCTTGGTCTCCAAGGTCACAGAGCAGGGTTTGAGCACCTGTTAAATGAGCCAGAACCGCCTCAGTCTACTGATCCCGTCACGGCCCTGTTGTCCCTAAACAAGTGGACTTACGGTGGTCACAGCTTCGCTCTCTCTGCTGCGAATGAACGGGCAGGCGAGGACCTTCAGGTCCCTCAGGTTGGCCCTCATGTTCTGGGTGCCGTCCTCAGCCAGCAGGTTGAAGTCACCCTGGAAAGAGGCCAGGAGCGCCGGAGCGTCGGCCTTCATCAGGCTGGCCACAAACGCCACCTCCGGGTCCACTATCACGGCCCGCACTCGGGTCTTCAGAGCGGAGGCTGCAGAGACAGGTTCTGTAGCATCAGAGGGGCCGACCTTTGACCCGGAGGACCAAAGTACAGGACGGCTCTGCCGCTCGGCTTCTTTCACTGAGCTCAGCACCAGGAGCCTTTAATCGGTCCCACTAGGATTCCTGCTCTATTAGAAAGGTCTGTGGTTCTAGTGCGGGGTCACCAACCTTTTTGAAAGAGACTTTATGTAAAATAAAAAATCTACACAAGGACAACTGTGATACAAAAGGAAAAGCAACAGAATAAAATACAATTTTTGATGCAGCTCACTGCTGAGTTTTGCTAGTTTTGAAACAAGCACCGTGTTGGTGAGCCCTGTTCTAGAAGTTTACCCAGCTTTACAGACAGAAGTAACTTTCTTCACATTTTGTTCCAGTCCCCGGGTCTTACCGGCCTTGGCCTCAGCTCGTGGTTCTGCTCTCTGCCTGAGGGGCAGCTTGTCGCTCGAAGCAGCGGCCGGACTCTGAGGCAGAGCCTGCAGGAAGAAATCTGCCACAGTCATCAGGAACTCCACGCTGGCGCACAGATAAAGCTTCTGCAAGACGGCCACCAAGTCGCGCTCTGCAGGACCCTGCCGGAACGTTACGTCGATCATGGCCTGGTGGCCGTTCTCCTCTTTCTGTCCGACCATCCTGCAGGAAGAAGACAGACATGGAGCGTGATCCCTGGGTCTGCGCTGACAGGAAGCAGTTAAAGCAGCTTCCTGTCTGCAGAAAACAGCCTCCATCACCCTGGGAGCCAGCTCAACCTGCCTAGCTTTTATTTCAACGTTTTCTCTATTGAGACCAATTTCCTTATTTAGGTTTTGTTGTGTTCTCTTTGGGATTTTTTAGAAAGTACCATGAAAGAGGAACATATCCAAGAACAATCTAACGTCAGTCACTGAAACGTGGATCTCCAACAGAAAGTTCAGCGTCAGCATTTCTATATGATTTAGTTCAGTTGATGCCCAAATGCACTACAGGTGTAATCTCAGGACCCAACTTATGATAAATCTCATGATTTCACACTATCCAGCTGTTGAGACAATGCCGCAGCCCAATCTGGGCGCAACGAGGGATACAACACAGCCTTAACCAGATTAAAATGCTGATTGGTCAAAAGTGTTCTATTCAAGGAAGCCAGCTGCTTCAGCCAACCGCTTTTAACAGAACCTCCAGCAGAACCCGGCTCTGTTCAGTACTTCTAACACAAGTTGCACCAAAATGTGGCACATAAACAGCTAAACGTTAAGAAACAACGCAATTAAAGGTGTTGAATGTATAAGATCATCAAAATGCTTGGTGCCATTACCGGTCCTGCAGGTAAGACTGGGCCTAAATGTAAAAGCAGCCATCCAACTGACAGGAACCCGGCCAACACTGGAGCCTGAACATCCTGCTTCCTGGTTCTAGTCAGAAGTCAGTCAGCAGCAGCAACAGCAGCTGAGATGATTGGCCTTAAACCATGTTACTGCCTGGATGAAAACGTGATGCCACGACATCATCGCCCATCATCACAATTTAAACGTGCGGTCAAAGAGAATCTCAGGGTTGTTCTTCAGCATCCACCCCAGGAACACCTTCAAACCTCTGACCTCCCAGATGATCTCAGTCTTATTCATCAAGATGAAGGACATTTCTGTGGGCTGCACAGTGGTGCAGTGCCTTGCCGCAAGAAGGTTCTGGGTTCAACTCCAACCCTGGGTCTTTCTGCATGGAGTTTGCATGTTCTCCCTGTGCATGCGTGGGTTCTCTCCGGGTACTCCGGCTTCCTCCCACAGTCCAAAATCACGACTAATAGGTTAATTGGCCTCTCTTATGTGTGAGTGTGTGTTAATGGTTGTTTGTCCTGTTTGTCTCTGTGTTGCCCTGCGATGGACTGGCGACCTGTCCAGGTGAACCCCGCCTCTCGTCCATTGACAGCTGGAGATAGGCACCAGCAACCCATCAGGACCCCATGAGGGATAAGCGTGCATAGATGATGGATGAAGGACATTTCTGTTTGTCTAAGGCTATTCAGACCACCTGGTTTCACCTTAATGGATACATTAACTAGAAGGTAGCAGCTTGGGATGTTTTACTGCAGCTGGAAAAAGGTTTCCAGTGAGAGACGTTTCCAACCCTGAGGAATTTTAATTGATATCTCATTTGATCCATCTTCTAATCATAGTGATGTCATTTAATACTAGTTCCACCTTGTTGTATAGAACTTTGACCCAATTAGTATTGTTTTATATGTGCTTTCTAAATAATCTGAAATGATTTAAAGACCCCTCAGCTTTCTGCAGTCTGCTGCTATGAGACAACCGTCCTCAGGTAAGCTCGTGTTCTCACTACCGTCCTTCTGCGGCGACCATGCGATCGTTACCGTGACATCACCCGGTCCACGCCACTCCTGTGGTCGTCCAGCGTGCATGCCGTCAGGACGGTGTTCACCTCCATGCAGCCGTTGTTGAGGATCTTTCCTGAAGCTTTCATCAGACGGAGCGCCAACTCCCCCAGCCTCAGGTCCTGGTGGTGCCGGAGCTCCGTCTGCGGCTGACAGCGGGACAGTGAGACGACCACACCTGGTCCATCAGAACCTGCTCTTCACGTCTCAGCTAGCCCTGACTCACCTGTTTGGGGTCGTCGTGGTACAGAACCAGCTCCAGAGACTCTACGTTGAAGTTAAACTTCACCATCTCCACACCTTCATCCCCTTGTTCATCAATGCTGCCGGCTGGCTTCTCAGGTTCACCTGAACAGGTAGCACACATTTAGAGCCCTAAACTAGAACCTGAGCGATTTCAGGGCTTCTCTGTGGGCGGCACACCTGCTGGCGGTCCTCTGGCAGCTGGAACCTGCAGGCTGACCTCCTGCCGGGGGGCAGAGGGATGCAGACCAGCAGCTTCTCCCAGGTTCTCCGTCATGATCCGCAGGATGACCCGCAGGTCGTCCTGACTGAGCTCCAGCTGGACACAGAGCACACAGAGCCGGGTCAGAACTGAGAGCAGAACCTGAATCCTCACAGATTACAGCAGTTATTCTATCAGCGGTCAGCCTTGTTACTGTTCAGGTTTCTAGACGTTTTTGTTGTTTGATCGATTTAGTCCATGAAGGCGCCGCTAAAGGGGAGCGAGAGGCAGTGGGTGGACGTCAACACGCCGCCTGTGGTCTGCTTCCAGCATTTATTTAAATGTTTATTCAGAAGGAATTCAGCTGTTATTATTTGAAATACATATGTTCCATGATGTACACACCGTTTAAAAATGACTTTTTATTGTTTTTAAATGCAGACATAATATGTGCTTATAATACTATGAAATGTTTGCCTAAGCTTATCACACCGACAGAATCTAGTACCAACCCAGGCCCAGAAGAAACTTCTTCCAAAAATACAAAATATTTAGTAACACAATTTATTCAACTTCCAGTTAAATTAACTTAGAACGTTGGAACAAGAATAATTCTAACTAAAAAGAAGCAGATTAATGACTGAAACCATTAGATGATGCAGTGATATAAAAACAAGCACAAAGGTCTAAAAACACTTATGAGACTCCCATCTCCCTCCATGTGTGCCGCACAGTCCAGAATCGGCAACATGTTGTTCTTGGCGTCCTCTCTGGTAAACCTGACGTTGCTATCCCCTGAGCTGATGTGGTTGGTGAATGCCTCAACGTCTTGTCCAACTGAGTCCTACCATACTGTAGGATCATCCACGTATCTAAACCAGAGAGTTGGTGGTGTCCCCTGTACGCACTGAGGGCCCTGCTCTCCACCTCCTCAGGTACAAATGGGCCCCAATGGGGGACACTGGGGAGCCCACAGCACACCATGTTTCTGTCAGTAAACGCCGTCTCTGAATATGTGGTTGAGAGACAGAGGTCCACCAGGCCACAGATCAGTTTGGTGTTAACTCGGTTCTTTTAGTGCTGCATGGTGTTCTGAGTCCTGACAGAGTTCACTGCCTCTGATGAACGCAGGTGAGCGGAGAGGAGACGTCAGAGGGAACGATGGTTCTATTTCATCCCTACCCTACAGGTCGAGAATCTTATACCAGCATGGTCACGTGTGACCCCCGGCGACACCGGAAGCCCATATAATCACGTGACGACAGCTCAGTCCCTTTTCATCTTCTCGCATGCAGGTTGTGCAGGTGGTAAATCACTGATTGTGACTTGTCGCTGGTAGCCTCGAGACTACGGTCGGGGCTGCGAGGATTATCTCGCCCTCCAGAGGCTGCGCAAGCTATTCTTATTACAACTCTTTCTTCGATTGGTAAGTTGTTTTTCCTTTATTCGACGGGAAGCGGGACGCGTTCGCTCCCTGCGTCGACTTCCTATTGCCGGTTGGCAACTCCGACCAACCTGTTGCTTGCCGTTTGGTTTTTGGATGGAGCATATTTTGTTATTCGCTCCCGCTTTCGGGCGTGCGTTCTTATTTACTCTACAGCCGTTTTTGCGGCTTGCCTTTATCTTGGCAATTGCAGCCGTGTTGGCTTACATATACCGATTGAGCTTGCGTCTCGTTACCGGGCAGCCGTTTTTCGAGCTTGCCTATATTAGTTAATTGCGGCCGTTTTCGGGCTCGCCTTTCTCATTGTGAGCAGCCGTGTTCGGCTTCCCTCACAGTGCTCTTTGCAGCCTTTCCGCTGCTGGGGAACCCCTGGCGGCGTGTTCTGCTCGAGCACATGATGTTGGACGTGCCGTGCTGCAGAGCTTGTTTGGCCCCTCTCCAGTTAGAGAATGGGCATGACCTCTGTCCCTCTTGTTTGGGACCGGATCACCTGAGGGAGGCCTTGACTGAAGCTGCCTGCCCTAATTGTTCTGTTCTTCCCTTGTCCCTGCGTAATGCTCGCTTAGCTGACTGTCAGGGCACCGGCCAGCCTAGGAAGCGTATGGTTCCTGAGGCTGCGGGGCCTCCCCGGAAGAGGACCAAGAGAAGCCCCACGGATTCCGAGGGCTTATCTGGGCAGGTGGCTCATCTTACTTCTGAGTTGAAGGAGATGAAAGCGCTGCTGGAGTCCCTTAGGGACGGACGTGGTGCGGGCTTGGTTGAAGAGCCTGACCCAGTGCAGAACATGGGTTCAGGACTCTCTGCCCTGGAGGACGATGCTATTTCCCTAGCAGCATCGGGTATTGATTTTCAAGATCAGTTTGACTCCGGCTCGGGTCTGTCGGATGCTGGTTCGCATATATCTTCCGATTCTCGGTCGGAGGAGGACGATTCTATAGTGGGTGCGTTAAAAACTGCTTTTGCCCGGTTGCAGCTGGATGCTCCGCAGAACCAACCTGTGACTTCCAGTGCGTTCTTTCGACGTCCTCCTGCTAGGTCGTACTTTATGGTTCCCCCATCTGCCGAATATGTTAAGGAGGTTCATGCCTGTTGGGCAGACACTAAGGTCTTCTCACGGCCGACCTCTGACGGCAGGGTTCTGGCGGCCATGCAAGATGCACCCAAGTTTGGCTTGGGCCATATGCCTTCTGTTGAGCCTGCAATAGCATCCCTCATTGTGGCGCCAGATGAGGCTTTGAGAGCTAACGCCAGGTGTCCTCGTCCTCAGTGCCGGGTGACTGATGACCTGCTGTGTAGGGCCTATGACGCGGGGTCTCGTTTGGGGCGGCTTGGTAACTCATTGTCTCATTTGTTACTGGGTCTCTCCGCCTCCTTGGAAGGCTTTGCAATTGATGCGCCCACTCGGGGGCTGTTGGACGCATCGCTTCATGCCTTTGCCCTTTTGTCAAGGGAAATCGGCCGTGTCCTGTCTACCCTGGTTCAGGCACGCCGCCAAGTGTGGCTGGCTCCGTCTCCCTTGACTGAAGCCTGTAGACGGACCCTGATGAGCCTTCCAGTGGTTCCTGGGGAGTTGTTTGGCTCTGCTGCGCTTGCAGCCTTGGAGCGGTCGGCCCAGGCTTCCCGTACCAAGCAGCAGTTGGCTGGCCTTTATCGCAGACTATCGCGGCATCCTGCTGCGGGTGCCTCGGCATCTCGTTTCACGCACTTATGTTGCTCAGACTACACCCCCCATGGGGCCGCCGCGACCTGCTGCGGCACCTACTGCAGCGCCTCCTGCAGGACCTGCTCGGGTCGCTTCCCGACCCGGACAGTTTCCTCGGCGCTGGCACACGACTGGCCCAGGGTGCTGCTCTATGCGTTCCCGCCACTTCCCCTGATAGGCCCAACACTCCTGAGGGTCCTTCAGGAAGGGCATCAGGTCCTTCTGGTAGCCCCCCGGTGGTCGGGGAGGACCTGGTTTCCACTGCTGCACAGGCTCTGTTGCAGCTCTCCGATGCCTCTTCCCCGCAGGAAGGACCTTCTGTCACAACTGGGTGGTCAGATCCTGCATCCCAACCCCAGTCGCCTCCATCTCTGGGTTTGGCCGCTACAGGGCCCGGCGTGTCCTTCTCTGAGTATGACGGAGACATCGGACATACAATGACTAATGCCAGGGCCCCTTCCACACGACTGGTGTACACTCATAAGTGGAAAGTCTTTAGCAGCTGGTGTCAGGCGAGACATGAGGACCCGGTGCACTGCCCTGTTCTGTTATTTTGACCTTCCTTCAAGGACTACTTTCTCAAGGTCGGTCTCCTTCCACTCTGAAAGTTTATGTTGCTGCCATCTCTTGTTGGCATTCGGGGATGAGTGGGGTAACGGTAGGCCGTAACAAAGATATTTCTTTGTTTCTGAGAGGCGCCCGTCGTTTGCGCCCTCCCACGCGCCCCGTTGTGCCCATGTGGGACCTCTCTCTTGTCCTCGCTGCCCTGCAATCTCCTCCGTTTGAACCATTGGCGGAGGCGAGCCTTGAGTGCGTGTCGAAAAAGACAGCTTTTCTCCTCGCCATGGCTTCAGCGAAGCGGGTGGGTGAGCTCCTGATGCTGCTTTTCTTCCCAAAGTGCCCTCTACTGCGAGCCATGCTGTGCCCCTCCAGCTTGCTCGCCTTAATGCAGGTGGGGCCGACGAGCCTCTCTGTCCTGTTCGGGCACTGGAGGCATATGACAGACTCACAGCTTCCCTCCGGCAGTCTAATAGTCTGTTTGTTTGCTATGCTGGGCCCCGCAAGGGGCAGGCCCTTTCTAAACAGTGTCTTGCACGTTGGATTGTGGACGTGTTAGAACAGGCTTACGTTCTACAGGGCCGCCAACCCCCTGCTGGTGTACGGTTCCATTCCACCAGGAGCATTAGTGTGTCATGGGCCGCCATGACGGGGGTCCCTCTGGAGGCTATATGTGCAGCAGCCTCTTGGTCATCCCCGAATACCTTTGCTAGGTTTTACAGGGTTAACTTGGCCGACTTTCATCCAATGGAGGCGATCCTGACCCAGCAAGCACCATCATCTCAGTGAGGTGGGCATGTTTTTGGGTTTTTCTTTGTGTGCGTGATTCCTCAGGACTCTGTTGGTAATCGTCATCCAGTGCTTTAAGCACCGCCTCTGGCGGTCATCCGGGATTCATAGAACCGTAGTTAGTCGTAACTTTCGTTCCCCTGGTGCCAGTCTCAGGGGTTGGACTTTAGAAATGACGTCTGGGGAGGTTTGGATGTGGTGTGGAGAGTTTCCAACCAGCAAAGCCAAGATTGTTCTGCAATGTTGTGACCGAGTTAATGCTGCTGATGGGTCTGAGAGGCTCCCCTTCTTTGTGTATTTCTGGAAGTCCATTTGGTCCACACTGCGACCTGCCATGGCTGCGTACTGACCACGGAAGAACCACGGACTAACATTGAACGCCATTATTTGCAGTTTTAGTGCGTGAATAAGACTGCATGCCGTATATGAACATTGCGCCAGTCACTCCTCCCAGAATCGGACTGCGCTGAAACGCCCGGCACCGCATCGCCGAGGTAAACCTGTTAACCGGACATCAATCATGTAAGTAAATCGCGTTGCGCGTGTTTTCCTAGATGCTTTCCGGCTTCAACAGTCCCAACCTCTGTCTCTGGACAGCGACAGAGAAAGGAGAGGGTGGCGCTGGACCTTCATCCTGAGGTCTTCTGCCTCCGCCATGTTGTTATTTCTTATGGCTGGTATGGAGGCAGTGATAAGTTCTGGTACCAGAAGCTGCTTAGCAATCTTCTCTGAGAGGTTCTTCACCCACTGGTTCTGAGTGGCGTAGTGTGAACCGTCACCATTCTCCTCTCCAGCAGCAGCAGACAGCGCTCGTTTCACTAGAGGAGACCTGAAGCGGGTTACCTCCTCCAAAAACGGCTCTGGAGGAGGCACGGTGGTGGAGGAGAGATGATGTGGACTTACTCTGCAGACCAACCATGAACTCCTCTGTGTCCAAAAGTAGAAATATTTTAGACGATAAAAAGATTATCCTCAACATCCCAACATGTTTTCCACCATATCGGTCCAACAGAGCAGTCTCGTTTGGCTTTACTTGTTAATCATTTGCAGCTTGAATCACCGTACCTTCATGGGCTTCAGGTCTCCAGTGACCTCCACAACGGCCATCTTCTTGTACCAGGCAGCTGACAGGTTCCTCCTGATGTTAAGGTGCAGATTCACCGGTTTCAGCAGCTCCATGTTGGATTCCTTGGAACCGGAGTCCAACAGAGTCCTAAAAGATAACGAGAATAACAGCTTCGTCCCTGAGACTGATCTGCTCAGACCAGAACCATGAGCCAATGTGGCTGACCTGGACAGCTGAAGCTCAGACAGCTGCACATCCATGTTGTCCACGACAGCCGGCAGGCGACCTTCTTCAACCGGCAGCAAAGAGAAGCTGTTCCCCACAGTGATCAGACCCAGGTCCATCACAAGTGCATGATGGGAAGTGGACGACTGAGGGATGATGATGAGTGGGGCCTTAACCCGGACATCCATGGACAGACGGAAGCTCTTCTGGGCCAAGTCTCGGACGCCGGACGCTGCTTTCTCTGCAGCCTGAGCCGTCACCGTGCTCAGAGCTTCTTTAGCCGTCTGGAAGTTATTGCTGAACTTCTGCAGAGTCGACAGAAGGAATTATCTGGATTTATATTGGTTCAGAAAAACTAGGCTGATATTAAGTGGAAAACCAGGAGAAGGTCTTTCTCCCATCAAGACATTGACTCACCAGCAGAGACATGATGAACTTGTGCAGGTAGACCAGCTTAATGCAGCCCACAGTCAGCTTCACCCGTCCGTCAGTTCTAGACGTGTCTTCATAGCCGGCGCCCTCCGTGGCGTTGGGAGTCAGACTCATGCTGAAGCTGAACACCTCGTCTCCCACTATGGAGATGGCCTGCAGGACCGATCAGACACATGAGAGCAGACCTGCAGCGCGAGGAAGGACCTGGAGGACACTGAGGCATTCTGCTTTAACAAGCACGGACCTCATGTCCATTTATGAGCTCGTTCACACAAAGCCAGACTTTGCAGTAAAATGGACAAGAGCTCAGATGTTCTAAAACACCAAGAACCATTACCAGGTTCCACCCAGAGAACAAGATGCATGGCAGCTAGCAACCTGCAAGCTCCACACAGCAGAGAGCCGGAATGAACGTACTGCTGGTGCTGATGAGGGACTCATGGTTCCCCTTTAAGGTTGACGGTTCAGTGTGCAGAGGTAGAGGAGCACGTGAACTGGAAGCTTGTACGGCCTTCATCGTTGCAGAGTACTGAATACCAAAGCACACCATTCCCAATAATCCTAAACGTTTTACAGTTAGAACAGGACAACATGTGGAAGAACCGTATCTCTGCTGTGAGAGGACACACTGTGCCAACGGTACTCACATCCTTATGGACGCTTCTGGGATCAACGTCCAGGACGACGACGTCCCGCAGGCGGGCCGATATGCGAGTCTGAGGTCCTTGTATCAACAAGGAGCTGTCCAAGCCTGAGGAGCACATCACACTCCTCGGATCATGTCTGATGCACATGTGGTGAAACACAAGCTAAGGTGCAATGCCACACCTCTGACTTGGATCTCAGCCATGTTGCAGGTCTGGTCACACACCAGGACGTTGAAGGCTCCCAGCATCATCGTCGCCTTCAGATCTACAACCTGCGAGTCTACAGGGGAGGCCGAGGCATCTGCAGGAGACAGGCTGAGGTTAGGTCTGAACAGCTGGTGCTGCTTCTCTGGTTAGGAGAGACACTGACTGGACCTCGCAGACGTCATCTTGTCCTCCGTCTTCAGCCGGACGTCCATCTCTGCGGAGGGAATGCTGCTAGACAACAGGGACGACGACAGGAAGTTAACGGCTGACAGGAGAGCCTCGGTGTGGAGCACGACGTCCAGAGAAGTGAAGGTGACCTGCAGACACAAAGCCTGAGAGTGAAGCCTGGAGTTCTCTGGAGGGAGAAGAGCTACCAGCTGATGAGGGAGGGAGGAAGGGATGAAAGGATGGAGGGATGAATGGATGGATAAATGATGGATGGATGAATGAAAGGACGAAGGGGTGAATAAAGGGATGGAGGGATGAATGGATGGATGATAGATGGATGGATAAATGATGGACAAAGGGATGAATGGATGAATGAATGAAAGGATGGATGAATGAAAGGATGGAGGGATGGATGATGGATGGGTGGATGAATGATGGAGGAATGAAAGAATGGAGGGATGGATGATGAGTGAATGGATGATGGATGGGTGGATGAATGATGGATGGATGAATGAATGATGGATGATGGATGTATGTATGAATGACAAATGAATGAATGATGGGCGAATGATGTAAGCATGGATGAATGAATGGATGATGGATGTATGAATGAATGATGGATGTATGAATGAATGATGTATGGATGGATGGATGAATGATGAATGATGGATGAATGAATGATGAATGATGGATGGATGGATGTATAAATGAATGAATGTGTGAATGAATGAAGGATGGATGAATGATGGAAGGATGAATGATGGATGAATGAATGACGGATGTATGAATGACGAATGAATGAATGAAGGATGGGCTGAATGATGTATGTATGGATTAGAGAGTGACACGGGAGTGGATTTTCACTCTACTTTCATTCTTCTTGTCTTCATTAAGTCTTCTGGCAATACATTAAACCTGAATGTCTATGAAGGGTCAGTTAAGTTCCTGTTTTAGCTGTAGTAAAGGCCAGTTAAAGTAAAAGGAATAATAATAAATAAATAATAAAAGTAACAAGGAAACAGACCATGCCTATCTTAGTTGAATAAACAAAATGTACAATGTTGCCTTTTACTAATTCATTAAGGAATTGTTTCACATGAACAATGAAGTTACTTTTATGTTTCAAATTGCTGAAACTAAAGAATAATGCACCAAGCAAGAGATCTATACTCAATTAAGAAAAAAGTGCATAAAGGCATTACTGTCACAATTTATAGAATTTACCTCAATGGTTCATAAACTCAGTTTAGTAAAAGAAAAAGCTGAATATCATTCAAGCGTATTAGTATTTGTCCATTTGCAATAAAATATCCATGAACTAATTAGGGTTTACCATCAGAACCAATACCTTCATCGAACATTAAACACATTCTTAGACAGACCTCTCAACTTTTATCAAAAGTTAAAAGTGAGATTATGTTAATTTTCGAGGGTGATGCGGAGCTGGAGGCGGAGCTAAGTGGACCCAGGAAGAGCCGGTCCAGTCGGCTCCGTCTCATTTTTACCCGACCAGACATGGAAGTAGACATGTTTTACTTTTGTTAAAAAGTGAAAGAGAAGTGTTAACACGTTGTTCAGTTAGTGGGTTAAAACAGAAAAAAAACACAACTGTTCAGATAATACAAAATAAAATAAAGTAGTTTTAAGTTATTGGCCGTATTATTACACTGTTGCACATTGAAAATGAGTCCAGGAAACACGTTTTACAAGCAGGGTACTGAGTGTTAACACCGAGACATTTAACTCTCGTCAAGTTTGTTAATATTTGCAACTTTACAGTCGCTCTGTGAGTTTAATAGATAAGTCCTTACTTCTGACTTTGCGTTGCAAATCCAACTTTTCCAGGTGGAGTTCGCCACTAGAGGATGTCCCCCCCCCCCATTCTGTTTTTGAGCGCTGGCGGAAAAAATAGACCGGAAGCACTGTTGGCTTCTGGGTCGTGTAGTTCTTTTGACTTGAATTATAGTTTAGGTTTCTTGGACAAAAACTAAAAAATGGCGGCGGCGAACCTAAATTTTTGATTTTCCATTTTATTTAATTTTTTGGCATCGATCCTAGTTTATTGTACCTGCTATTGGTTTACTCCCGCTCCCGTCTGCTCCCGTTGATATTTAATCCTGTACCGTCCCAATCACGTTACTAATGTTAACTACCATCCCGCGGGATTCCCGTGGGAATCACGTGACCCGCAGGATTCCCGAAAACTGTCAGCCTCTAGTATGGATGATGAATGAATGAATGATATATGAATGATGGATGGGTGAATGATGGATGGATGGATGAATGATGGATGGATGAATGACGGAAGGATGGATGACGGAAGGATGATGGATGGATGAATGATGGATGTATGAATGATGAATGAATGAATGAATGAATGAATTATGGATGGATGTATGAATGATGAATGAATGAATGAATGATGGATGGATGAATGATGGAAGGATGATGGATGGATGAATGATGAATGAATGAATCAAGGATGGATGAATGATGGATGGATGGATGGATGGATGGATGATGGATGTATGAATGACGAATGACTGAATGAAGGATGGATGAATGATGTATGTATGGATGATGAATAAATTAATGATGTATGTATGGATGATGAATAAATGAATGATGGACAGATGAATGATGTATGAATGATAAAATTATGATGGATGGATGAATGAATGAATGATGGATGGATGAATGAATGATGGATGGATGAATGATGGAAGGATGAATGATGGAAGGATGATGTATGGATGGATGAATGGATGAATGATGGATGGAGACCAGTTCCTCAGCCGTTCATCTTTATCTGCAGGAAGGAGGAACCCTGGTGGAGGATCTCAGAATCATGGATCTCAGGCTTGATGACGATCAGAGACTCACGTGGATCATCTGCTCCGTATTCTTGTAGCTGGTGCAGAACTCTGGTCCGCTCCGGTCCGCCTGATGAAACACGCAGAGCGGGTTAAGCGAGCGGCGCCACCCTCCTGAGCAGAACCAGGATTCCTCCTCACCTTACAGAACTCTACTTTGAGCAGCTGGGCTCCAGAGTCGGCCGAGGAGCTGACGAGACACAGCGGACCTCCACCCGGGTCTGGAACCAGAAGACGAAGCGACGCTTTTAACGGGCTGAGGTTGAGCCTTTTTAAGACCGTTCTGAATGAAATCTAAGACCCACCCAATTAATTACCAGAAAACATTTAATAAGGAATCATTTAGATAAAAGAACAATTTCGGTATTACAACCGTTTTCTTCCAAACATCTACATCCAGCCTCCTATGTTCTCTGAGCTCATCACCTGTGATAACGATCAATTATGGCGATCATGAAACCACTGAACCTGATATAGGTGCCATTATTGTTCTGCTGTAAGAGGACACCAGCTGGGTTCGGGTTCTGAACTCCTCCATGGTTCTGTCTTCTCCTGAGCCACAGAGGAAATGGACTTTGTCCCCATTAATGTGAAAGACTGAATCTAAATACACCCTGATTCTGAAAAGCTGTTGCTTCTTGTGGAGGCTTTTCTGCTATTTCTACACCCATTTATGTTGTTAATTTTTCTGGGAAACTAAATCAGCCACAGCTTAATGAAAATGTCCCTGAATATTTATCCCTGACAGGAAAACAGTCCAATTATTAAAGGAGCAGTTTGGTCTAAATAAATCTGAACTGCGTCAATAAGCTGGCGTCTGGTAAATCACATTGAAACTGAACCAGGAAGATTATTTTAGATCAAATGAGACTAATTTAGCGGCTCTGTGCTTTCCTTGGCACTGATTGTTGTCTGATCTCAGGATGTTTAATGAACAGCAAAACTGCTACAAAACATTTAAAGCTATGAACTGCTTAAAGCTTAACATTGGCAGGATAAGCAGAAACAAAGAGAAGAGGAACCCATTAAAACATTTTCACACAGATTACATTGTCTGAGAATTTGATTTATTTGGTTTTTCCCTACTAATAATATCTCTTCCCTCTGATGTCATACGTTCTCTGTACGTCTTCCTACAGAAGTCCCTAACTTGATGGTGGCCGTTTACGGCGAGCTTCGTGTGAGCACCTGAAGGCCAGGTGTGTGGCTGAAAACGAAATGTTGTGTGTGTGTCAGCGGCTCCCTGACGGAGAAGAAGAACCACGCCCGGGTACGGCGAATCAAGTGCTGACTACGCCGTTTCACTTTGCGTATTTATGCGGCCGATGATAGGTACAAGTAAATACAAGTAAAAAAGTTAAGACGCCAAAAATAAATTTCAGAACATTTTTTTAAAAATCTTGAAAAAAAATCTGGTTGTTTTTGAGACTTTTTAAGACGTTAAATTCAAAATTCTGTATTTTAGATATCGTTTAAGAGCCTGCAGGAACTGGGTTTTAAGCCTCTGTGGACTGGGGGTAAACCCAGAGAAACCACTGCAGTCTGACCTTTGAACTCCAGGCTCTTCATAGAGACGTGTCTGATGTATGTGGTGGCACTCATATCGTACTTCCGGACCTTGGCGTTAATTCCCAGCTGATCGAGCTGGAAGACCAGGAAGGGCGTCTCCTCCTGCTTGATGTGCTTCTTGAGGCAGAGCAGCACCTGTAGGAGGAAACAGCGTTGGAGCACTGGCCTGGATCCTGAGGGGATAAACGGTTTAGTTGAAGAAAGACTGAAGATCCTTTACCTGTTTCACTTCAAAGTCAACCAGAACCTTGATGGCATCCTGCTCAGCCGGGCCTTTGCTGGTGGTGGCCAGCATGCCGTCAGATCCTGACTGTAACGAGGCGTCCTGGGCAAGCTTTGTCTTCTCTGTGGAGGTGAAAACAGTCTTCAGGAGGGAACGGCCTCAGCCTGTTCCCAACATTTCCTCTTTAACTAGAACTAGAAGCCAGCATCACCTTCAGACTTTGAGGAAACCGAACTCCAAGGTGGAGCTTGATAAGGTATAAAAGAGTAACGGACCATCACAGCAGTGTTGTCCTGTAGGATTGGTTGATTATTAATCAAAATCTTAATTCAAATTAACTCAATATAACCATAGATAATTGTATTATCGGACCAAACAGAAACGATACGAGCACAGTGGTCACAGACTGCCACTACGGGTCCCTGAGCAAGGCACTTGACCCCAGATTGCTCCTGGGCGTGTGCTCCCTGAGGGTCAGTTCCACTGTCAATCAGCGACTAGCAACATGTCTGCTGCTGCCTTGTCCTCTAGGCCCCGCATTGGAGGGAGTCAGGGGAAGAGAGGAGACAACGTCTCCAAATGAATCCTACATGCACAAATGTGCAAAACGGGTTATAAATATGAAGTAAACACTGTTTTTAAAGTAGTCTCTCTTCTCTCTGAGACTGCTGCACTAAAATAATTCCTTGAACTTGATTCCCACAGAGCCTCAATCACTCATTCACCTGCTTCACATTGAGAACTCTTTTTGGTTTGTTTTCTGCAGAGTGGATTCAGGGAACGCATTAAAATCGTTTTATAACAGTCATCAGTAGTTCCAAACACTGTTTATTCACTTATTTATCTTACAGCCTTGGTCTGAATAAATATGCTAATTAGATGGTGACGTTTAAACTAACACTAGAGGAAACCCTGAGGTCTGCCTTCAGCGGGACAATCTGCTGCTGCAGGTAATTTATTGTGACAGTAATGAGGTGCAGCAGGCTGCCACTGTGTGCCGATGAACACGCTGGACCAGAACCCGGTTCTGCTGGGAAGGCGAGAGAACGTACCTGTTGCTGCCTGCGTTTTAACAGCCAAACTGTGATCTTTGCTGCCCTCGCCGATGTTTTCCACCAGAATCTTCATCAGCACACTGAGCTCTTCTTCACCCAGACTCATCTGCATTTCCAGCCGGACAGTTAGCATAGAAGAGCCGGCTGCTACTAAAAGCACCTCAGCCTGCAGAGACTTACGCTGAGCGAGCGTAGAAGCCCCTGGACCTGCAGCCCGGGGAGCTCTGAGAACCAGGAAGCAGCCAGGTTCCTGGTGACCAGCAGGTCCACATTGATGGGCTGAAGGATCTCCACGTCTTTGGGAGGAAAGTCCAGCTTTGGTGTTTTTCTGAAACAAGAACATTGAATCAGGTCTGTTGTCCGCTTCTTTACGAGTAAAAATGTTTTTTTCCAACCTGACCGCATATAATCACACAGTTTTTACTTCTCGTCCTCTATCACAAAATCAGCTGCTGGGCAACGGTTATATAAACATTCCATCTAGGGAGGATAGGAACCTCCTGATTGAGTGCACAGTAAAATATCATGTTCGCATTTACGTCATCCTGCATTCACAGTAACTGTCATCGCTGTAAAAGGATGACAGTTACCTCATATTGTTGGGATTCTGCTGAATGAAGATGTGACTGTAAGTGTTGGATTAAAGATGTTTTCAATCCAAGTTCAATCCTCTCCAACACTACTGACCCATATTTAAATAAAATAAGCAAGGTACAAAATAAGGCATAAAATAAAATAAAATAAAATAATCCTCCCAAACATGATTACCTCGTCCTCAGTAAGTGAGGCAGCATTGGAGGAATCTTTAGAACCTGCACAGTGTCTGAACTGTTTAGAAGCAGTAGAGCTTTCTGAGCTATCTAAAATCTTAGCTTCATCTAAACCTTCTACCTGTATGTTAGACCCAATCCCAGCCAGATTGTTTAAAGAGATATTCCCTTTGATCAGTGGCACTATTTTAGACATGATTAATCTATCCTTAGTAAATGGATATGTACCACAGGCTTTTAAAGTAGCTGTTATTAAACCTTTACTTAAGAAACCTTCTCTTGATCAAGATGAGTTAGTAAATTACAGACCTATATCTAATCTTCTTTTCTTATCTAAAATTCTTGAGAAAGTAGTTGCTAATCAACTTTGTGAACATTTACAAAGCAATGACCTACTTGAGGAGTTTCAGTCAGGCTTTAGAGCTCATCATAGCACTGAAACGGCTCTGGTGAAGGTCACTAATGATATTCTCATGGCCTCAGATAATGGACTTGTGTCTGTACTTGTCCTGTTAGATCTCAGTGCTGCATTTGATACAGTTGATCACAATATTCTCCTACAAAGACTTGAGCATACTGTAGGGATTAAGGGAAAAGCATTAGGCTGGTTTAAATCTTATCTGTCGGACAGATTCCAGTTTGTTCATGTTAATAATAAATCTTCCTCAAACTCTAGGGTCACCTGTGGAGTACCACAGGGTTCAGTCCTTGGACCAATTCTCTTTACTATATATATGCTTCCGATTGGCAAAATTATCAGACAGCATGGGATTAATTTCCACTGTTATGCTGATGACACTCAGCTATATTTATCCATAAATCCTGATGAATCCAATCAATTACTTCGACTGCAGTCATGTCTTGATGACATTAAAAGCTGGATGACTTTAAATTTCCTGCACTTAAATTCTGACAAGACAGAAGTTGTAATCTTTGGACCAGAGTCCTCAAAAAATAAACTTCTTAACCAATCACTTAATCTGGATGGCATTAACTTGGCCTCTGGTAATAAAGTAAACCCTAACCCTATGGTCACCCTCCCACACTTTCAGCTTAGATACCTGCAGAGTTTCAGCTGCGTCAGCTTTATGTCCATCTTCTCCACCACGGCCGGCAGACGGAATCCTTCACCCGACTGCAGAGCGAAGCTGTTTTCCACCGTAATCAGTCCCAGGTCCACCAACAAGGCATTCTGGGACGTGGAGGACTGAGGGATGATGACGAGTGGAGCCTTCAGCCTGATATCCATGGACAGGCGGAAACTCTTCTGTGCCAGGTCCCGGACGCTGGAGGCGGCTCTCTCTGCGGCCTGAGAAGTGGCGCTGCTCAGAGCTTCTTTAGCCGTCTGGAAGTTGTCGATGAACATCTGGAACACAGTCAGTCGGGGGTGAGACGACAGACTGGCTTAGAGAGCACGTATGGGGCATTCAGGTTGGTTTCTGTTTCATAAACATGGCAGCGGCAATATGAACCTTTAGAAAACAGACGTTAAACCTCAGCTCTAAATCTCTACAGGAGACAATCGTTGGTTTTAAACGTCGACTCTGCTGTTGGTGTCAGAGCCACAATAAAAGCTGTCTGAAGGTTCATAGAGGAAGTCCCACATTTATGAAATGAGGTTAAAGGTCAGAAAGTGAGGTCATTCAGGCAGAGGTCATGTGACTGAGGGGCATGGCAGCGAGGAAGTGATGACAGCTGAGTTGCAGAGCACATTCAGTTTAAATACACAAAATATATAAAAAGAAACCTGAGCTTTTATTTCTCACAGTCAGACAGAAAATCTGAATCTGTCTTCGGTCCATTAGAAAATTATTTCTGTTTTCTAAATGCCAGAATAATGAGAGCGATTAATTTTAGACATCCTTTTATTTTCTTCAAGGTCAGAAGTCTACATACATTGTTGTCAGTATTTGGTACCCTGCCTCTGACTCGGGTCAAACATTTTCGTCTTTCTACAAGCTTCTCACAAAACAGGAACTTGGGCCCATTCCTCCTGACTGAACCAGCGGACCTGAGTCCGGTTTGGAGGCCGTGGGCCCATAAATGTTCAACAGGACCGAAACCAGAGCTCTGATGGCCACTTCATCACAGCCTGACTGTTATCCTTAAGTCGCTGTGGGATCAGTGTGGCTGGATGCTCCGGGTCGTTGTCCATCTGGAACACCCACCTGGACCCAAACATTAACGCTTTAGCTGACGTTGCTTCACAATTCCCACATACATCTCTTTTCTCATGATGCGTGCACCACTAAATTCATTCCAAACACTAGGTGGGTGTCATGTCCTTCTGCAAACTAATCTGCCATTTCTTCAGCCCATGTCGGCCCAGGACTCGTTTCCCTCTGGATAATGACTCTGACCAGCTTCAGTCAGCATCTTCATAAGGCCTCTTGGTTTTGTTCTTGGGTTGGTTTGCACGTTTTGGACCGACGCATTTTCATCTGTGGGACACAGAACCCGTCTCCTGAGTACTGGACAGTCCCATGGTGTTTATAAGGCCGTATAATTGTTTGGATAGATAAGCACGGCGACTTCAGCCGTTTAGCAATGTCTCCCAAGGAGGAACCAGACTGGAACAAGTCCACAGTTATCTTCCTGGTATCTCTCCCATGATGTCACAAAAAGAGGCAGAGTGTTTTAGGTGTCTTTAAACATCCACAGGTGGGTCTCAAATCAACTCAAATGTTGTCTATAAACCAATCAGAAGCTTCCAAAGACATGACATCATCATCTGGCCATTGTTTAAAGGCACAGAGATCTTAGTGTATGTAAACTTCTGAACATGAATACTTATTGTCAAAATAATCCTTCTCTCATTATTCTGGCATTTAGCAAATAAAATGTTGCTAATTCTAACAGAGCTAAAATAGCAGATTTATTCAGATTTCATGTGTGACGATGAGAAAGAAAAAGCTTTTTATATGGTGTATGAACACTTCTGGTTTCAGCTGTATGAGGAAACATGGTGCTGGTGCAGTAAAGCGTCAGGCAGAAACATTCATTTATTCATCCATCTGCTACACTCATCACTGCGCTCAGGTTAAACGCCTCAGGGTCCATGGCTGTGGACCAGCCAGGTTCTCTGGAGTCACTTTATCCAGAAGAGTTTGGGTTTTGATTCAAACCTTAAAGAGTCAAATGCACCAGCGCTCAGAAATATGCAGAGAATATCAGCTTGTTTCGGTCTTGTCATATTCTGGTTTGTTCAAGTTTAAGCAGAGCTTCAGGGTTCAGCATCTCCATCCATTGGTTAACATCATTATTATTAAATCTTTTTATAGATGTAGTCTCATTTAGACACAAGTTCTCATTTACAAGAGACCTGTCAGACAGCATGGGATTAGTTTCCACTGTTATGCTGATGACACTCAGTTATATTTATCCATAAATCCTGATGAATCCAATCAATTACTTCGACTGCAGTCATGTCTTGATGACATCAAAAGCTGGATGACTTTAAATTTCCTGCATCTAAATTCTGACAAGACAGAAGTTGTAATCTTTGGACCAGAGTCCTCAAAAAATAAACTTCTTAACCAATCACTTAATCTGGATGGCATTAACTTGGCCTCTGGTAATAAAGTAAAAAATCTTGGTGTTATTTTTGACCAAGACATGTCATTTAAATCCCATATTAAACAGGTTTCCAGAGTTTCCTTTTTTCACCTCAGGAATATCGCCAAAATTAGAAACATTCTGTCCAGGAGTGATGCTGAAAAACTAGTCCATGCATTTGTTACTTCAAGGCTGGACTATTGTAATTCTTTACTATCAGGAAGTCCACAAAATGCAGTTCGAAGTCTTCAGCTGATCCAAAATGCTGCAGCAAGAGTTCTGATGAAAATCAACAAGAGGGATCATATTTCTCCAATTTTAGCTTCCCTTCATTGGCTTCCTGTTAAATCAAGAATAGAATTTAAAATTCTTCTTCTAACGTATAAAGCCCTTAATAATCAAGCTCCATCATATATCAGAGCTCTGATTACCCCGTATGTTCCTAACAGAGCACTTCGCTCTCAGACTGCAGGTCTGCTGGTGGTTCCTAGAGTCTCTAAAAGTAGAATGGGAGGCAGATCCTTTAGCTATCAGGCTCCTCTCCTGTGGAACCAACTCCCAGTTTTGGTCCGTGAGGAAGACACCCTGTCTACTTTTAAAACTAATCTTAAAACTTTTCCTTTGTGACAAAGCTTATAGTCAGAGTGGCTCATGTTACTCTGAGCTACCTCTATAGTTATGCTGCTATAGGCTTAGGCTGCTGGAGGACATCAGGGCCTATTTCTTTCACTCTGCTGAGTTCTACTGTTCTTCAATCTGCATTGTTTGTTGTTATTCTGGAGAAGCGTAGAGGTACAGGGAGAGTCGTCTGCATTGTCCATGGCTTTGCAGCAATCCCTCATACTGAGCAAGCATGAAGCGACAGTGGAAAGAAAAACCACCGATTAACGGGAAGGAAAAACCTCCAGCAGAACCAGAACCAGGCTCAGTATGAACGGTCATCTGCCTCGACCCACTGGAGGTTACAGAAGACAGAGCAGAGACACAACAAGACAGACAGAAAAGCACAGGGGAGTTTAAGGGGAGTTTTTCTTTCCACTGTCGCTTCATGCTTGCTCAGTATGAGGGATTGCTGCAAAGCCATGGACAATGCAGACGACTCTCCCTGTAGCTCTACGCTTCTCCAGGAGTGAATGCTGCTTGTCGGGACTTTGATGCAATCAACTGGTTCCCTTATATAGGAACATTTTTGACCAATCTGTATAATATGATTGATTTTGACTTTGTAAAGTGCCTTGAGATGACATGTTTCATGAATTGGCGCTATATAAATAAAATTTGGCGCTATATAAATAAAATGTATATATATATTCAATTGAATTGAATATATTCTAGTGGTTTGTGGCTTCATCTGCACACTGTCACCTGCATTGAACCTGGAACTAGCTTCTACAGAAAAGGCCTGTTTGGTTTGCTGATCTCCTCTCATTGCGAGTTGAGGTTAATGTGTGTTAAGGACAGGGGTTAACTGGCTCACAGGGACCTTAAATCAGATGGCATGTAAGGAGGGCTGATGGTGCAGTGGTGTCTGAGTGAAGGTAAAGCAGAAGGTTTGATGCAGTTCAGAGCTGCATGCTGGATGCTGTACCTCATCAGCTGACGGGTACTGAAAGCTAAAAGAAGCCTGTAAGGACAAAACACACCAACAAGACAAGAGACATTAGAAATAACCAACAGGTGAAAACATGAGAACAGAAACTGGTAAAAACATGAAACACAGAAGGTCTACGCTGCAGCTCCAGGTTCATGGTATTCATATTTTAAAGGGTCCTGCAGGCTGCATTCAGGTGGTTTCTTCTGCCCTGATGACAGGCTAACTACAGGAAGTGACATCAGGGTTACTACCTCACCGAGAGCTTTAAGCAAAGATGACCAAAGCTTCCATCCACTCAGCAGCAAACATCTGGTTTGGCTCTTTTTCAGGATGGAATATTCATAGAACTGCACTGAAGGTATTCAGGAGACCCAAACTGTCCAGGAACCGAGTCATGAGCTGCTACCTGCTGGACACAACGGTCACTTTCCTCAGTGGAGCCAGTTTATTACCACCAAGTACTGAGACGGGGCAACAAGAGAGAAACTCCTGCTGCAACACCTTCAAGGAGGACTCAAATCCAGAGGCGCCCACATGGACCGGCGTCACCAGGAGAACGTTTAGTCTGGGTGTGGAGGAACCGAAGAGAGGCTCACCTAGAGCTCGCTACCACATGGTGAGCATGGTGGAGGCAGCATGATGCTACGTGGTTCAGTGTCTAACCTGGATGGTTGAAACTTGGACACAGTTGGACGTTTCTACAGCAGGGCAACAATCCCACTCATCCAAACTGCTTTTAATGGCTAAAGCAGACTTACAGCAAGCTTGGAAATGCTCTTCCCAAATCTCCAACCTTAACTCAGCTGGAAATGTACAAACTCTGACTAAAAGCTGGAGTTCCAGCAAACTGACCCCTTGTTTCCAGCTAAGTGCTCAAAGATCAGCCAGAAGCTTGCAGAGTGCACAGAAAGCGGGGGTGTATGTATACTTTTGACTCAATCAAAGAACTTCAAGCTTGTTTTAAGACTGATTACAGCTATACCAGGTTCCACTGTGGACCCAGAACCATTCACATCACTCAGTGGACTCGAGACAAACGATGAGTTTGTGGAAACAAAGGAACCAATCAGAAGAGACGGAGACAGAGACGAGGAAGTGGCTGCATGTTTCCGTGCCGACCAGAAGCAGGTTCCCCTGTTAGAGGTTCAGGGTCTACCTGGTTACAGACTCTGGACCTGAAGGTGTGTGTGTGTGGCAGCTGCTGACCAGCAGAGACATGAAGAACTTGTGCAGGTAGACTATCTGGATGCAGCCCAGACTCATGGTGACCTTCCCGTCCACCTTCGACACGTCGCTGTATCCGTCCCCCTCCGTCGCCCCGGGAAACAAGGACAGCTTGAAGCTGAACACCTCGTCCCCCACGATGGACACCACCTGGAGGTGGAAAGAAGCGGAGATTGCTCCTAAGTGCTGACACAGATTCTGAGCTGCTCCAGCAGAGGATCTCTCACCTTCTTGTGGATGGTCTTGGGGTTGGCGTCTGTGACCACGATGTCTTTGAGGCAAGCAAACACCTCCGTCTCCTTGGCCTGCACGAACACCGTTGCATCGATTCCTGCGTGAAGCAACAACAGCTGGGATCAGACTCAGCCCGCCTGCAGGAGCTCAGCTGACAAAAAGCTCTTTGTACCCTGAACTCTGATGTCGGCGATGCTGCAGCGATCATCGCAAACCTCCACATGGAAGCAGCCCAACCTGGCGAAAAGCTTGAAGCTGAAGATGCTGCCATCTTTACCGCCTTTAGACACTGCAGACCCCCCAAGCACACACAGTCACATCCCGTCAGATCCAGAAGGTCACAGCTCAGTAAATCACAGCTCAGTAAATCACAGCATTAACATATTTAGAATCATTAAAACCTTCATTAAAATCTCAAATGTTCCTCCTTCTGAAAAGTTCATCAGGAGCGAAGGAACTGAGAACGGTTCAGCTGGTGGCACTGAGACTGCTGCCTTGCCCCGTGCGGGGGGGGGGGGGGGGGGGGGGGGGGGTCGCTCCCAGAGACGCTGCCGCCGAATCAGCGCAAATATCAAACATCCACCCTCTAAAAATTATTTCACTGTGACCGAAAATGATTCCGGTGATTTTGCGTCTGCTACGGATAAGACGTGCAAAACCAGTTTTGTTCGGCTGTGTTTTAAGTTAGCAGCATGTGGCACATTCTAAGAAACGTTTGCTGAATGCAATGCCAGTCAGACGGCAGGTTTTAATGGATAACTTTTTCTTTTTATTAAAGATGATATAAATTATTATTACAAATTTAAGAACAAAAACTGTTGTTTTGTCAACAGAAGTTCTGTAAACACTGTTCAACTACATAATGAAAAAACAGAAGCCAAAACTTTTATTTTATTTCTGAGTTTAATAAGAAAACATCAGAGCTGACAAATCAGACGTGTCCCGGTTCTCATTACTTCACCGGTTTGTGTGTTTCTGGCTTTACTTGAATTACTGAAATAAACTCTTCGTTGTAATCTGTTGTGATTTAGAGACACGCTGTGCAGAAGGGACTCACCTGGGCGGCCCCGCTCGGTTTTCTGCACCTGCTTTTTGGTTTCTTGGTCCCGCGCGGCGCGGAGCTGCGACGGCACGATGCTGCTCAGGTAGCTGATGGCTGCTAGCAGAGCTTTGGTGTGAAGGAGGAAGTCTAGAGAGGAAACCTCCACCTGAAAGAGCAGAGACACCTGTGACTCCATGTCGGGCGAGAACATCCTCAGAGTTCTCGCATGGAGCCCATTCCCCCACCTTCAGCATCTGCTCCGTGTTGTTGAAGAGAGTCTGGAAGCCCGGACCGGTCGGGTCGGCCTGCAGCACCACAGAGGCATCGTTAGAAGAACAGGGAAACCAGGCCGGTAACCCTCCCACCATAAATCATGTTTAACTGACCTTGATGAACTCCACCTTCAGCAGGTCGGAGCCCTGCGGTTGTAAGGAGCTGATCAGGTGGAGAGGACTCCTGCCAGCTGAAACAGTCCAACAACCAACTCAGCCCGCTGGCATTCATGCTGCAACACTCAGCTGAGCAAAGCTCGTTACCAGAACCCAGAAACAACAATTCATTCAGCTACAGCTGAAAGGCTAACCTGGCCAGCCAGGTACGTTCTGCATCCTCAGCCTGCCCATAGAATCCCTTCAGGGAAAGGAGGACATCCAGCAGGGCTCTCCCACCTGCTTAGTCCCGCCTTAAACCATAATACCGCACCGTGATTGGCCTGAACCGTTGGTCTGATTGGTCGAGGCGGGAGCGGGACAGGATGGATTCTGGTGTGTGTGTGTGAAAGTACAAATACAACCAGAATCCAGGTAATTTAAGCCAATATTTCACATCCTGAACGGCAGCTGCTGCCCGGGAGCCCAAAGACTCCCATCAGGTTCTGGACGGTGAACTGTGGGGACAATTATGGAGGCCAGCTAACCTTATAGGGTTGATGACCCGTAGCAGCGTCTTTAACACCTTTCTATGGGATAAACGGAGCCGGAGGACCAACTTCGTTCCTCAGAGTCTCTCAGAGCTGCTGTCTGAGCCTAAAACGTCCTGCCAGGGAGTTTCAGTCGACCCCCGGCTTTCCAAACACGCAGGCACAGAGAACGCCTCTGAACCCCATCTGGGAACCAGGCGAGTCAGAAGTTCAGCAGCCAAGAGTTCGGCCTCACCTGGAACATCACAGTAGTCGACTGCGACTTGCCGCAGGTACGAGGTGATGCTCAGATCGAAGCTTCGCATCTTGCCTTCAGCTCCTAGCTGTGAGATGTTGAAGGCTAGCATGGTCTTCTCCTGGTCTGCCTGCTGTGTGAGCTCCAGCAGAACCTGAGGACACCAGATGCTGCTGTGTCAGAGGTCGGCAACGCCACTGAGATCCCACGAGGAACACCGACGCACCTCTTTGAGCTCAAACTTGAAGTGAATGTTGATGAGTTCCTCCAGGGCGGATCGCTGATGCTCCTCGTCTGTCAGATTCTCGCTGGCATCCTCATCGGAGTCTGGAGGTGAAAACAAGTGAGACAGCTTCCAACTTTAACAGAGAGCAACGCCCAGTTCTCCTCATGTTGTTCAGAGCAACAGTTCACCTGTTTCTAACGTGTCGAGGAAGGCGGGGTCGAGGTTTCGAGGTCGAACCCTGGACAGCGGCAGTACCTGCAGACAGAGACGTGAATATGGTGCGATCAGGACAGAACTACCCCAGGCTTTCCCCACCGTGTCATTAGCCTGGCTAAACGCCTCGATGTTTAAGAGCAGCGTAAACGATGAGCTAAGTTCCCGGTCCGAATAGCTAACGCTAGCTGTTATTAGCCTGATGCACAGAACAGTAGCGGTTAATGCGCAGCGCTTCTCTGTTCAGCCTCACATCGTTTCTCTTTACGCTGTTTGCATTTCACTGATCTCTGGTTTCTACAGAGGACATCTGCTTCCAGTTGGTGCTAGAGACAAACTAAAGACTGAATTAGATCTTCCCTTTTATTCCTCCTGTTCTGACTCACTCTCCAGTTTCATTCAACACTTTCCCTACATTCATTCTATATGGTGACAATTTTAAAAATGCTTAGAAATCCTCCAAACCTAATTGTGATTAATGTAGTGGTGGCTAGAGAACTGGACAGAACCTGCTGACCTTCTCAGTGGGGGTGGACGGAGCGGAGTCCATCCTGGGCAGAGGAACGCTGTCCACCAGCTCCATGACCTTCTGGATCTTCTGGTCAGAGATCCTGACATGCACTAGTGGCAGCTCACCAGACAGCTTGAACCTGAAGCGCCACAGAAACTTATTGCAGTATCAGTCAGACCAGGCGAATTGGGGGGGGGGGGGGGGGGGATTAATACCTGGGCATCCGGGCATCCTTTTCCACCATACACTTGGCCAGGTGCAGAGTGAGGTCCATTGGCTGAAGGATGTGTTGGACCGATGAGCTCTGCAGTCTGGCCGTCTTCCAGGCGTCTCCTGAAAGCCGTTTATGCGTTGAGGACATTGTGATGATGTCTGAGGTGAGACGGACTCGCCGCGCTGCTCACCTGACTGGCTGTACAGCAGCTGGACTCTCCTGAGCCCCACGTCGTATCGCTCATAGGCTCGGTCCATCACCTCCTCCAGAGATGAGGACGAAGACGAGCCCAGGCTGCTCTGGTCCACGCTGTGAAGCTGCAGGGAAAACTCTGTTAAACTCATCCGTCCCGCCTCAATGTGTCCCCGTCCCTTCAAGTCTCTGTCCCTAAACTCTGATCTGAGCAATTCAGCCAAATTGTCAAATAAAGTCAGGTGAAGTCAGAGCTGACCTGGAAGCAACCGAAGTCCACTATCATCAGGTGTGATGTGCTGCTGTAAAATCCTGATTTTGGTATTATCAGGTAAGATGGTTTCAGGTCGATCTTCAGATCCAGGACTTTCCTGGTTTCAATGATGTGAGACAAACCTGCAGAGAGCAGAACCAGTCAGAGACTAAATGTGGATCCAGTTACAGCTGAGAAATTGTTATTCCTGTGGGACCAATGCAGTTTATTTATTCCTTTAGCGCTAATTCACATCACACATCGTCTCCAGGCTCTTTCTAAAGTCACTTCCACCAGATCCTCCAGGGTGGTTCTGAGTTTCTCTCAGGAAACCAGCAGGTTGCACCCAGTCATTAACCTGCAGTATCACTCCTCCTGGAGGACAGTTGCTGGCATTGCTTTGCAGCAATCCCTCATACTGAGCATGCATGCAGCGACAGTGGAGAGGAAAACTCCCCTTTAACGGGAAGAACCCTGCAGCAGAACCAGAACCAGGCTCGGTGTGAACAGCCTGGTCATGACCCACAGGGGCTTAGAGAAGACAGAGCAAAAGGTTCAGTTGCATCTCCTCCTAAACTGATCCAGCTTCATGCATCATGCTAGCTTCACCTGCAGCGGTTTTCTCTTTGATTTCCTCAAGTTTGGACAGCGTGGCAGAAGTCAGAACCTCCAGATCCACTCCTTTCCCCGTCTTAAAGAAGTCCACCATACTGTTGACGGTCACCTGGAAGAGAAAAAGGAAAATGTGGGAGGAATTACCAGAAAGAGCTGGATCAGATGATCCACTGGAGGAAGCTCTCTGAGAAGCAGCCGAGGAGAAGCTAGGACCAGAAACATGAACACAGATTTGTTCTCCTCCAAGTCCACAAACATTGTAACGATCCTGAAGTGTTTGGCTCAAAGGAAGGTGTCTGAAGGATGATTGATTTTGAAAGTTTAGAAATTCAGAAACGTTCAAATGAGGCTTAATGACATGTGAAGGTGTTAAACTCGCTTTAGACAGTTTTCTGTAGCACAGCAGCTTGTTCTCTGGTCTGAGGACGGTGGCAAGCACTGAGCTGAAACCCAGCTGGTTCCAGGAAAACTGTCTTCTGACCCTCAGTAGATGTTCTCTGTAATAATTAGTCAGCTGGGGGCAGAAAGCTGACAGATCAAAGATGCTTCAATCCCTTCTTGTCTCACACAATGCCTTAGATCAGGGGTTCCCAAACTTTTTCAGCCGCGCACCCCCTTCAGTGTCCCAACCGGCTTGGCGCACCCCCCCCCTCCCCCAAATAAAAACAAAAGAAAAAATTCTGTTGCAGTTACATCAATTCAACCATCTTAACAAAGGTTGTGGGAATAAAATTAGAACATAATTTGAATTAAACTGCAATAAAGTTGCAACATCCACAACAGAATCCTGAGGCTTTTGCAGGTGCATCAGTGGCTCAGCCTGGAGCGAGAAAGAAAGAGACGCTCAGATCGGCCACACCTCCACAACCTGAAACGTCTCTGAAGCAAAGGATTAAACTGATGATCTACCTGTGTGTGTTCTCACTTTTTTTCTTAATCTGAGTCACAATTTACAAACAGAAGAACTTTGATTTGTGTCCGATGACGCGCGCGCTCGAGAGAGAGAGAGAGAGAGAGAGAGAGAGAGAGAGAGAGAGAGAGAGAGAGAGAGAGAGAGAGAGAGAGAGAGAGATGAGGAGAGAGAGAGAGAGAGAGAGAGAAGAGAGAGAGAGAGAGAGAGAGAGAAGATGAGAGATAGAGAGAGAGAGAGGAGAGAGAGAGAGAACTGCAGACCAGAGTAACAATAACAGAGCGCTCCATAAATATGTTATTAATCACAGAAAAAAGCTTTTACAGCGGCTACATTCAGCAGGTAAACACGCCCAGGGCAACACACCTCAGCTCCCCTCAGCCCCACCCTCGGTTTGTCCCTGTCTGAATATGCGCTAAGAACGGCCTCTGTAAAATGAACGGCGCCTGTCTGACTCTCAGTGAAACGTATTGCAGCTCTGTGCGTGAAGAGTCAATAAATCGCGGAGGCTGCAGCGGGGGGGTGGGCGAGTCATGCGCGTCAGTGCTGGTAGAGGTTCAGAGTCACCCCAACAGGAGCAGCGTGGTTGGAGGCGCTGGGCGATCCGAAAAGAGAGACTGGTCGCTCAATTTAAGCTTTTAAAAACTTTTGGCCCGAATTCAATTGTCCCTCTACTGACGTACACGACGTGAAGCGAGGAAGAGTTGGAGAGACATTTAAATGGTTTGCAATTCACTCACCTGTTGCCTCCGATTCCCTGGTTTCAGCCAACTGAGCATATTTGCCAGAATGAATGAAGTAGAGGCACAAGCTGCTTCTTCTACGCATTGAGGCACAATGCATAGAAGAAGATAAATTCATATTATAATGAAGTGTAGAACAACACTTTTTAAAATAAACAGATTTTCATGTCAATACATTTTATTTATTTATTAAATTTGCTGTTTTGATTTTTGTTTCCACAAAGGAAATGATTATTTACACGTCTTTATGGTGTGGGGGGAAAAACACTGTCAAACCGCCATTACAGATTTCAGCTCGCGCACCCCCTAGTGGCAGGTAGGCAGCACACTTTGGGAATCCCTGCCTTAGATTAATGTTTGCTATTAGAACCGAAATTAAACCACAAAGCCTGTGAGGAGAGGAATATTGTGTACACAATTGCTCCCAAACTTTAACAACTTATCAGAAAAGGATGTGAATTTATCTACAGCGAGCGCTTTTGCAAACAGTATTTGCCACTAGAGTGGGACTAAATCCAGCCAGTTCCTGATAGGTGCATTAATAAAATTTACAGCTCAATCTGTAGCCATCAGCGTTTCCATCACACTAATCGCTGCACAGGTTCTGATCCGACCATTAATAGTTTACACTGGTCCCAAACCCTAAGTTAACCTGCAGTCGCCTTAGCTGGGATGTTGCTGCACTACCATGAATATTGCATTAAGGTACGTTATGCCGTTTTCTATTATTGTCTGTTATGTAAACAGGCTGGAGTTTTTGCCATGGTTCAGTATTTACTCTCATCTTGTGCTCTTGGTGTTTCTTCAGAGAAAACTTAATGTTGGACCGCTGTGTAACGGTCCGCCACTGCTGCCCTGTTGCAGGACAATAAAGCAATTCTTATCTTATCAGACCACGATGGAGTCACCAGATCTGACGGCCACATCGTCTGGATGGTTACCACACCACAGGGAACGCTGCTGAGGGCATTTAGGACTCTGAGCGCTGATCTGAGGTCAGTTTACCGCATCGTAGATGATCTCCACAGGCTGGGAGTGGATTTTCAGCAGCTGGTCAGCAGGACTCTCCTCAGGGTTCAGCTCGAACACAACAGTGAGCAGCGATGATGAGGAATCCCCCACGGAGGCGATGAGCGAGGGGACCGAGCCCTGCTGCTGAAGGCCCGTAACGTACCAGTGCTCCAACTCTGCCTCCACCCTGCAGGAAAGAGAGACGACCACCTCAGTCTGACTGGAGCTGCTCTACAAACACATCTGAAGCTTCAGCCAAGAAATCTGCCCACCTGACAGCCTGCGCTCCGGGTCTCTGAGAGATTCTGGTGCTGAGGTTAACCATCTGGATGTTGAGGATCTCTGGTACATCATGGTGCTCTCTGATCGTAACGGAGGTCTTCAGCAGCTGGAAGGTGAGGACCACGGCGACGTACTGAAACACAGAGCTTCAGGTTACCTGAGCATCATCACCTGAGACTGTAGAGGCATCTGAAGGACAAAGTCTCCAAACATTTGAAGAATTTCTCGACATTAAACCAAAGTTAGGGTTAGGTTAACCCTAACCACTTATACACCGATAAGCAGCTCAGTAGGCAACTTGGGGATAAGTGCTTTGCCACATCGACGTGTGACAAGGGGAAGCTGGAATCAAACCCACAACCTTCCGATTGCAAGACGACTAATCAACCCATCAAGCCAGAGTCGCCCTATCGGCTGCCATCTTGGTTCTAGATAGAAGAGGCTTTCTCCTTCGACTTTCCAGCAGCCAGCCTGGTTCAGGGTCATGACCTTTGACCTGCTGACAGAGGCCTGCAGAGTCTGAGGTGGAGCTCTCATCATCTCATCATCATTAGGGGAGTGGTGGCCTAGTAAGCATTGAGCTTGGGTCCCGGAGGGTCTGAGTTCAACTCCCACAGACTGCCACTCTGGGTCCCTGAGCAAGACCCTTAACCCCCGATTGCTTCCCAGGCGCCCCACAGTGGCAGCCCACTGCTCCCCGAGGGGACGGGTTAAAAGCAGAAGTGAATTTCTCCATTGTGAGATCAACATGTTTAATTATTATTATTATTATTATTATTATTATTATTATTATTATTATTATTATTATTATTATCTCCTATGTCCAGAAGTCTGGTCCTTCCTCCAGGAGCAGCTCTGCTGACCTCAGTCCTGCTCTTGGTTCTGGGGAGAAGAGGCTTTCTCCTTCAACCCTCCAGCAGACAGACTGGTTCAGACTGGTTCAGGGTTTTTCTAGCTGTCCTGTAATGAACATCAACGTTTCCATGTGCAGGTGTATCTACCTGTTTGGGTAAAGTCAGGTTGTGGGAGCTGCCGCTGTAACCAATGGCTGTGTAGAGTTTCTCCTTCTCCTCAGCCGTCATTATCTGATCCAGACCTGAACCTGAACCACAAGAAGCTCAGTTAGAACCAGATCATGGAGCCGTTAAGAAGGTTCAGAGCAGCTCTTACTCTCAGGCTCCTTGTTCTCCTCCTCCTGCTCCTCCTTCTTTGCCTTCCTTCCAAACCAGCCGCTGAAGAAGCCTCCTCCCTGTTTCTGGCCCGCAGCCTTCTTCCCGGCCAGCTTTTGTCCCGACCGGATGACCTGCAGGAGCAGAAAGGCTCGGATCACACAGGAGCTGTGAGAACACGATGAGCTTCATGTTGACAAGCTCACCTCCATCTGGGCCTGCTGACGGGCCAGAGTAATGTTGAACACATCGAGGGTTTTCTCCAGATCCTGAGGGACACACAGCAGAGCTTAGCTTTCAGTTTTCATTTTTTTACTCTATTTATCAGCTAACAGCCCTAAGACCAAACATAAAGCCAAGACGACGCAAAAGGCTGTCAAATATTTAAACATTTACTCTGCTATTCACTTTTATCTTCTTCTCTTGCTGCTTGCTTTTCTGTCAGACCAACATATTTAATCAAATGATAAATATCTCAATTAATCTAACAGAGAAAAGTTTCACTGACTTATTAATTCATTTTTCACAAGAGAAAGAAATTCAGATCCAATCTAAATTTACCAAACAGAATGACTGCCGGAATCGAATACGTCTAACAGTACAATCCAGCATCTGATGGGCTGGGCTCAGGGTTACCTTCCCCCAACCCTAGAAGACAAATGAAGAACTAGTGAGGAACCATCAAGGCTCGGTCCGCCATGGACTGGAAACTGCAGGAACAGCAGCGTTGGTGTCTGCAGTTACCGTGACCACGGACTGAGACGGAGCAAGAAAACAGCTCCTGCTGATCAGCACCTTAAAGCTGGGCTGAAGTCTGCAGCCGTCTACATGATGTGAACGTCACAGGAGGCAATGATGGTGCGGTTTGCAAACGGTGACATTTGGAGGAACAAAAGTTCAGCTCAGGTCAACAGCTACCATATTTTTCGGACTATAAGGCGCACTTAAAATCCTTAAACCGGTTATGAAGCGTCCGTCAGTTTGATTTAACCTTCCGTATATATATAGCAAAATATGAAAAAATAAATATACCACCGAATTTTTTTTAAAAAAAATTCACATTTAAGAGAAAATCGTTAAAGATTCTGATAACTTTTCATGCGCCCTCCAACCCGGAAGTGGTGACGTCATGTCGTGAGCGTTCATCTCAACATGGCGGATTACTGCACTTCGACGACAAGAAGTCTGAAAGTGAAATTTCGATTTCAACCGAGCGATTCCTACCAGGTGACGATTCTGATGTGTCGGAGGAAGAATGTTTGTTTCTCGAGCCTCACATGTTCGACCCAGACGTTTCAGATGAAGAGAAGGCAGCGGACGAACTACAGCCTTCCGAGTCGGACAAGGAGTGGGGATTGGACGTCGGGAGATTAGATGAATGGTAGGACACGTTTTTTCTTTTAACTACGCAGTTCAAATATTTATTCGTATGTTGACATCATTTTATTTTAGGCACCATAGATATTTAATGGATAAAATGCCGGTGTTGTGCGAAATTCAGTTCCCCTGTGAAAATCTGTCCCCCCTCCCTTTGTCGGGAGCGCGCCTTGCAGCCGTTTTCACGGCTCGTATAATTTATTTTTCGGTAAAACAACGCATATAATGGTGTCATGGTTGTAACCTTCAGTTTAATCGGCAGCTGTTTACAAAATTATAAAATAAAAATAAATAAACGAGGTCTTCTTGCGCTGTTTTGTGTTATTTTAAACGCCAAGATAATCGGTCTTTTCCCAACTTTTGTCACTTTTACTGAGCCGACGTGAGAAGCGAATTTCTCCACTGTTAAATCAATAACGTCTATCTTATCTTAAATGAAGAGATGAGGACAAAATGTATCACTACAATGAATGAGCATGTATTCACAGCTAAAAATGAATTTATGCCATGGCCTAGTTAGGCCCAATGATGAGGTGCTACTTATGATAAAGAATCACTTGACAACAATTTATAAACAGTATCGGTACATATAATAATATTTAGCCTACCTACATACTAGCATAACAAAAGTCAAAAATAATAATATATCAAAAATATACACTGAGTAATATTGAGGCCTAAAGATTTCCTTATTGTAAATCCATTTCCAACTTACCATAAATGCATTAATAGTGAATTTAGCAAATCAGTTATGGTGTGTAATTCATATACAAATATACAATTAATCAATCTTATTTTTTAGGTGTTCCTGTTCTCACTGCCAAATATGGATTCTGTGAGAGAGTGCATCTGTTGCCAGGAAATCGGCTTGGTTGTTGCTAAGATGGAAGAAGCCAGAGAGGAGATGGATGGAGAAATCCCTGGCTGTATCACAGACCATCCTGACATGGAAGCGGTGTGTCTAAATGCTTGGGCATTGCAGGTTGCTTGGTCCCAATACAAGCAACAGCATAGGCATATAGCCTGTAGACAATTTGTGAGATGGTGTTGGGACTATTTAGGCAAAGATACCAGGGCTGTGATCCCCTCGTGTGCAGTCAGCTGTATAAGGGCCCACTTCCCACCCCCAGGACATGAAGATGATTTTACCTTTAGAGGTCACCTGTTGGCAGTTAAAAAAATACCCAAGCTGAAAGAATAAAATATAAAACATGCATCTAAACAAAATTGTTATGGTTATTATGTAATATAAGCAATTACTAATAAAATGATTTCATGGTCTTTTTGAAAATCGACTGAATGAGAGATTGATGGCATCATCTTTTGTTGGTTTCACAAATGAACTTGTCAGTGATGGGGGCTCTGATGCTGCATCAATCTGGTTAGTTTTTTATTTTCTCCAGCTCTGCTAGCAGCATCTCGAAACAGTCGTCTACATAGTCTGAAACAAAAAGCAGCAGTGAGTAAAATTTCTCATAACATTTTTTTGATTGCTGGGGTGCATTTACACACAAATGAACAGATACAGGAAAGTAAAAGACAACACACATGTAGATATACATACATGAAAATAAAAAGACAAAGAGTGAAGCAACTAGGATAGCAGTGGTGATTCCTGACAAAGATTATTTAAAAAAGAACATCTAATTATCTCAGTATATATGCAGTAGAATTATGTGCTATATTATTAGCTTGAGAATGGGTGGAGGATACTAATATAAATAAAATAATTTGTAGTGATTATCTGCATTGAGTATTCAAAATGGATGTACAAATAATCATCAAAATATATTATATGAGGTTATGGCTGTTCATCATAGAATATGTGAACAAAATAAATATTTTATTTTGGACTCCTGCTCATGTAGGTTTTTTGGGTAATGAAAGAGCAGATAGGTTGGCTAAGGAGGCTATTAAAAAAGAATGTATTGATTTGCCAGTAAAGTTATCCAAATCTGAAGGCAAAAGTATAGTTTGGAGAGAAAGCAAGAAGATATGGAAAGGTAGATAATTAAATAAATGGAAGGCACTTATATAGGATACAAAATACAGTTGATGTAGTAAGGATTAGAGGAATAAACAGGAGGGAGGAAATAATTATAAATAGAATAAGAACGGTCACAGGAAACATCTTACTGGTTTTTGTAGTTGGTGTCATGATGTGGAAACAATAGAACATGTTTTTATTAATTGTAGAAGATATGTAAATCAAAGATTATTAAAAATGGAATTAGGTTTTAATAGGAATTTAAATTTGAGAATGTGGTTTATAAGCTAAATAGTATTTAGGGGAAAAAGAAGATTTTTAGGTTTAAAAAAAATACTGGGATCATAGAATTTGAGAAATAGATATTAGGATCCAATAGATGGCAGTAGTGCAACAATAATGGATGCAAGCTACCGTTAAAATCTAAAGAGGAAGAGCAGCGGTTGTGAATGTGAAGAGCCAAAGTCCCCCTCCCCCGGAGCACCGAGGCAGTCGGCTTTAAAATGACGAGCCACAAACGGGCTTAAGTGTGTCTTTTGGCCACTCATGCAATCTTCAATCTTCATTTTAACAGTACATAGCGACACAATGACGAGGCATCTTGTAAAAAAAGCCGTGAAAGCAAAACAACGTTATCCATTTAGTACTCAGACAGTACAGCGGGTGCCGGCTTCCAGTGACTCCCGCTATGACGTCAGTGGGAAAGTCCGCCTGGCGAGATCGTTTTGATCCCATGGATTTTGCGAACGCAAAAAACGACAGATGCGGGTAGGAGACCGAAAAAAAATTATCAGAATTAATAAATAGCTATGTGGACATCATCTGTGAGAAAAATCTCTCTGATCTGCCACTTCAACGATTAATGCTTCATAACCGGTTTAAATCTTCTCAATAATTGATGCTGCGCCTCATATGTGATTAAAGTTGTGCTTACTGACTGATTTTATTCGGTACAATGCGCTCAGAAATCTGTTAAAATGTTTAAATATGACTTTGGTTAGCAACAAGCCGCTCCGCTCAGTGGATATTAGGAGCATTACGGTACACCGTGTCACTACCTGAGGACCCCTGAGCTGTCTACCAGACTGCCTGACTGTAATGTCTAAACTAGAAGTGCATTCATGTAACAACAATTCATGTAAGTTAATTCAATATAAAAGTTTATTTTATGGTAGAAACAGGGCAGTTTAGTTCAGCTACTCTGTCCACAGCGACGAGAGAGACGTGAAGGAGTGATGTTACACGTCTGGAAGAAGATTTGGAATAATGGACCAGAACCGTGTTGGGGACTGTTGGGTGAGGGCTATGTTGCATGGTTACCCCACCTGGATCTGTTTCTCAGTGTCTGGGCTGGACTTGTTCTGGTTGAGCAGTTTGGTCTGGTAGGCAGTCTTGTAGGCCCTCAGGCTCGCCCGGTGCTGCCTGATTTTGGACCAGGACCACATGTGGCTGACGCGTCGGATGTGGACTTCCATGATGCTGTTGAAGCCGTAGAGCCACCTGAATGTAACAGGAAACCAGTTGACGGATCGGGTCAGAACCATCAACATCTCTGTGGATGATACCTCAGCTGATCTTACAGAACAACTGCAGGACACCCCGATCACACACAGGTTTGTTAAATTAAGTCCTTGTTTAAGTTTTCCCTCTATCCAACAGAAACACATTGAAGCTCCTGCCAGGACTGACTTTAAATGAGACATTTCATGCTGTTAGACTCCCCCTTTTCACATTGAAATCATGCAGCCGTGGACTATATAAAGTGGTGCCGTCTCTTTAAATATAACGGAGGCGCCTCACGCCCTGGCCCCCCCAGGTCACAGAGCACACCCTGGGCGGCCATTTTTCTGGTCATTTAAGTCCATGACCTTGTTTAGCAGCTCCGCAGCAAATACTGTGACACAATTGTTTAAAAAAAAAAAAACGTAACGAACCAGACCCAACCCGAACATAAAGATCTCTGCAGCTCCTGGAGAGACTAGATTCACCAGTTCTGCTCTCCTGGAGACTCCAAGGACAGAACAATGTGGCGGCAAGAGCTGAAAGGTTTGCATGACATGTCCCCTTTAAGGCAAAAGCTTGCATCACTCCAGTCACACTTATGTGCCAAAACTTTGTTACATTTAGATTGAGTGTATGAGCTAAGGACACAGCAAACCTACCAGACTTTGGGATTGTCATGGACAGAGACATCAGGTCTGAACTTCCTGTAGGGGGCGTTCTTTGCCATTAAATCAATGGACTCCAGCACGTCCACCATGCTCAGGTACTGTGGAGAACACACAGTTAAAGGTCGTCTCACCTCCACCTGTCCCTGCTCCCAAGGCAGTGTCTTGTCTTACCTGGGGTTTGGTCATCTCAATGCCGATGTTCTGGACCTCCAGCTGAAGGTTCGCCTTCGGAGACTTCAGCTCTATCTCTGCGTTCGGGTTGATGCACATTTTAGCAGAAGCGAAGATCGGCTTGAAGACTAAAAGAGATGAGTGAACAGAGTGAGTTTTGTCTGAGTCAAACAGGAAGCAGCAACCTGCAGCTTCAGCCCTACAGACCATGTTTTCAGCTGTAAAACAGGAGCGAGCAAACAGTCACCTGTCAGCTCTGACCTTAGTTCAGCTCATGGTCAACACATCACACTTTGATCCACAACGATCAATCATGAACGTTCTACAACCAACAATGATCCCCTATGGTTGTCACGATGCCATCACGGCGGTCAAGATGACATCGTCTGCTCATAGTAAGTCATAGCAGTGATGATGCTGTCTAGGAGCAGGACCTTCAAAGGTACATCACATCACTTCCTGTGCTCCTGTGCTGCATTCTGGGTAGTTTGCTGTTCCAGACTTTTATCCTGATTCTCTTTGCTGTGACATCTCGGTTTCTAACACATAAGCACGTTTAAACACACATTTTCTGCTGCTGGGGTTGCTAGCCTAGCTTTAGTGCTACGATGGCTTCCTTTTCCGTCTCTCCTGTTGCTTCGCCATCTCTAGGTCTCCCCCTCCCTCCTGCTCTCTGTGCCAGATCTTCAGTTGTACTGCTTCATTTAGCCAGAATGTAATAAATGTATTTTTGTAACTTTTGAGGCCGGGGAATTAGAGGTCCGGCTCTGAAAAACTAGCAACTAGCCGTCCTTTAGATAGTGTGGAGCAACCAAGGGTAGCCCACCGTTGCGGTCCTTCAGCAGAGCCCGATCAACCGGGACCTCAGGCTGGCTATCCTAGCTACCGGGTCACCACCAACCCAGATTATCTGACCCTGATTATTGGCAGCTCAGTAGTCAGAAACGTGGCACTAGAGACACCAGGGACCATAGTTAAATGCCTGCCAGGGGCCAGAACGGGCGACATAGAATCTTACCTGAAACTGCTGGCTAAGGATAAGCGTAAATACAGTAAGATTGTTATTCACGCTGGCGGTAATGACACCCGGTCACGCCGATCGGAGGTCACTAAAGTTGGTGTTGCTTCGGTGTGTAAGTTTGCTAAAACAATGTCGGACTCTGTAATTTTCTCTGGTCCCCTGCCTGATCTGACCAGTGATGACATGTTTAGCCGCATGTCGTCATTCAACCGCTGGTTGTCTAGGTGGTGTCCAGAAAACGACGTGGGCTACATTGACTTCCTATCATGGCCTCAGATAATGGACTTGTGTCTGTACTTGTCCTGTTAGATCTCAGTGCTGCATTTGATACAGTTGATCACAATATTCTCCTACAAAGACTTGAACATACTGTAGGGATTAAGGGGAAAGCATTAGGCTGGTTTAAATCTTATCTGTCGGACAGATTCCAGTTTGTTCATGTTAATAATAAATCTTCTTCAAACTCTAGGGTCACCTGTGGAGTACCACAGGGTTCAGTCCTTGGACCAATTCTCTTTACTATATATATGCTTCCGATTGGCAAAATTATCAGACAGCATGGGATTAATTTCCACTGTTATGCTGATGACACTCAGCTATATTTATCCATAAATCCTGATGAATCCAATCAATTACTTCGACTGCAGTCATGTCTTGATGACATCAAAAGCTGGATGACTTTAAATTTCCTGCACTTAAATTCTGACAAGACAGAAGTTGTAATCTTTGGACCAGAGTCCTCAAAAAATAAACTTCTTAATCATTCACTGAATCTGGATGGCATTATCTTGGCCTCTGGTAATAAAGTAAAAAATCTTGGTGTTATTTTTGACCAAGACATGTCATTTAAATCCCATATTAAACAGGTTTCCAGAGTTTCCTTTTTTCACCTCAGGAATATCGCCAAAATTAGAAACATTCTGTCCAGGAGTGATGCTGAAAAACTAGTCCATGCATTTGTTACTTCAAGGCTGGACTATTGTAATTATTTACTATCAGGAAGTCCACAAAATGCAGTTAAAAGCCTTCAGCTGATCCAAAATGCTGCAGCAAGAGTTCTGATGAAAATCAACAAGAGGGATGATATTTCTCCAATTTTAGCTTCCCTTCATTGGCTTCCTGTTAAATCAAGAATAGAATTTAAAATTCTTCTTCTAACGTATAAAGCCCTTAATAATCAAGCTCCATCATATATCAGAGCTCTGATTACCCCATATGTTCCTAACAGAGCACTTCGCTCTCAGACTGCAGGTCTGCTGGTGGTTCCTAGAGTCTCTAAAAGTAGAATGGGAGGCAGATCCTTTAGCTATCAGGCTCCTCTCCTGTGGAACCAACTCCCAGTTTTGGTCCGTGAGGAAGACACCCCGTCTACTTTTAAGACTAATCTTAAAACCTTCCTTTTTGACAAAGCTTATAGTTAGAGTGGCTCATGTTACCCTGAGCTATCTCTATAGTTATGCTGCTATAGGCTTAGGCTGCTGGAGGACATCAGGGTCTATTTCTCACTCTACTGAGTTCTACTGTTCTCCAGTCTACTGTTCTCCAGATTTGCATTGCATTACATTGAAATGACTGTTGTCATTTCAGCTTTTAACTTTCTGTTCTCTCTCTTTTTTCTTCATAGAAGGTACACCTGGTCTGGCGTTCTGTTAGCTGTGAAATCAACCAGGGAAGACAGATCACCACTATTACCATCTAATGTAGAACAGATTACTAGATCAATGTGTGCTTCTGTGCTTTTTGTCTCTCTTGTTGTGTCTCTGCTCTGTCTTCTGTAACCCCCAGTCGGTCGAGGCAGATGACCGTTCATACTGAGCCCGGTTCTCGCATCTGCTGGAGGTTTTTCCTTCCCGTTAATGGGGAGTTTTTCTTCCCACTGTCGCTTCATGCTTGCTCAGTATGAGGGATTGCTGCAAAGCCATGGACAATGCAGACGACTCTCCCTGTAGCTCTACGCTTCTCCAGGAGTGAATGCTGCTTGTCGGGACTTTGATGCAATCAACTGGTTTCTTTATATAGTAAATTTTTGACCAATCTGTATAATATGATTGAATTTAACTTTGTAAAGTGCCTTGAGATGACATGTTTCATGAATTGGCGCTATATAAATAAAATTGAATTGAAAATCAGGAAGGCCACAAATGGGGCAACTCGTCAGTCGTCCTGATGCCATCTGGTCTAACACCACACATAAAATAAACCATATTATGTTAGTCTGATGCATTATTTGATAGAAGAGCTGAACTCACTGTACTGATAGTGAGGCAGTTGCTGGTCTTTGCTGCTGATCTCTGACTTCAACTGGTCCTGCATGGGAGGAGGGGGCTTTGAACAAACGCAGGATTTAAAAGAAACAACTTGATTAGAACATATGCATGAAATCATCAACTCACTACGATGTCCTTCCATGAACCTTTGTAGTACATGGGACTGCTGACGTTCCAGTAGGCACAGAGACTTTCCAGACGGCCGAGCTGAGGAACACATGAAGAAGAGTTTAAGTCCATCGTCATGGACGTCTCTTATGTTTAACTGCAGCTGTATTTGCATTAATATAGTGAGAATATGTTGATGTTCTTTGGTTTAGTTACTGATGGAGAGCTCAGCGAACGCATTTATAGCGCTGATTATCAGACTCCTGGGCCCGCAGCTCACAAGCATCTGACAGGAAGCAGGACTGTTTAGGTGAGAGAGTGAGCGTCTCACCTTATAGATGATCTTTGCAGCTTCATTCAGAATACACAGCTTCCAGTTCTCATCAGTGGTCTGAAATTAAAGAAGTTCAACCTGTCAGCAGCACCTGCACACGTAGCGGAGTTTCAGCGTCTCTGTGTGTATTTGTACCTGCAGGCTAAGCTCTGACAGAGTCACTCCCATCGATAGGGGGCGCTGTGGGTCTGACAGCTGAAACACACATCAGTTAAGCTGAGAATCAAAACTGTCTGCAGACCTTCATGTGCCCCAGCAAGAACCCTGACCCAGCTCTGGATCAGTACTCACGTCGTCCTCGTAGCGCAGATGGATGCTGCTGATCTTCACCTGCAGGTTTTTTATCACCTGAGTGGCCAGTTTCTCCATAAACGTGTCCTTCTTCTCCTCCTGAGGTTTATCTGGAACAACCAGGGACAGCGTGCCACGTCAGAGACCGCTTTAGATCCACCCGCACCGGAAATGGGCATCGACCTGAGCTGAGGACGTCTCAGGAAAGACGTGCCAGAGGAAGGAAAACTTCCAACCAATAACGTCTCTTCAGCACAACTTTAAACCTTTAAAGTGAAATATGAAACTCACCTGTTTTGTTTTCGTGTCGTTTCAGCTTCTTTAAAGCTTTTTTGTGCTTTTTGTTTTTTTTACGTCCTTTAGGGACTTTGGCAGCGTTAAAGAAAAAGACAGCAGTTAGTGAGAGAAAAGCCCGAAAACACAGAGACAGCAAGAAGCAGCAGAACTCAGACTTTGTGCACTAAGAACAGAGCAGCAGAGAGGCCCGCCGCTCGCTTAGAGGCACTGGCAGGGTCCAGCATGGCCGCTTGGCCAGCCTTCTTCCTCTGTCTTCACATTCTCTAAAAGGCAACACTCCCAGGCCTCTCATTGTGGGTAGGCTACCACTGCTGCTCTGTCTGCCGCATCCAGATAAGCTGCACAACCATAAGAAATCACAAGACCATACTACAAAACCTTGGTGCATTGTCAAACCGTGGCGGGACCTTCCACGTTTTCACGTTGATGCACCAAGAAGACCTCTCCAAGACCATGCAGAGCCTGCCAATGTCCTTGTTAATGTGTTTTTGTCACTAGTGCCTCTTTCCACAGTTTTTGGAAGAGATGAGGGGTAAAAACGATGATCCTGCAATCAGGAGTAAGAACCAGTGTCGGGGACACTTAGCCTCTGTGTTTGAGGCGCTAGCTGCAGCACTAGCTACATGTGCCGGGGGCGTCCATGTGTCTGGGGTGTGTCTGCTTGTGCTTTCAGGTGTGTGTCTTTGTGCGTTACCGTTGATCTGTTCCTTGTAAACAACGCTCTCCAGACCAAACAGCAGATCTCCGGTCTGAGACGCTGACAGGAAACGCAGCATGAACAGGACAGACAGAGCGTTAGCCAGCTCACCTGCAGACTCACACCTGTGCAGGACCTCGTGACAACATGAGTAACAGTTGACCGTTCAGTAGTGGCTCATGAACTTCCCTGCTTCTGTTATTTGGCCAGTCAGCCTTTCTACCTGAGAAAACGGAGCTGGAAGAGGCTGATTGGAGGCAGAGAGTAAAACCTGAAAACACTGTTGACAGCTTCTCTGGCCTATCGGCTCCTTTTGCGTTTCCACGGCTGCAATGTTTAATAAGAGGAAAATTTAAAACTGATGCTTTAAGTTTACCAACCCCAGGAAATAAAACCGGTTTTACTGAAACCATGATTTTATATTAATATCAAGACTAGGATTTATATTAACTCAGGTTGTTTAGCTGGTTCTAGTTTTCTAGGCATGTACTGTAGACCTGCAGCTCCGATTGGATCCTTTTCTTACATTTTTCTGTTTTCCAAGTTTCATTTTCTGAAAATAAATGTAGTTGAATTTTTGGAACGGTTTCTTGCAGTCTGCTTGTACTGAAACATTACCAAGGTCAAAATCAGAAACCCTCAAGTGTCACGCAGCAGCAGAAAGCAGCAACAAAAGGGACAGAAAGAGGAAACCCAGAGGAACAGGGAGGGTTCTGCAGGTCCAGCTCACCTCTACGTCCAGCAGTCTGCAGCGCCTCCCCGATGCGCTGCAGCTCCCTCTGCTTCGCCTCCTGCTGGTAGCGCTCCTCTCTCGCTGCATCGTACTTTATGGCTGTGGGAAACACAAAGAGAAGCATTGACAGAAGCTTTTCACAGTTTTCTTAGGGAAGCAGCAGGAGAGGAACCGAGGGACTACCCTGATTCACACCAGAAGAAGAATCACTACCAGCATGCAGCTACACTGACGTCTGCCCCCCGGAGCAAACAGGCGTTCAGACAGAAAGTCACCGAGACCAGCGAGCTGGGCTCACGCCTCCTCACTTTAACTGAGCAGGGATAGTGTTAGTGCAGGAACCTCTGACCCAATCCTGATTCTGAGGAAATGTGCTGGAAGAATCGATTTCACAACTCTGATGCATTATTTTCAGTCCAGAATCAAAGCAGTTCAGCACTGAAACACGTCTGTGTGAGGAAATGAAGGATTTAGTAACACTGAACTGTCATCACAACTCCGAGCTGCAGAAATAAAGAGCAGAAATAGGTTAAAGTCAAAATCTAGCTGCCACCCAGACCTGGACCCAAGTACCACACCAGCAGCAATGAGCCCATCCACCGGTACACTGCAGCGTCCAGACACGCCTGTCTGGGCAGGGCTGTGTCTCCTCTACGCTACAGTCAATAGAACTCCTACACTAGACCTTCTGTTTCTCAGGCGACTCCGAAGTGATTTAAACATCATTTATTCTCAAATATAGGCCTATCCCTAACCCTTCAACTCTGCCCGTCTTGATGATAGTTGTATCATCTGATAGTTGTATAATCCATCCGTCGTCTGGAAACACTCATCAGACCCATTCTGCAGGTTTTCTACTTGCCACTACTCCTAACCTTAGAAAATATAAAACCTGAAATTAGCTGAACATGTACTGAACCATGAGGTTAGGGTGCGGGTTCCACCCCCTCAGAAAGGTTCTGCAGTTTAGTAGCACAGGCGTGCTTCCCTCCTACAGGTGGAGCAACTTCAGAGAACAGGCCCACCGCCACCTCCCAACGTCAGCAGCTTACCGTTATAAGGAGAAGATTTCATTTGAGACTGAGCTGGAAAACACACATCAACCTGCATCAGTTTCTGGAGCTTCACAGGCTATAGGGTGTGTGTGGCGTTTCTGTTTGCTTCATAACACTCGGGGTCTGATCTGATGGACCAGGCTGATCAGCTGGTTTGAAGGGACTTACTGGCTCCAGGAACAACCAGCAGGTACAGACCCTCCAACGTGGCCACCACCGCATCGTTGTAGAGGTTCTTCCAGGGAATCTTCAGCGTCAGCTTCCCTGTAACACAGCCAACCAGGGTACCGTGAGCAACGTTTGTCACTGAATTACATGTGAAGAAGCCTGAGTCTTCAGATCGTAGGAGAACTTATGTTGACATAATGAAAAATCAATGATTTTTACTGTGACTGTGAATATTAAAGTCGACTAGCTGGATGACGTTTGGTGCAGTCAGAGAGAAAATCCGTGTGTGGCTTAAGGGGCAGGGAACCAGAGGCAGGGAACCATAGGCAGGGAACCAGAGGCAGGGAACCAGAGGCTGGGAACCAGAGGCGGGGAACCAGAGGCGGGGAACCAGAGGCGGAGAACCAGAGGCAGGGAACCAGAGGCTGGGAACCAGAGGCTGGGAACCAGAGGCAGGGAACCAGAGGCAGGGAACCAGAGGCTGGGAACCAGAGGCTGGGAACCAGAGGCGGGGAACCAGAGGCTGGGAACCAGAGGCGGGGAACCAGAGGCAGGGAACCAGAGGCTGGGAACCAGAGGCTGGGAACCAGAGGCAGGGAACCAGAGGCTGGGAACCAGAGGGGGGGGAACCAGAGGCAGGGAACCAGAGGCTGGGAACCAGAGGGGGGGAACCAGAGGGGGGGAACCAGAGGCGGGGAACCAGAGGCAGGGAACCAGAGGCGGGGAACCAGAGGCGGGGAACCAGAGGCGGGGAACCAGAGGCTGGGAACCAGAGGCTGGGAACCAGAGGCAGGGAAACAGAGGCAGGGAACCAGAGGCAGGGAACCAGAGGCAGGGAACCAGAGGCAGGGAACCAGAGGCTGGGAACCAGAGGCTGGGAACCAGAGGCTGGGAACCAGAGGCAGGGAACCAGAGGGGGGGGAACCAGAGGCTGGGAACCAGAGGCGGGGAACCAGAGGGGGGAACCAGAGGGGGGGAACCAGAGGCGGGGAACCAGAGGCAGGGAACCAGAGGCAGGGAACCAGAGGCAGGGAACCAGAGGCTGGGAACCAGAGGCAGGGAACCAGAGGCGGGGAACCAGAGGGGGGGGAACCAGAGGCAGGGAACCAGAGGCTGGGAACCAGAGGCAGGGAACCAGAGGCAGGGAACCAGAGGCAGGGAACCAGAGGCAGGGAACCAGAGGCTGGGAACCAGAGGCAGGGAACCAGAGGCTGGGAACCAGAGGCAGGGAACCAGAGGCTGGGAACCAGAGGCTGGGCACCAGAGGCAGGGAACCAGAGGCTGGGAACCAGAGGCATGGAACCAGAGGCTGGGAACCAGAGGGGGGGAACCAGAGGCAGGGAACCAGAGGCAGGGAACCAGAGGGGGGGATCAGAAGCCAGGAACCAGAGGCAGGGAACCACAGGCAGGGAACCAGAGGGGGGGAACCAGAAGCCAGGAACCAGAGGGGGGGAACCAGAGGCAGGGAACCAGAGGCAGGGAACCAGAGGCGGGGAACCAGAGGTGGGGAACCAGAGACAGGGAACCAGAGGGGGGGAACCAGAGGCTGGGAACCAGAGGCAGGGAACCAGAGGCGGGGAACCAGAAGCCAGGACCAGAGGGGGGGAACCAGAGGTGGGGAACCAGAGGCAGTGAACCAGAGGGGGGGGAACCAGAGGCGGGGAACCAGAGGCAGGGAACCAGAGGGGGGGGGAACCAGAGGCTGGGAACAAGAGGCAGGGAACCAGAGGCAGGGAACCAGAGGGGGGGAACCAGAAGCCGGGAACCAGAGGGGGGGACCAGAGGCAGGGAACCAGAAGCCGGGAACCAGAGGCAGGGAACCAGAGGGGGGAACCAGAAGCCGGGAACCAGAGGTGGGGAACCAGAAGCCAGGAACCAGAGGGGGGAACCAGAGGCAGGGAACCAGAGGGGGGGAACCAGAGGCTGGGAACCAGAGGCAGGGAACCAGAGGGGGGGAACCAGAGGCAGGGAACCAGAGGCAGGGAACCAGAAGTCAGGACCAGAGGGGGGAAACCAGAGGCGGGGAACCAGAAGCCAGGAACCAGGGGGGGGAACAAGAGGCAGGGAACCAGAGGCGGGGAACCAGAAGCCAGGAACCAGAGGGGGGGAACCAGAAGCCAGGAACCAGAGGGGGGAACCAGAGGTGGGGAACCAGAGGCGGGGAACCAGAGGCGGGGAACCAGAGGGGGGGAACCAGAGGCTGGGAACCAGAGGCTGGGAACCAGAAGCCGGGAACCAGAAGCCGGGAACGAGAGGGGGGGAACCAGAAGCCGGGAACCAGAGGCGGGGAACCAGAGGAGGGGTTACCAGAGGAGGGGAACCAGAGGCAGGGTACCAGAGGAGGGGAACCAGAGGCTGGGAACCAGAGGCTGGGAACCAGAAGCCGGGAACCAGAAGCCGGGAACCAGAGGGGGGGAACCAGAAGCCGGGAACCAGAGGCGGGGAACCAGAGGCGGGGTTACCAGAGGAGGGGAACCAGAGGCAGGGTACCAGAAGCCGGGAACCAGAGGGGGGGAACCAGAGGAGGGGAACCAGAGGCTGGGAACCAGAGGCGGGGAACCAGAGGGGGGGAACCAGAGGCTGGGAACCAGAGGCTGGGAACCAGAAGCCGGGAACCAGAAGCCGGGAACGAGAGGGGGGGAACCAGAGGAGGGGAACCAGAGGCTGGGAACCAGAGGAGGGGAACCAGAGGTGGGGAACCAGAGGCGGGGAACCAGAGGCGGGGAACCAGAGGGGGGGAACCAGAGGCTGGGAACCAGAGGCTGGGAACCAGAAGTCGGGAACGAGAGGGGGGGAACCAGAAGCCGGGAACCAGAGGCGGGGAACCAGAGGAGGGGAACCAGAGGAGGGGAACCAGAGGCTGGGAACCAGAGGAGGGGAACCAGAGGGGGGGAACCAGAAGCCGGGAACCAGAAGCCGGGAACCAGAGGGGGGGAACCAGAAGCCGGGAACCAGAGGCGGGGAACCAGAGGCGGGGTTACCAGAGGAGGGGAACCAGAGGCAGGGTACCAGAAGCCGGGAACCAGAGGCGGGGAACCAGAGGCGGGGTTACCAGAGGAGGGGAACCAGAGGCAGGGTACCAGAAGCCGGGAACCAGAGGGGGGGAACCAGAGGAGGGGAACCAGAGGCTGGGAACCAGAGGCTGGGAACCAGAAGCCGGGAACGAGAGGGGGGGAACCAGAAGCCAGGAACCAGAGGCGGGGAACCAGAGGAGGGGTTACCAGAGGAGGGGAACCAGAGGCAGGGTACCAGAAGCCGGGAACCAGAGGGGGAGAACCAGAGGGGGAGAACCAGAGGGGGGGAACCAGGCAGTCTGCAAGCAGGAGGAAGAGAAACTGCAACGCGTTTCCATTTCCCGTGATGAATAATCCTGAGACGGCGCACCACCACCAGAGGCGCCCTGTGGTGGGGCATCATTAAATGAGCTGAAGTCATTGGGCTGCTGCCAGGTTTTGATGAGACAGAGAAAGTCCAACTTGCGCTCAGTGATGAGATCCTGGATGAGATGTCCTTTGCCAGAGTGGAACCCCGGGGTTCAGAGGCCAAAGTTTACTGTGAAGTTGTAAAGAAGAGGAGCGCTAGCAGACTTGGCTAAGTTGGTTAACACACTGCGGTCAACTCCCAGAGCAGAGGTCTGGTGAGCACAGCGAGTGGTAGACCACAGGGACCACAGCGAAGGGAGGCACAATAACTATATCTCTGCCAAGGAGGGAGAGCGTCTGGATGGAGCCGTGGGGGAGCTGGGAGAGCCTGGGTGCTCCCAGTATGCATTGCAAGTATGCATTTGGAAAAATACATGTAAAGAAGGAACAGGAGGAGCCAGTGGGTCGTGGCAGGTGGCTTTCACACTGGTTCTGGTTCTGCTGGAGGTTCTCCTCCCTGTTAAAAGGGAGTTTCCCTCTCCACTGTCACTTCATGCATGCTCAGTATGAGGGATTGCTGCAAAGCCATCAGCTGTCCTCTGTGTCTCCAGGTTCCTCCGGGAGGATTTAACGCTGCAGGTCAGTGACTGGATGCAACCTGCTGGGTTCCTGAGAGAAACTCTGAGCCAACCCGGAGATCTGGTAGAACCGACTTTAGAAAGAGCCTGGAAACGACGTGTGGGGAATTGATGCTACATGAATTAAATTAAACTGAAAGTTAACTTCATCATGCTGATGAAAACAAACAGGAACTTGTTTAATGTGTGAAATAAAAACCTTGTCACGGTTCTGAAATGGTTTTACTAAAACTCCTTCAGTCTAAAAGCAGCCTCAGGACTCACCAATCTGTCCAGCTTTCACTTTGAAGGGGACATCAAACTCGCTCTGAAACACAAACATAGTCGGTCAGAGTCCACCGTGTGCCTGAGGGGGGCGCCGCAGCGCGTTGAGGCTCTGCGTGCAGCCAGAGCTCCCTCACCTCTGTGGTTCTGGAACCACAGACATATAAACGCAGACCCTTTGCACGTCGACGTCACCGCCATATTGTATGTGGCAGAGAGTAGTGAACGTCTATGTTCCCTGTGTATATGTTTTAAGTATTTAGATAGAAAGATATAGATGGAGCTTATATATACTTGGAAAGAAATATATATAGATTAATTGATAGAGATTGGCAGAATAGAGATCTATTGATCAATGTTTTTAAGATATAGATGTGCATATATTGATTTTGAAGTATTATAAATAAATAGGTGTGTGTTTGTATATAACTATATTTCCAGATTTTTATATATATATATATATATATATATATATATATATATATATATATATATATATATATATATACATATACATATATATATATATATATATATATATATATATATACACACATTATTTCATAAAACCGTGTGAACCTTTTAAAATCTGGTATAGACAGATTAGGAACAGACTTTTTGGGGGAGTATTAAAGAGATAAAATTACTAATAAGAGACAAAAGTCATAGCAGAATATAGTAAAAAAAAAAGACAAAAGTGTTAATATTATGAGAAGAACGTCATATTATGAGAATTAAGGGGGAACATTTCCAGAATAGTCACAGTTTGCAGAACTATCTTAGTCCTGGAGTAATAGGGCCAGGTTAGATTCTTATAATCATTTTTATTCTTTACGAGTATAAAATCAGGAGAATGAAGCCAAAGGGATACGAAAATAAACTTGTAATATTACATAAATAAAAATATTACGAATATAAAGTATATTCTGGGATTACACTCCCTCTAATACTGTTTAAGTGTCTGAGTCTAACTGCAGATTTGCCACATTCAACATGGCGGACGCTCTGACGCATCCGCAGCAGGCAGAACCCGCCTATGTATAAGATGTCTATGGTGGAACCACTGCAGCTGACAGACAGGAAGTGTGGTTTCTTCTCGCTGAGCCGCCACCAGGTCACGTGATCTGATCATCTCCATGAAGACGGGCAGCAGCAACAGGAAGACGCTGCTGCCTTGAAATAAAACCACCAGGAACCAGAACCAGACCAAGATCCAGCTGAAGGTCCAGGACTTACCAGAGCATTTTCCTTCACCTTCAGATTCTCCAGAACAACATTTCCTACAGAAACACAGAATGAACAGAGAAAGTCTGAACTGGGTCCTGCAGAACTGCATATTAAGACTACTAATAATACCACTAAGAAATGTGTGGACCCCGTGTTAAGGTTCCGCTAGAGAACTGTTAAGGTTCTGCTAGAGAACGGCACTGTTTGAGTGGTACTCTGTAGAATAAATGGGAGCAACTCCTCTCCACTGTCTGCACTGCAACCAGCACAGGAACGCAGTTCCTGATCTGGACCTGAACAGAACCGCTGGGAGACCGAACTGGATTTTCCATCTGCTGAGCTGAAGGCTGATTGGTGGAGAGGTGATGCAACAGGTAAAGGAAACTTAAGAACAAAGGAATGCTGCCAGACAGGCAGGAGGAGAATGGAGGAACACGCGTCACTGTGCATACGTGTCACTGACCTGCTTTTAGGCGCGGTATTCACAAATTCAACTCGATGAAATCTTTTAGCATCAAAAACTTAAGTGTGAGGACATGAACTCTTCTCCCATGGAAATGTCAATTATTTGTATTTATTATTTATATTTTAGTTCAGTTTTTCAGGGTTAATCTTGACCCCAAAGCCCCTTTTTCCACCATTTGTTCAGCAAAAACTGAACCATGACGCAGAAGCAGACAGTAAACATTTAATAAAGTAATCCGCTGCATCGCTCAGGTACTCATCAGTAGGAGCTGCTCCATAACCGCAGCTTTTGTTGCTGTGCAGCAGAGACATCAGCACCAGCTGCTGCCCATCGACCTGGGAAGGGTCAGAACGGCGGTCTTCAACTCCAGTCCTCCAGCTTCGGGGTCCTGGAAGCTTTACACTTTGTCTCCACGCGACCAACACGGCAAATGTTCATAAACGACCAGGAAAAGACGCGTGTCCACATGACAGACGCAGCATGGCGGGAATCAGACACGATGCTCTATGTGACCTTTATGGGTCGCCAGGAGACGCCGAGGAGAGTGGCAACAGGCCCAGGACGCTACTAACAGCCGCAACACCAGACACCGCCATCTTTGTTACAGAGAGGGGAAGCTATGGCGTCATGGTTAGGCAAAGATGCGGCTCGCATGAACAAGAATTAAACCAGCTTTTGAAACATATCCTCTCCGGGACCCGTCTCCCAAACGCAGCATCTATGAGGATGCACCGCCTAAACGACAAGCTACCTGTATGAATACACCAAATGTCTCCTCCTCAAAGGTCATCTCCAGACCATCTGAGTCCTTCATCCTGCAGAGAGGACGATGATCCCAGGAGGAGAATATCTCAGCAGCTTCCAGGATGGATGTCCAGCAGAGAGATTACCAGAAACCTAGGAGCTCCACCTCAGACTCTGCAGGCCTCAGTCAGCAGGTCAAAGGTCACGTTTGATCAACGTGCTCAGTAACATGCACCTCCACAAACACCTGAAAGCAGCTGCCAGGTATAGCCTTGCAAGGATGATGATCCAGGTCCAGCCAAACTAATCTGACAGAAACTGCAGAGCTGCTGGAAGCAGGTCTTCAACATTTAGTTCAGGACCCATGATGATGATGTCTTCCACAGGTGGATCATTTTCAGACCTCTGGACCAGCAGGGGACTTTATCTAAACGTTAAATTAAAAGTGTGCGTTTCTGTCACCCTAGGAGCCTTTATTCGCTCCGTATGTTCATGTGGTGAGTCTGTTTAAAACTGATAAGCATAACTGGTGATAACAGCACAGCGTGTGTGGCCTGCATTAACCGACAGTAAAATGCTGCAGGTGGATCTGATCAGGGACCAGTCACAGCCACCTGCACAGGTGCTTGACGTTAAGGTTAACCCTGACGGGAGTCTGTCTTCTTTTTGGTTTATCAGCTACTGACGCTCACTGAAATTCCCGTTTCCGCCCAGACCTCCTTCTAATAACGGGGGATTTAGTAAAACCCGGTTACTACCGGAGGTTCCACCTGTATACGCGGACCTGCTCTGGTCCAGGATGGTCTTTGTGGGCCGGAGATTCATTCGGGGAACATTTGGGAAACTGTCAGTAAATCTGATCAACAATCGGTGAAATTATAATCGCAGTGGTGCGATGGTTGCTGTGAATTAACAGGGGAAATTTTAGATTGCAGTGGAAATAAGGGATTTGTGGCTTAACTCCAAACCGAATTAAAGACTGTTCTGTAATGCCATAAACACGTATGCCTCTGAATTATGAATTGCGTGATTAACGCATGCCGCGACAACAAGCTTAAAGTGTGGTTTTGTGAACAGAGTTTGGTCCGTTTCCGCGTTAGCTGCGAGCTAACAGACCAGCTCACCTCCCCAGATCCCGATCTTCAGCTGAGACTTGTCCAGGTTCTCCACGTAGTCCCCGATGAACCTGTTCAGCAGGTCGCTGACCACAGACTCGAAGACCATGGCTGGAAGCTCCTGGACGGACCGCTGCTCACAGACTGTCTGCGCCGCGGTTCGACTCGATCTGGGATCTACAGGCGCTGTCTGCAGGTGTGTGTTTGTGACAGAGAGAGGATGACCGGTCAGGTGACAGTGAGTCAGAACAAGATGAACAGAGAGGGTTTCTGTTTGTGAACCCGGAACCGCTCTGCGTCTCTGCAGCCACCATGTTGCAGCTGGCAGGAGGAGGAAGCTCCTGTTTCTGCTGCTTCTGCAGAAAGAAACAAGCTGCACCGCTTCATGGTCACTAGAAGGTGGAAACCTTTAGCTGAATGTAGTGATGGTGAGATGAAGCCTAATGAGGCATTGAACCACTTGAGCCAATTGGTTCGAGAAAGGGTTCATTTCTTGATGCTTCATGTGCACACAACACCACCTACTGGCGAGGTGAATAATCACAGCCAGCTGGATCTTAACACATGTGATGTATTGAATTTTTGTCTATTATGACTCTTGGGAATGACTTCACAAAAGGTGTAGGACGAAATAATTTGTCTACATAAATTTTGTATACACATGTGTATAATAAAACATTGTTTGAATGTATTGTCTGTGTGTAATTATTCCCAAAATAGTAGTGACATGATATGGCATGTTGTGTAATAATGTTTTTCTGTGACTCTAGAAAAATGGCATGGGCTTAATCAGGCAGAGGACAGTGAAAGTGCTTGTGGAACTAGGCAGGGGGTAGTGAATAGGCTAATGCTTGTGTAACTTGGATGATTTCATGCATTTTTATTAAGAAACAACAATTTCTCCACAGTTTTTGGTTTCAAATGATTTCTCCTTTTTGATACTACTTCTCCAGCCTTTGAAAAGACACGCTCACATGGCACAGATGATGCCGGGGTGCATAAATAAATAAGTGCAAGTATGTACAGATTGGGGTACTGTGACCAATGATTAGCCCAGTACTATACGGTCCCACAGTTTCCCCTCAGCAGCAACACTGAAGCGCACAGAGGTTCCCGCTGCGTCTTTACGCACGATCCAGCTGCTGATGTCTCCTCTCTTTTCAGCTCAATGCAATTCTAGACAGTAACAGTTTATAACCTATATCACCTTTCACAGCAAGAGGTTTCTCATCTCAGTCGACCAGACAAATCTCTATTGCTCTCCTCAGTGCGCTCTGGGCGGTGAGGTGGGAGGATTTTACCCGATGGTGCGCTGCGTGCGAGAGATAAACAGGGGGGAAATGCATAAATAAAAACTGTAAAGGGCTCCTATACAGTGATCATAGGAGCTGACCGGTCTGAGATCAGCCTCCTGATGTTACAAGTTCTTTAAAATGACTCTTAAAAGTGTGCACCCAAATTACAAGTAACGTAATTTTGCGCACCTGAAAAAAGCGCACGGCAGCAGCGCACCGAAGCGCTGAGGCACAGAAATACGGTGCATGTAGTTAAAAAATGCAGAATTAATAAAAACAACTTATAACCAGACGTAGCGTTTTAAACTGCATCTGGTGAGCAGAACTGTTTTATGATCCAGAGTGCAGCCATCACTGGTTCTGAATGAAGGCAATATCTGGCAGCAGCTCTCTTCCCCCGCCCCCTCCCCTCCTGCGTACGTAGTACAGGACCGTACCGGCTCACTTTCACCGCTGGTTAAGACTAAAATTATTCATAACTCTGATCGCTCCTCCTGCTGCTCTGTTAACATGAACTGCAGCAGGAATTACTGATGGCCACAAGCTGTGAAAGAAGCTGAAACATCTCAGCAGAAGGCGGAGTTTTTATCGTCCGCTGCCCAGATGGGCGTTGGGATTTTTATGCGTGAAAAATGCCATGTTTGCGTGTGACCGTGTGAAGTCAGTGACGGTCAATGCGTGATAGTTGAGAGCACTGATCTCCTATCTATATCTCTCTCTCCTAAACTCTCCAAACACCAAACTAACTGTCTCAAACTAAATAACCACTATCCAAACTCTGCTATCCAAACTATCAAAACTCTATCCACTCTCTCAACTGACCGCAACTCGCCTACAACAACCCACATTTTGAATGGAGCCTGTGGGCTTTCTAAAGCTGTCAAACCCCGCGCCGAAATCTGAACCACTTCCTGAAGCAGTCACGTGGTACAGCCGGGCAGCGAGGCTTCGGACGTCATCGTTTTCGGCTCCTCCCCTAAATGAAGCAAGCCTCGATACGCGCATTGCGGAAACGCCCCCTCCATTACTCGACACACGCCTCGAAGCCTCGGCACATCACGTAACATCACTAGTTGAATGTGCCTGAAGTGATGCTGCCAGCTTCACCCTCCAGGCCGACTGCATAATCACAGTCTGCAATAAATGCCTGGGTTCTTATCCTTTAGGGCCTTTGGAAATGATCAATAATACGTAATAACCATTATTCTTGTGATTATCACGTGTGTTTAATGTTCTGTGCGTAATTTTTCTAAGAAAGGGTGGCAGGCTGTGCATGTCACTTTAGTGAGAAGGCACGAGACAGACGGTGAGCAACTTCGACAATGAAGGGCAGAACGGGAGATTTAATTCAGGAAATGAGAGTTTTTCAACAGTTTTTGGTTTTAATCAATCAAAACACCGGTTCACTGGGCACTGAAGATGCTGGCCTCCATATAAAAATGCAAGTACAATTAGTGTAAATTTTAGTGTTTTCACCTCTACTCCAGTGGATTTCCATTCTGCTGATATTGGGCTCTGAAAAGTAGCGCTGCACTTTAACCAAAGCGTCGGCAGTTACATTTTGGCTTTTTCTTGCACACGTGTCCAAACGATGCCACATTTTGCTACCTATGAGAAAACAGCAGATCTTGTTAGCAATTGTTCTGATAGAAATTATTGATCCCAAAAGGAAAAATAATAGATTACTTCCAGTGATATCAGGAGAAGAGTAAGATTTCGTTGTCTAGAATGCATGATGGTGGCACACTCTGAGGTCAGTCTCTTAATTGCTTCTGTGGCTTTAGTCTGGTTGAAAAAAGCTCTGGCTTTGAATCTAGAGTCAAGGAGGAGAGCTGGGGATGCTCATGGAGTGCATAATCTGAAGCTGTTCCTGTAGTTGCCTGATCAGGTGGTCTCCACTATGCAGCCTCTGGCTTTGTCCTGTCCTTCTGAAGGCTTTTCTCCAACATTTTCATGAGGGGAACCGCTTTGGAGGCAGAAACCTTTCCCTCTGCAGACAGCAGCGGTGTCATAAAATGAGACAAAGAGAGGCAAAGAGAGGCACCCACCAACAATGTTGAACTCCTCTGATGTTAATAAAGAGATGTCAGTTTGTGATGCACCTCTACTATAAATAAATTACGAAACAGTGAAAAATACAGTTTTTGAAAAGCAAATCTAATTAATCTATGTCAGATTTACCTTATTGGGAGACATCAAGTCAAAATGTTCCCACATCGGTCAATCCTCCTCTTCCTCTATCTTCTCGTCACTCTCCAAGCTATCTTGAAACCGTTGCAGTGATCAGTTCTACTAAAGATAAACGCATGGATTAGTTTTTCCAGATCCTGCTGAGACATCAGTCCTTTAATCCTGGAAATGTTCTCCAGGTTCTAGAAGGTCCACTTTGTAATTGTCTTTAGATGGAGGTTCAGGCCTGAGTCCATCACTACTCCCAGATTTCAGGCCTGATCAGTGGTTCCTAGCTGAAGCAGCTGAAGCTGTGAGCTAACTCTTGATCTCTCCTATATTGGTCCATAAATAATTACTTCAGTTTGTTTTTATTCAATTAAAGAACATTTTGTCTCATCCTGCATTGAGTTCTTCTATTTCCTCAGAGCTAGAACTGGTTTATAGTCACCTGGTGACATGGTGATGTAGAGCTGTGTGTCGTCTGCATAGTGATGGTAGCTGATGATGTTTTATGATCTGAGCTAGAGGAGCATGTAGATATTGAAGAGGAGGAACCCAGAATGGAACCTTGGAGAACCCCACATGTGATTTTAATCATTTCTGATGTAAAGTTACCTGCTGACACTAAGTTCTTTAAGTAGGATTTAAACCAGTGGAGAGCTGTACCAGAGAGGCCGACCCAGTTCTCCAGGCGTTCTAACAGAATGGAGTGATCAACAGTATCAATGCTGCACTGAGGTCCAACAGAATCAGCACTGAGGTTCTTCCACAGTCTGTATTTATATGGATATCATTAAACACCTTGATCAGGGCGGTCTCTGTACTGTGGTGAGGAAACCTGACTGGAAAACGTCAAAGCGGCTGGTCGTTGTTAAGAAGGTGTTTAATTGTTGAAACTCAGCTTTTTCAATAATCTACTGATAAAGGAGGTTTGAGATGGGCCTGTAGTTCTGGAGTAGAAATTTGTCTAAAATGTTCTTTTTCAGCAGTGGTTTGATAATTGCTGTTTTTAGGGACTGGGGGAAAAAACCTGACAGAAGGGACGTGTTTATTATCAAATCAGACGCTATGACAGGCAGAACGTTCTTAAAGAAAACTGTGGGTAGAACATCAAGGCAGCAGGAGGAGGAACTTAGCTGCTGAATGATCTGCTCTAAGCTTTTGTAGTTCATTTGGCTGAATTGGGACATTTTGTCAAGCTAAGTTCCAGTTGGATACAGCTTTGGTTCTGGAGTTGGTATGGATGTACAAACTGATCCTCTAATTTTTAGGATTTTCTCATTAAAGAAGTTAGCAAATTCATTGCAGGCCCTGGTGGAGTGGAGTTCAGAAGTCACGTACACAGGAGGATTCGTTAACCTGTCGATTGGTAAATAAGGCACGATCATTATTAATGTTTTTGTTGATGATCTCAGAGAAGAAAGATTCCCTTACATTTTTTCAGTTGTAAGTTATATCTGTAAAGTCTCTCTTTATAGATGTCATAGTGAACTTTCTTAACTCTCTGACTTTCTTTATCTTATTCCTCTGCTTCTTTCCTGTGGATCAGACAATCACAAGCACTTTATATGATGTCACCTGGGTCTGTGTACATCTATTTCTATAGGGACATGCATATTCCAGCTTCAGCTTCTCACTCACACCTATGATGAATCCAAGGTTTGTGACATGGAATGTGCATGGAGCTGGCACCAGAGAGAAAAAGTTTAAGATTTTTAACCATCTTAAAAGATCAAAGGCAGATCTTCTTATTGCAAGAGACTCATAAATCAGCTACAACTGTAAACTATCTTAACTTACCTGAGTTCCGTAATGTGCTGCCTGCTATTACTCTAGACCAGTGGTTCTTAACCTGTGGTCTACAGAACCCTAGGGGTTCCATGAGTCGGTCTCAGGGGTTCGGCGGAGCCCCGGCCACGGAGGTAAAGACATAGTTGTGTAAGGTCGTGATGACATGCTTCGCTTGGCCATCACTTGCTGCAGAGGATCACGTTGCATTGCTTGGCCAATCAGTGCTGCGGGGAATTTAGTGCGCGCAGTAGTCAACAGCTGTTGTAGTTGTACGTCGTGTGGTTTCTTTCTTAATATTTTAATCCATACTAAATATGTTGAGCAAAAAAGGTGGTTGGACGAATATGTACAACATGGATTCACGGGTATCACGGAACGGGATGGTAGTCAGCGTCCTATCTGTATGATATGCAATGCCAGGTTGAGCAACTCTAGTCTCGCACCGGCAAAACTAAAGGAACACTTCTTGAAGCTGCATTGTACGGAAGCGTATTGCTGCCACTGGACAAAATATTTTTTTTGTTGCTTATCTTGTATAAACATGATAATTATCTTGTATAAACGTGATCTTATCTTGTATAAACATGATAATTATCTTGTATAATCGTGATAATTATCTTGTATAAACGTGATAATTATCTTGTATAAATGTGATAATTATCTTGTAAAAACGTGATAATTATCTTGTATAAACGTGATAATTATCTTGTATAAACGTGATAAATATCTTGTATAAACATGATTATTATCTTGTATAAACGTGAAAATTATCTTGTATAAACGTGATAATTATCTTGTATAAACGTGATAAATATCTTGTATAAACGTGATAATTATCTTGTATAAACGTGAAAATTATCTTGTAAAAACGTGATAACTTATCCAGATGGTGGCGCTAGTATGCTTTTAGTCTGACTCATTTAAGACGAAGAAGAAGCATGTGCGTCATCTACTCGAGAACTAAAATGGCAAATTTATGGGAATGGATCAAGTTTTACTTTATGCTCGCTAGTATCACCTTATTTTCAACAGAAATACGGAGACAGTGAGTGGCGGTTTTCCGTGCGAGACGTCCGATACGTCACTTCCTGTTACTGGCGAGTCAGCTGGACAGCGACTCGCCGACTAATTCGTACCAAATTACTCGTCTTTATGATTTCATGGAAGGCCGGGATCGTTTGTCCGGTTAGAGGCTGTCATGATAACGGGTGTAAACGAAAGGTTTATGTGGAGCAGGAGTGTTTTAATCATCGACCGCGTACAAGAGCTGTAGATACCAGGCGCCCTACTTTCTTCACCCCCAGCCGAAGAATGAGATATCCCTCCGCCTGTGGCTAAAAGTTGTAAATTTGAAGAAACCACCAAAACAATGGTATGTTTGTTCTTTTAATTTCGTGGGGAAAAAAAGCCCGATAGAAGACAACACGATGCCAGAAAAGTGGCCGGGCTACGAAGTTCCATTAAAATCTCCGTGGAGACGTCAAGAGGGCAGCAGACAGGTAAGCTTGGGAAGTGTACAGTGTTTACGTTTGTGTCACTCTTGATAAAACATATGCTTTCACATTAAGACAGCCATCTTTTAGCTTTGTTCTGTCTGTCAATTATTATCTGAATATTTTTCATCTCTGCTGGTAGGTTTTTGGGGTTCCGTTTGTAAAGTTATACAATAAGAGATTTACAGCAAAATATTTAGCCTGTCATATGACATTAAAGGCAGGGTTCATTATTCATATTTTTGTTATTCATAAATCTATAAATAAGTCACAGTTCCCAGTTTAATATTTAAATAACAAGCTTAATATTTAGCTCCAAAATAAACGTCGTTTGTAAGCTAAACATTTAATTTGGAGTTCAATATTTCATTTGAAAACTAAATGCTTGGTTTGCATCTTAATATATAGTTTACAATCTAAACATTTAGTGTGTAATTAAATATTTAGTTTGGAACGGTGACATTTATAAAATGTATAAAACCCATTTTTTCCTCTTATAGAACCCAAACTATTGCTGTTATATCTTGACTGTGTAACCTTACCAATGGTATCCCAGGTACTAGCATAGGCTGTTTGTAAAAACTAGAAGGAATGTGTGATATGAATATCTGAATGAGTATGAGTAATGATGCAGGTGCTGCTCTATTGGCTTGGTGTTAACATAGTTTTAAGTAGTCTTGATATGTTTTATGCTGTTTGCTAAACTGATTGTGGTCTTGTTTTTGACAGATGACTGCCGCTGTGATGCAGAGGCTGACCGGACCGCTCCGTAATCAGTCACCTATGCAGAAAGATGCTGATACTACAGGCACCGAAGGATCACACCTAGGAGAGGAAAAGAACAGTGCATGTGTACTCCTCTGGCATACCAGAGGATTGTCTCTGACACATGGAAGAACACATAATGTATTTGCCGGCCACTCATATTTCAGATATATTACCTGTCCAGGTGTACCCTGCCTCTCGCCATTGACTGCTGGAGATAGGCACCAGCACCCCTCGCCATCCCAACAAGGATAAGGGTGTAGTAAAATGGATGGTAATAAATTAGTACAAAAAGTATGAATAATGTTTTTATTTTTCTAATCAACAGATTGTGCAGCTTTTTAAGATAAAAGTCTGATCTTTTGTTCATTGATGGTGTTTAAGGTCATTCAAGTTTGGGTAATGTTCTGTCAAAACACCACCTCTTCCTGTCTGTGGATGTGAGCACACCATTCTATAACAGTCTAATCTTGAATGGCAAGTTGGATAAGTACATCAGGAAGATAAGTAGAAAAATATGGACGGTTTATAGTTGTCACTATAAACTGTCCATATTTTATATAAATATGATGACACCAAGTACTGTAATATAAATAAAAAAATAACTGTTTCTTTAACTTTGTTAAAAGGTGCAGTTTGCTATGGCCAAAGGTCTGACTGGATTGTCCTGAACAGATGAGCTGTGCCGTCCCCAAAAGGCTGAATGATGGATGTTTCCTGCACCACAAGAATTACACGGCCTACAAATATGCCATAAGTGAAATGTACTACATATAATGTAAGCAAATTGCATTAATTCAATAAATGAAATACTCTTATCTTTTTGTCAGTTTATTTACATAACATACACTTTAGTTCTTTACATGTGCTTAGGACAACATCCACTTGATCTAAATATGAATTAATGCAAATTAAATTAGCAAGTGAAATAGATTGGAAACTTTAATAATACACATTTAGTTGGACACAATTTATGTATATGTAAACATTTAAATGGTCTAAAACTAAGGATATACAATACTTGAAAAGTTTTAAAAAATTAAAAATAATTCCAAAATGTAAAACCTCAAGGTGCTACACAAAGAAATATTTAAAAGCAGAAATCCAAAACACATTCTAGTGTATTATAATTGCACTGATTTACAGTAGAATATAACTAATCAGGATCTTTTTGACATGTAAACTTCTACGCTCAATCAGCATCCTCGTGGATGATCTCCTGCATGTTCTAAGGGGCTGCACAGACGAAAGATGTTGTCCATTTTATTTACCAAGTTGAGAGTTACAGTCTGGGGGATTATTGTCAAAACTCTGAGCCTCCTGTTAACGCTTTCCACATGTATGTGGACATTTGCAATCCTCCTTGCTGCAGTTACATCCTCATCAGACAACTGCCCTCCTTTTATGGGTGAATGCTGGTAGAACAAGGTTAAATCTCCTCTCAAACAGCAGATCTCAGATGGTAAAGCCTCTGTCTGCCGTCACTTCATCACCAGGACAAAGGCACTCGAGAAGTCAGTGTTTTCCCTGCCACATGCACTGTTCTTTTCCTCTCCTAGGTGTGATCCTTCGGTGCCTGTAGTATCAGCATCTTTCTGCATAGGTGACTCTGATTATGGAGCGGTCTGGTCAGCTTCTGCATCACAGCGGCAGTCATCTGTCAAAAACAAGACCACAATCAGTTTAGCAAACAGCATAAAACATATCAAGACTACTTAAAACTATGTTAACACCAAGCTAATAGAGCAGCACCTGCATCATTACTCATACTCATTCAGATATTCATATCACACATTCCTTCTAGTTTTTACAAACAGCCTATGCTAGTACCTGGGATACCATTGGTAAGGTTACACAGTCAAAATCTAACAGCAATATTTTGGGTTCTATAAGAGGAAAAAATGGGTTTTATACATTTTATAAATGTCACCGTTCCAAACTAAATATTTAATTACACACTAAATGTTTAGATTGTAAACTATATATTAAGATGCAAACCAAGCATTTAGTTTTCAAATGAAATATTGAACTCCAAATTAAATGTTTAGCTTACAAACGACGTTTATTTTGGAGCTAAATATTAAGCTTGTTATTTAAATATTAAACTGGGAACTGTGACTTATTTATAGATTTATGAATAACAAAAATATGAATAATGAACCCTGCCTTTAATGTCATATGACAGGCTAAATATTTTGCTGTAAATCTCTTATTGTATAACTTTACAAACGGAACCCCAAAAACCTACCAGCAGAGATGAAAAATATTCAGATAATAATTGACAGACAGAACAAAGCTAAAAGATGGCTGTCTTAATGAGAAAGCATATGTTTTATCAAGAGTGACACAAACGTAAACACTGTACACTTCCCAAGCTTACCTGTCTGCTGCCCTCTTGACGTCTCCACGGAGATTTTAATGGAACTTCGTAGCCCGGCCACTTTTCTGGCATCGTGTTGTCTTCTATCGGGCTTTTTTCCCCCACGAAATTAAAAGAACAAACATACCATTGTTTTGGTGGTTTCTTCAAATTTACAACTTTTAGCCACAGGCGGAGGGATATCTCATTCTTTGGCTGGGGGTGAAGAAAGTAGGGCGCCTGGTATCTATAGCTCTTGTACGCGGTCGATGATTAAAACACTCCTGCTCCACATAAACCTTTCGTTTACACCCGTTATCATGACAGCCTCTAACCGGACAAACGATCCCGGCCTTCCATGAAATCATAAAGACGAGTAATTTGGTACGAATTAGTCGGCGAGTCGCTGTCCAGCTGACTCGCCAGTAACAGGAAGTGACGTATCGGACGTCTCGCACGGAAAACCGCCACTCACTGTCTCCGTATTTCCGTTGAAAATAAGGTGATACTAGCGAGCATAAAGTAAAACTTGATCCATTCCCATAAATTTGCCATTTTAGTTCTCGAGTAGATGACGCACATGCTTCTTCTTCGTCTTAAATGAGTCAGACTAAAAGCATACTAGCGCCACCATCTGGATAAGTTATCACGTTTTTACAAGATAATTTTCACGTTTATACAAGATAATTATCATGTTTATACAAGATAATTTTCACGTTTATACAAGATAATTATCATGTTTATACAAGATATTTATCACGTTTATACAAGATAATTATCACGTTTATACAAGATAATTATCACGTTTTTACAAGATAATTATCACGTTTTTACAAGATAATTATCACGTTTATACAAGATAATTATCACGTTTTTACAAGATAATTATCATGTTTATACAAGATAATATCACGTTTATACAAGATAATTATCATGTTTATACAAGATAAGCAACAAAAAAAATATTTTGTCCAGTGGCAGCAATACGCTTCCGTAGCATTGAGATGGGGAATACAAGAACACAATGCTGGCTGAATTCAAGGTGAAACAAGCCAGATTCGATGAAAGGACCGATCTGCCTGCTCTTGGATTTGTACCCGTTAACAAACACTCATAAAACCAGCTGCGTTAAAGATAGCGAATCTGATACTCGGAAGAGCGGCCAGAGGTAAATTATCCCAAATTCCTCTTTCAAATGACACCATCAGCGACAGAATAGAGAACATGAGTAAAGACATCTTGGCTCAAATAGTTGCAGATCTAATTTCCAGTCCAGCAATATTCAGCCTTCAACTTCACGAGACCACAGATGCTTCTAATCTAAGACAGCTTGCTGTTTTTTTGCGCTATGTGAAAGAAGACATGATAAAAGAAGATTTTTTTATTTTGTAAGCCTCTTACAACAACAACCACAACTAAGGCAGCCGATGTGAAGAAGCTTGTGGATGACTTCTCCAGAGACAACAATCTTTCATGGGATATGGTTTCTGCAGTTTTTACGGATGGAGCTCCAGTCGTGCTGGGAAGAAAGTCTGATTTTGGCACGCTAGTAAAAGCCGATGCACCACACATCATTGTTACGCTTTGTATTCTGCACAGGCATGCTCTCTCTTTTTCTTCATAGTAGGTACACCTGGTCTGGCGTTCTGTTAACTTTGACATCATCCAGAGAAGACGGCTCACCCGTTACTACCATCTAATGTAGAACAGATTACTAGATCAATGTGTGCTTCTGTGCTTTTTTGTCTCTCTTGTTGTGTCTCTGCTCTGTCTTCTGTAACCCCAGTCGGTCGAGGCAGATGACCGTTCATACTGAGCCCGGTTCTGCCGGAGGTTTTTTTTTCCCGTTAATGGGTGGTTTTTCTTCCCACTGTCGCTTCATGCTTGCTCAGTATGAGGGATTGCAGCAAAACCATGTACAATGCAGACGACTCTCCCTGTGGCTCTACGGTTCCCCAGGAGTGAATGCTGCTTGTCAAGACTTTGATGCAATCAACTGGTTTCCTTATATAGGACATTTTGACCAATCTGTATAATCTGACCCAATCTGTATAATATGATTGAACTTGATTTTGTAAAGTGCCTTGAGATGACATGTTTCATGATTTGGCGCTATATAAATAAAATTGAATTGAATTGAATTGAATGCGTTGGCAACTAAAACCTTGCCTCCAAAAATGGCAGAAGTATTAAAAACTGTGGTGGAATGTGTGAACTATGTGTGAAGTAGTGCTCTGAGGCACCGCATCTTCAGTGAGCTGGGCTCTGAATTCGAGGTACTCCTGTACTATTATAATGTGCGGTGGTTGTCCCGGGGACAGGCGCTGAATCGTGTTTTTGCCATGCGTGTGGAATTAGCCCTGTTTTTGCAAGAGCAGCAACATTGTCATGCAGATTGCTTCAAAAATCCTGGATTCATTCATTGTGATTTTAGCGTACATGGCTGATATATTCACAGCACTCAATCAGCAGATGCAGGGATGGTGGCGTCAACATCATGGAAGCAGAAGAAAACCTGAAGGCTTTTAAAAAAAAACTACTGTTATGGAAATGACAAACAGAACAAAACCTTCACAAACTTTCCACTTCTGGACGACTAAGATCGAAGATGTCTGGAATCGGAGACATTTTTGTACCCATGGAACTGAAGCAAACAATTGCCACGCACTTAGATGAGCTTGTAAAGTCTCTCGACAAGAGAGTCATATCCAGCATGAGTGAGACAGCCATTTACGTTTACTGTTGAGACAGTGGATGTCAATGATGAATACCTCGACGAAATCATTGAAATTCAGCAGAGCCAGGTGCAACTGTAGCTCTTCAGAACAACACTCTCAATGTTTTGGTGTCAACAAATGGAGAAGTACACAGTTATTGCTAAGTAAGCCCTGGAATGTTTTATACTATTTGTTACAACATATATTTGCGAGCAATCCTTTTCGAGGATGCTGGACATAAAAATGAAGAAAAGGAATAGACTTTGCTGTGAAGATGACATGAGAGTAGCACTTGCCACGCATATCTGAATTTGTCTCCCAAAAACAACAGCAGAAGTTACACTCTTTTGCAGGTATGTAATTTGGGCAATTCAATTCAATTCAATGTTATTTATATAGCGCCAATTCATGAAACATTTCATCTCAAGGCACTTTACAAAGTTAAGTTCAATCATATTATACAGATTGGGTCAGATTATACAGATTGGTCAAAAATGTTCCTATATAAGGGAACCAGTTGATTGCATCAAAGTCCCGACAAGCAGCATTCACTCCTGGAGAAGCGTAGAGCCACAGGGAGAGTCGTCTGCATTGTCCATGGCTTTGCAGCAATCCCTCATACTGAGCAAGCATGAAGCGACAGTGGGAAGAAAAACTCCCCATTAACGGGAAGGAAAACCTCCGGCAGAACCGGGCTCAGTATGAACGGTCATCTGCCTCGACCGACTGGGGGTTACAGAAGACAGAGCAGAGACACAACAAGAGAGACAAAAAGCACAGAAGCACACATTGATCCAGTAATCTGTTCTACATTAGATGGTAATAGCGGGTGAGCCGTCTTCTTTGGATGATGTCACACATTTAACAGAATGCCAGACCAGGTGTACCTACTATGAAGAAAAAAGAGAGAGAACAGAAAGTTAAAGCAGAAATGACAACACGTAATGCATAATTGAAGAACAGTAGAACTCTATAGAGTGAGAAAATTAGATTCTGATGTCCTCCAGTAGCCTAAGCCTATAGCAGTAAAACTATAAAGGTAGCTCAGAGTAACATGAGCCATTCTGACTAGAAGCTTTGTCAAAAAGGAAAGTTATAAGATTAGTCTTAAAAGTAGACGGGGTGTCTGCCTCACGGACCAAAACTGGGAGTTGGTTCCACAGGAGAGGAGCCTGATAGCTAAAGGATCTGCCTCCCATTCTACTTTTAGAGACTCTAGGAACCACCAGCAGACCTGCAGTCTGAGAGCGAAGTGCTCTGTTAGGAACATACGGGGTAATCAGAGCTCTGATATATGATGGAGCTTGATTATTAAGGGCTTTATACGTTAGAAGAAGAATTTTAAACTCTATTCTTGATTTAATAGGAAGCCAATGAAGGGAAGCTAAAATTGGAGAAATATGATCCCGCTTGTTGATTTTCATCAGAACTCTTGCTGCAGCATTTTGGATCAGCTGAAGGCTTTGAACTGCATTTTGTGGACTTCCTGATAGTAAAGAATTACAATAGTCCAGCCTTGAAGTAACAAATGCATGGACTAGTTTTTCAGCATCACTCCTAGACAGAATGTTTCTAATTTTGGCGATATTCCTGAGGTGAAAAAAGGAAACTCTGGAAACCTGTTTAATATGGGATTTAAATGACATGTCTTGGTCAAAAATAACACCAAGGTTTTTTACTTTATTACCAGAGGCCAAGTTAATGCCATCCAGATTAAGTGATTGGTTAAGAAGTTTATTTTTTGAGGACTCTGGCCCAAAGATTACAACTTCGGTCTTGTCAGAATTTAGATGCAGGAAATTTAAAGTCATCCAGCTTTTGATGTCATCAAGACATGACTGCAGTCGAAGTAATTGATTGGATTCATCAGGATTTTTGGATAAATATAACTGAGTGTCATCAGCATAACAGTGGAAATTAATCCCATGCTGTCTGATAATTTTGCCGATCGGAAGCATATATATAGTAAAGAGAATTGGTCCAAGGACTGAACCCTGTGGTACTCCACAGGTGACCCTAGAGTTTGAGGAAGATTTATTATTAACATGAACAAACTGGAATCTGTCCGACAGATAAGATTTAAACCAGCCTAATGCTTTCCCCTTAATCCCTACAGTATGTTCAAGTCTTTGTAGGAGAATATTGTGATCAACTGTATCAAATGCAGCACTGAGATCTAACAGGACAAGTATAGACACAAGTCCATTATCTGAGGCCATGAGAATATCATTAGTGACCTTCACCAGAGCCGTTTCAGTGCTATGATGAGCTCTGAAGCCTGACTGAAACCCCTCAAGTAGGTCATTGCTTTGTAAATGTTCACAAAGTTGATTAGCAACTACTTTCTCAAGAATTTTAGATAAGAAAAGAAGATTAGATATAGGTCTGTAGTTTACTAGCTCATCTTGATCAAGAGAAGGTTTCTTAAGTAAAGGTTTAATAACAGCTACTTTAAAAACCTGTGGTACATATACATTTACTAAGGATATATTAATCATGTCTAAAATAGGACCACTGATCAAAGGGAATACCTCCTTAAACAACTTGGTTGGGATTGGGTCTAACATACAGGTAGAAGGTTTAGATGAAGCTAAGATTTTAGTTAGCTCAGAAAGCTCTACTGCTTCTAAACAGTTAAAACACTGTGCAGGTTCTAAAGATTCCTCCAATGCTGCCTCACTTACTGAGGATGAGGTAATCATGTTTGGGAGGATGCCAATTATTTTATTTTTAATGGCATCAATTTTATTTATGAAAAATCCCATAAAATCATTACTACTAAGAGCTAAGGGAATGGATGGATCAACAGAGGTGCAGCTCTGAGTAAGTTTGGCAACTGTACTAAAGAGAAATCTAGGATTATTTTTATTCTCTTCAATTAATGATGAAAAATATGCTGCTCTAACTCTGCGAAGGGTCTTGTTATACAACAATAGACTGTCCCTCCAGATTAAGTAGGATTCCTCTTGGTGTGTAGAGCGCCATTTTCTCTCCAATTTCCTAACATTGTGCTTCAAGGAACGCAGCTCTGAATTAAACCAGGGAGCCAGCTTCCTGTGAATTATCACCTTCTTTTTCAAGGGAGCTACATTGTCTAATGCAGAACGCAATGAGGAAGTCACACTGTTAGCAAAGACATCTATTTGTGAATTGGAAGAAACAACATTGCTGCCATCTACAGGGCATTTCTGCAGTACTGAGGATATGAGACAAAACAAATCAATCTGATTATCAGAAATCAATTCATTAACTAACAAAGTCTTTGGAGGGAGAGACCTTATATTTAATAGACCACATTTAATGGTTTATTCTGGCCCCAAAAAAGCATTCTGTGGATTCAAAACGACAAAAAACTCATTAAAATAAAATAAAAATTAAGTTATTAAAAAATGTTAAATTCTTTAAAAAATCCAATTTTATTTTTAATTAGTAAAATAGTAAAAAAGATATTTTTTGGGTCTGAAATTCTTTTATTGGGCCGAAATATTTTTTTGGGGCCAGAATAAAGTAATACCGTCTTTTGTTGTGAGTTCATGCACTGTGTTGGTTTTGTTCTTTGAGCAAGGCTCATTTTGTGCACCAGTAAAAAAACATATACCTGTCTTGAACTTGGAAAATAAATCATATTTTATTTATCACTAAAGAAGGGTTCAGTGAATGTGCATATGAAACTAGTGGTTTTGGTACCTCAAAAAAGGTTAAGAACCACTGCTCTAGACAAAGAAGAGTAGCTATTTTAATCCACAAAAACGTTTTTTCCCCAGTGTCCTGTCTAGCAATGTGGCAATAAGAATTATTGTCTTAATGCCAAATAGAGCTCGACAGATTTTACTTTCACAAGTGGAGCAGTCAGCTTTCGCCATTGTGCTCCGCTTGATTTATGCATGTAAATAGTTTTATTGTGATTCCTGCAGGGAGAATTTCAAATTATATGGACACTACAATGGGAAAGTATGAGAGTAAAGGAAGAACAAGAAGAGAAAAAAAAGAAAGAGAAGAGGTGAAAGAAAGAAGAGATAAAAGGGAGAGAATGATAAAACGTCCTCTGTCTGCTCCATCACCTGGAAAGAGACGCAAAAAGAACAGCACAACCAACAGATATAGTGTAACAGATACAATAGAGTAACACTTTGATACTGTCATGGTTTTTAAGATGACGAGTCCACATGCAGATACGATCGGGAAGCAAGGCACAGTTTTAAGATGTTTATTTAGGAAACAGGCAGGTATAACGGACGGGACTACAGGCAACTTCGACAGGGTCAGAACGTCACGGCTGGAGAGACTGCAAAGAGAAGGAGAGTAAGTGACTCTGAAAGGTGAACCAGGAGAACTACTAGAAGCTGCGCTGCTTACCATAAAGCTGGGCGGATCTAACCGGGGAGAAGTAGCGCCGAGGGAACTCTGTGATCCTCCTCTGTTGGTGTTAGGCGGCTAGTGGCAGAGGGCGGCAGATGTTACTGGTGAGGGATCCAGAGCGAGCCTCCTCGGCAGTGGGTGACAGATGGACAAGTTGCTGTCCAAAACGGGCTTGATCTGGGAGACATGGAAAGTGGGGTGTACTCGGGAGTGAGGAGGCAAACGTAAACGGACGGTGGTCGGGTTGATAACTGTGACTATCTCATAGGGCCCAGTGAACCGGGGAGCAAGCTTCTTAGCGGACGGGTTGGATAAGACGTCTCTGGAAGATAAGCAAACTTTCTGACCAGGGTGATATTGAGGAGCTGGTCTGCGGTGCTGGTCGGCGAACCTCTTGCTCCGCTGTGCGGTGCGAGTGAGTGCAGTGATGGTGGTTCTCCAGATGCGAGCAATGTAATCGTTGACGGAGGTGAAGGGAATCCTGAGTTCATCTGTGGGTAGGAGTGGAGGTTGATATCCTAAAGCTACTTCAAAGGGTGAACGTCCGGTAGCTGAAGTGATGTGAGAGTTGAGGGCATATTCTACCCAGGGCAAAAACTTATTCCAGTCCGAAGGTGAAGATGACGTGAGGCAGCGGAGGGTGGTTTCTAGTTGTTGGTTCATTCATTCAGTTTGGCCATTGGTCTGAGGATGGTATCCGGAGGTGAGTGTGTAACGGGCACCCAGAGCAGAGCAAAAGTGCCGCCAGACCTGGGAGATGAACTGAGGACCCCGGTCAGAGAGGATATCAACTGGGATGCCGTGGAGTCTGAAAACATGCTTTATGAGGAGCTGGGCCGTCTGGAGGGCGTTGGGTAATTTACGGATGAGATGACATGACTTTGAGAACCGGTCCACAACTGTCAAAATAGTTGACATACCCTGGGACAACGGAAGGCCTGTAATGAAATCAATAGCGATGTGGGACCATGGACGTTTGGGGATAGGGAGAGGATTTAACAAACCGGAAGGTGGCTGAGTAGAGGACTTATTCTGGGCGCAGACGGGACAGGCTAGAACATACTCTCTCACATCCTTGGTCCATGAGGGCCACCAGAAGTGCCGGGACACCTGAGACTGGGTTCTATAAATGCCCAGATGGGCGGAAAACTTAGCATCATGACACCAGCGTAGAACCTCGGGGCGAACAGACTGGGGAACGTACTTAAGTCCGGCCGGACCTGTACCTGGGTCCGGATCTAATAGTTGGGCCTGGTTGATCCTGTCCTCCAGGTGCCAATGCAGGGCTCCAACAGTACATGTGGGGGGAAGAATGTGTTCCGGCTCCTTCTCTTGTTCAGAAGGGGCAAATTGACGAGACAGTGCATCAGGTTTGACATTTCTTGAGCCAGGTCTGTAGGTGACGGTGAGGTTAAATCGTGAGAAAAACAAAGACCAACGGGCTTGTCTGGCGTTGAGTCGACGGGCTGACTGCAGGTAGGAGAGGTTCTTATGATCTGTCCAGATTATGATGGGCTGCTCGGATCCCTCTAGCCAGTGCCGCCACTCTTCTAAAGCTAGTTTTATAGCTAGTAATTCACGATCGCCCACATCGTAGTTCTGCTCAGCAGGGGACAAACGACGGGAGAAGAACGCACACGGATGTAACTTGTTGTCATTCTCTGACTGTTGGGACAAAACCGCACCCACACCGGTATTAGAAGCATCTATCTCTAGGACAAACTGTTTGGCTGGGTCGGGGTGAACGAGTATGGGTGCCTGGGAGAAACGGGACTTGAGTCTATTGAAGGCCTCCTCTGCCTCAGGACTCCAGATGTATGGGACCTTGGTGGAGGTAAGAGCATGTAATGGGGAGGCTATCTGGCTATAATTCCTGACAAAGCGCCTATAAAAGTTTGCAAAACCCAAAAACCGTTGGAGCTGTTTACGCGACTCAGGGACAGGCCACTCCATTACTGCCTTTATCTTTTCCGGGTCTGACTTTACTTGTCCGCCTTCTAAAACTAAACCAAGAAAAGAAACAGAGGTCTGGTGAAAATCACACTTCTCAGCCTTAACGAATAAACGATTCTCTAAGAGTCGTTGGAGAACAAGACGGACATGTTGCTTGTGTTGTTCTAAGTCACGAGAGTAGATAAGGATGTCGTCCAGATAGACGAAAACAAAAACGTTCAAAAAATCCCGAAGGACATCATTAACCAGTGCCTGAAATACTGCCGGGGCATTGCACAAACCAAAAGGCATAACTAGGTACTCGAAGTGGCCTAGTGGGGTCTTAAAAGCCGTCTTCCACTCGTCCCCCTGTCTCACCCGAACCAGATGATAAGCGTTGCGCAGATCGAGTTTAGTAAAGACTGTGGCATTCTGGACTGGTTCAAGAGCTGAAGATAACAGCGGAAGTGGGTATTTGTTTTTAACAGTTATCTGGTTGAGCCCTCGATAGTCGATACAGGGTCGAAGGGACCCGTCTTTTTTGCCGACAAAAAAGAAACCAGTGCCTAATGGGGAGGATGAAGGGCGGATCAACCCTGTAGCAAGAGACTCCCCTATATATTTCTCGAGCGCTTGACGTTCTGACCTCGAAATATTGTAAAGCCGACTGACAGGTAGGGGAGCCCCAGGCAACAAATCAATGGCGCAATCGTAAGGCCGATGAGGAGGAAGGGAACAAGCCTGAGTCTTACTAAATACCATCCGTAAGTCGTGGTAATCCTCCGGGACGCGAGAGAGGTCTACAACATCCTCTGGTTCAGACAAGGCGGTCAGAGGGACAGAAACGGGGCGAGCGGACTGTAAACACCTGGAATGACAGGCAGGGGACCATGACTCCAGTCGGGACTCGGCCCAATTTAACTGTGGATTGTGGAGGGTTAACCAAGCTAAACCTAGAACCACGGGTGAACGCTTCACTGGAAAAACAAAAAATGAGAGTTGTTCCCGGTGGTTACCAGAGGCTATTACCACTAGGGGACGAGTCCGATGGGTGATCAAGGTTAGCTGCTGTCCATCTAAAGACGAAACCTGTAGAGGTTCTGGTAAAGACTCGACGGGCACACGGAGCTGATCAACTATGGCTTGGTCGATACGATTAAAATCAGAACCCGAATCTACTAGAGCCGAAACGTCAAAGCTGTCCTGGTCAAAAATTAAAGTGACTGGCAAACAAAAACGAGAAAGAGACGGCGCCTTAGTGGCTACCTGGGGAATTGTCTTGTTACTGTCCACCGTTCTCCCCATTACGAACGGCGGACTCGGTCTTTTGGCCGAACCGGACAGTCTCTTAAAAAATGGCCCTCGCCACCACAATACAAGCACAAGTTACCCGAGTAGCGCTGTTTACGCTCTTCATTAGTTAAGTGAACCTGCCCCAACTGCATAGGTTCTGGGGGTGGAGTAACTACTGGCCGGGGTACCCTATTGGTAAATGTTGATACAGGGGGAGACCGCAGGATACGGTCCGGTCGAGCCCGGTTCCGACTGCGTAACCGGGAATCCAACCGAATGGCTAACGCCACAAAATCCTCAAACTCCTCAGGTTCCTCAACTCGGGCTAACTCATCCTTTAAAGCCTCATCTAGAGCCTGAAAAAATACTGCCTTTAACGGCTTAGGTTGCCAACCTGCTGCAGCGGCAAACGTGCGAAACTCCACAGAGAAGTCAGATACGCGTCGGCCGCACTGTTTCAAAGAAAGGAGATTACGAGACTGTTGAGCCGAATCTAACTCCGCTGAAAAAAACGTCCTGAACTCAATAACGAATTCCTGAAAGGAACACCCGAATGACTGGCAATCAGGGAAACGAGCCTCAGCCCATCTGAGAGCTCTACCCGTTAAAAGTCGTAAAACATATGATATTTTAACTTGATCTGAGGCAAATGTCTGAGGGGAACAGTTAAACACGAGTTTGCACTGAAATAAGAACCCGCCGCAATCCCCGCTGTCACCGGAGAACTTCTCTGGACAAGGTGATGCGCTCTCAGGAGGTGGAGTCTGAACATGACTCTCAATTCTCTGAGCGGCGGGAGGCGGGGTGTTAGGGTCTTGAGTGACAGGCGGAGTCATTGCGGAAGTGACTGCGTCTGTCAACTGGCTAAACTGAGCGGCTAATCTCTGAAGCTGTTCCTGTGTCGAATTTACAGCTAACCCAAGCGACTGCATCTGTTCCTGCTGTGCGGCTAGCTGGCGCCCGAACGTATCCGCTGGACTTTGGTGGCCAGAGCCTTCTTCTGTCATGATTTTCAGATGACAAGTCCACATGCAGATACGATCGGGAAGCAAGGCACAGTTTTAAGATGTTTATTTAGGAAACAGGCAGGTATAACGGACGGGACTACAGGCAACTTCGACAGGGTCAGAACGTCACGGCTGGAGAGACTGCAAAGAGAAGGAGAGTAATTGACTCTGAAAGGTGAACCAGGAGAACTACTAGAAGCTGCGCTGCTTACCATAAAGCTGGGCGGACCTAACCGGGGAGAAGTAGCGCCGAGGGAACTCTGTGATCCTACTCAGTTGGTGTTAGGCGGCTAGTGGCTGAGGGCGGCAGATGTTACTGGTGAGGGATCCAGAGCGAGCCTCCTCGGCAGTGGGTGACAGATGGATTGACCAGAGTGCGAGAAAAGCCAGCAGAATCCGGGAGGGGGAATCTCAGGCCCCGCTGGGTAACATCCAGGGAGTATGAGGGGAGAGCCAGATCAAAATCTGAGCAGGAGGATTCTGTAGCTCTGTCTCTTCGGACAAGACGTCAAGACGGGTGAGTGCATCCAAGCACCAAAACTGTGACAAAAACAGGGAGATCCAAAATTAGTCAAAATTCAAAGACGAAAAACTCACGAGCAGGTTTTCAGGAGTTGGGTCACAGGCCACGTCGTACCACGACTGGTTAAGGCTCTGGCGTCTTCCATCTGTCAGCGTTCTGCTTAAGAAGCCAGAGGAAGCCGCCTGCAACGAGCTGCAGGTGTGGGCCACGCCCCCTCAGCCAACTAGGCACACCTGAGGAGTAGAATTAGAGCAGAACAACACAGAGAACCCTGACAGATACCATTGCTAAATCATATGTATTATTATTTAAACTGACATGTATAATGTGATAGCTGAGAGAAAAAAGTAAATAAATAAATAAATTATGGGCTTTCTGTATAGAAGTGAACACTTAGTACCTGGAACCCAGCACCTGTGGGTGTTTGTGAGAGTGCACTAGTTTATGTGAAATTTATCCAGAAGAAAAATGCTCAATAGAGGTTGTGAAGAACCAAAGACCCGCCTTCCCCGAGAACCAAGGCAGGCGCCGGGGGACCCATAACCCCAGACCCCCAAAGGGGCCCCCAAAGCAGGGCGCCCAAGAGGAGAGACGACCCCAAGGAAATCCCCCAGACACCGCAATGCCGAAGCCCCCAGGAGCCGCGGCGGCGAGCCCGTGGGCTCCGCCGGCAGCCAGCTACGCTGAAGTGGAACCAGCCATGGGCCCCAGGGCCTCGAGGCCCCAGGGGCACCCTGGCCCCCGGCGGGAGCCCCGACTGAGCCCCGGGGGGGAGAGGCACCCATTTTTCTCTACAGGCGGTACGTCTGCCCATCACGGCTTTCTCCTTTATGACATGTAGAAAAGCTAAAACCACCCGCAAAACCTTTTGTCTCCCTTGGTCCTGTTACCAATAGACTGGCCCTGTTCTCCTGACAGGGTCAGGCCCTTGCTCTGATGTTCCCACTCTACCAACTCTGCAAAACCAAATAAGTATTAGGAGATGATGGCTAATGTGCAATAAAATGGTTTAGAGTAGTGTCTCACCCAGGAATGTTCACAGAAGTTTTTTGGGTTCGGATCCGATCGGCCAGGAGCTGCCGGCAGGTTCCAGGACTCCCTTTATTTCAACGTAGGTGAAATAAGGGATAATAAGTCTTCAGGCTGGCCAAGCGTCCTCATCCCTTTCCATGCAGTCCTCCTGGCACGTGGGATTCTGTTCATTAACGTCAGATTGTGATGGATATTAATCTTTATCAAGAAGTAAAGCACACTATTAATTAGAGAAAGATGCATTTTGTCTTTGCAAATGTATGTAAAGGCATAGAGCGCTTGAAGGTCTGTGTCCAGCAAGAGGAAAAGGGCACACTACACTTTCATCAAAAGCGGCATGAAAAAAGTTTGTGCTCAAAGAAAAAAGGGAAACATTGATAAATACGAGCCTGAGCCAAAAAACTGTCACTGACCCTGTACATCAGCTCCCTGCTAATCCCCAGCAGCAGCGTGTGGGACAGGTTTAGGCTTATCAGCCTCATCAATGACTGAAGAAGATGAGCCCCTGTGGGCCTGTTGAGCAATAGCTGTCAAAAGCAATGACTACGTAGAGTCAAGGTGTGAAGATGCTGATGTTGTGAGGATTGCTTGTCATTTGTTGGACATGTCAGCGTCTTGTTTTGTTGTAATAGCAGCTTCACCCTGTCCAGAACAAAATAAAGTTTCCCAGGTCAAACCTTTGAAATTTGACCCGTTGAGCTTTTCCTGTCACTATGCCGACAGTCAGGCTACTTCAACAGGAAATGAAGGAGATGTGCACAATAAAGATGAAATGTACGCTGGTTTCCAGCTGACTGTCGGTAATCAGTGGCCTTATTAAAGCCGCACTGCCTGCAGTACTAGCGTCTCGCCTCGTTTGTGCTGAGTGCAGCTGTGATGTCATCAGCATGTCATTCTTCAGAGAAGCGGCGCCATGTTTGCAGATGGAGGATAATGAGCAAGAGGAAGCAGCAGATTGGCAGTAATGGAAGAAGCATGAAGGAAGCAGCTGAGCTAATGTCCTCCACTCTCAGCAACAGAGAGAGTGATTACTGAGCCCTAATGAGCGCGCTCAGTCTTAACCGCCATCCTCAGATCAACATGTGACTCAGAGTCATTAATGACCTGAAGCCCGCCGTGACGGGCCTGTTCCTGTTCAGGCCCCACGCAGACGGTCAGCCGTGCTTTCTGGTCCCAAAATGGTTTCACCAAAGGAGCAGTGCGGTAATCCAGCAGCTTCTGGTGCCGCCCAGGTCCAAAGTGAAGATCGGACCCTAGAATCTGGAGCTGCTGCTCTGCTTATTCAGCTGTTTTTGCAGTGTTAAACTTTTGTGCTATACCTTCATGTCTCTGAGGCTTTTTAATGTTGTTAAGCACTTTATCCTGTCTTTGGTCTTTTTTCAAATTTCTGGCTCTTTTCTGAGGACAAAACCAGATTAGAATTAACCTAATCTAGACCGAGCAGCTTCCTGCAGCCGAACTGGTCTGAAGTGGGTTTACAATAAATAACAGAGGTGGGCTTTTTTATCTAATTAAAAAAACAAATCTTTGTTTTTTTCGTGGTAATCTCTATAGAGCTCTACAAACTCCAAGACTGAAAGCTTTACCCAGTCTGGGGCTTTGAGCCTAAATAAAGCTTTTTAACAGTAATGCACAAGACAGAGGATCCAAAACTTCAGTCGGACACTGGAACTGGTTTAAAAGATTTATTTTAAGAGATGTGAGACTAGAATCACCGGCCGAGGGGCTGCTGAGATGTCAGAGACAGAAGTGAAGCCACTAACCCTTTCAGATTCTGAGCTGTTTCTGGTTCCTTCAGGGAGACCAAAACCGGTTTAATCGTGGAACAGAGTCGGGCAGATCCTCAGATCCGTGGGAATGGCGTGGGTCGGGACCAGGCAGGCAGAGACCGGCTGACGGATCCCAGGGCCCCGTGGTCCAGAGATAAGAAGAGCAGCTGAAGACAGGCGCGAGACGGGAAATCCAAAAGACCACAAACAGGCCTGAATGGGAGGCAACCAGGATTCACTCAGGTTTTTCTGATTTTGACACCTGTCCAGGAGTCTCTGTCAGGTCTGGCAGCTCACCAACCTCGAGTGCAATCAGAAGAGCGAGCTGCCGACCTTCACTATTCCCCGTAGAAACGTTGAGAACGGTTTTGGAGCATGCTGGATGGAATTACACGTCCTGAGATGAAAACCTAAAGTGTTGCATTTGTTCTAGAAATAATGAAATAAAAAATAAACCTTTTCACACAATAGGCGGGTTAGTTTGGAAGAGTCTTTATTTTACTTTCTCTAATCATGAAGTTATTGAATTCAGTTTGTAAATGGTGCCATCAGCCACTCAGCTCTGGTTTCTGGTCATTGGCAGAATCTAACTCTGTGTTTCTATCTCTGTCAGGCCCAGATTTCCCTGTTGAGCGACAATAAAGGCATTTCTTGTACAGATGGACGGATGCTAAATATTAAAGGCTGCTGGGCCCAGATGGGTGCGCAGATTAAAGCAGCGATGGAGGAAAGCTGCAGTCTGTTGGAGAGCCAATCAGGTGGAGTGAAGAAAGAAAGCAGAGGAAATATTCCTGGTATCTAACTCAGAGATAATCTGGTTCAGAAAACACTGCAGGAAAATTGCTGCAACATGTGAGGAAACTGTCTGGGTGCACAAAGAGAAACAGTCAGTCAGCGTGGGGCTTAGGAGCAGGAAAAGCCCGGATCAGCTCCTCTCTGTCTGGGTTTAACTAAAGCAACAGCAGGACACAGTCATGTTTTATTTTGCTCTTTAAAGAATCATTTCTACCTGTCAACACAGTTTTTATGGCTTTCTGAGACATTTGTGTTTAAAAGTTTTTAATCACATTTGCGTTGCAACATCCTTGTTTGAAGGACTATAATAAAAACATTTCTTAAATTAAATGTTTGCTGTATAAATTTCATGGCTTGGTCCACCTCCAACCATATTTCAGACAGATTCTCACAGCTGTCACCTCGACATCGAAGCGATCAGATGGACCCAGACGGAGCCGGCAGCAGCTAAATCATTGCTTACAGAGCTGGAGGCGCTGGAGACGCTGGAGACGCTGGAGACGCTGGACACACAGGCAATTCTTTATGTCTCGTGGTTTCATTAAGATTTAGAACTATTATTGGCTTAATTACTTTCCTCCTGTTTTCTTTGTTCTTGTCCTGATTTCCACGGTTGCCCCCTGCACTATTTAGTTTTTTTTAGCCTTCTCATAATTGCCTAAGCAGATCTGGGATCACCTAACAACAGCCAATCTGATTCGGAACCAGCACCCCCCAGGAGGGCTGCTTGGACTGGACCCTGTCCGACTACAGCAGCAGTTTGGTTGGTTGGTCTTTGTTCTGGAAATCCTTCAGTTTAGCTGCTTTATTAAAGTCGTTTTTAAAAAGGCAGAATTAACTCCTAACTTGTGTTTCATGTCGTCAATGTTCAAAAACAAAGGAAATGCAGATTTGCATGAGGATCCCAGTTTGTGATGATGCGAAGCCAGCGACGCCCACCCGGTGGTCATGTGACCTGCTGATGGGCTTTAAATCACCTTCATCTCCTCAGAAAGAGGAACCCAGCAGGAGTCACAGCCAGAAGGTGAGTTTTTCATGTTTCCTTTTTCTATTGCTGCTGTGAACGCTGAGAAATGTGTTTTTGGGTCCGCTGCTGCTGAAGATCAGGTCTGAGGCTGAAGGCAAATGTTCTCAGCTTTATTTGCTTCTATCACGTATTTCACAAAATATATCAGATGGTTCTGGTCGATGTTCAAGATAAAGACTTTGTTGGTCCTCCAATGAGAACTTTTAAGTCCTGAATGCAACAAGAAGAAAAATAGGACGAAACAAAAATCCATCAAGTGCAATAAAATTTAATTTGATGGATGCACAGTATGTCTGTAAAGTATTTAGGTGAAAATAAATAATATTACATAAATTAAAGAAAAAATATAAAGTATTTACTAGAAATCTAACTAAATGAATGAAAGCGAACTCATTTTAACTCAAAGATTTTTGTATATAAAACTTATATTTTTATGTCAATTTTTAAAACACCTTCCTTAACTGCTCAATGTGAGTTATAGTCAGTTTTATTATTGGAGAAAATTTAAAAATGAAGCCTTTTATTTTCAGGCTCATTATCTATAACTAGATGCATCGGCTCTTTACATTATGAAGCTGCGATTCTCTCTGGGATTCCTGGCAAGAACCTGCAGAACCTGCAGAACGTTCAGAACTGCTGATGAGAGTGAAAACATGATCACATTTCCTCCATTCTCCGTTCTTCCACTGGCTTCCCGTCTCTGATCGTCTACAGAATCTCTGCTTACCTTCCAGTGCCTGCAGGGCAATGCTCCATCTTTTTAACAGACCTTCTTCTGCTAACGCTGACCTTTGACCCATTCCCAGGACTCGATTCGGCACCATGGTTCCTGCGCCGCCCCACGGCTCTGGAACAATCGGCCTCCTCGTCTGAGGTTCTACAGACCCCGTCACATTTTAGAACAGGCCTTAGAACCTTCCTTTTTACACAATGGTTTAATGGGCTCCTTTAAATGCTTTGTTTTGCTTTTGGTTTTCTTGCTTTTAATCTCCTTAAAACTTTTACTTGTGTATTTTAATTACATTTTAATGTTCCTTTTCTTATTTTATTATCTGTTTTCTATTAACTGCAGCACTTTGGGATTTCTTGGAAATGTAAAGTGCAATACAATTAAAATCTATTATTATTATTATTATTATTATTATTATTATTATTATTATTATTATTATTATAATTATTATTATTATTAGCCCAGAAAGCTCAGACTTCCTTTCACTGGCATCATCATCTCAACATGAAAGGATATAATTTATGTAACTGAGAATTTCCTTGTTTTTTATCTCTGACTAAAGTTAAATACTCCGTTTAGCCCCAGAAACCCATTCCAGTGACATCCAAACATCCGATTAGAGCAGAGGAAGCAGGATCCGGGTGACGGTGACCGTAAAAGATCCCATTCAGGAAGAACTATGTCTGCAGCTCATTTCTGAAGGTTTTGGCAGAAAGAAGAACCAAGCTGCACCTTTCTTTCATCGGGTCTTGATGCGGGTTACAGCTATGGAAGGCGTTCGGTTTTAGTTGTAAATTGTGTGACCCTCAGTTCTGTTTATTTCTCTAAACATACTGATAGTGTCATTTAATTGTATTAAATACTGTAGTATAATTGTTTTAGCTACAGTTACTGGTTGATTTAATTATGCAACCGAATAGAAAATCAGCAATAGCCTTAAACTGTGCAGCACAGCAGTTATACTCGTATATATGCTCTGCAGCTACGTCTAATTGTATCCTCCCTATAGAAATTAAATATTATCATCATGATTATTACCACTTTCCTGTCACAGTTGGGCTGAACTTTCTAAACAGGAAGCAGGAAAATAAAGCGGCTTCTGTTTCCTGTTTCCTCCTTTCAGACGCTCCTGTTTCTAGCAGCTGAGGATTGTGGGAGTTGCAGTGCAGATCCTTCTTCTTCTTCTCTTCAGTAACGGCAGCAGGATGTTTGTGCTGCTCTGCTGCTGCTCCTTCAGCCTGCTGCGGCTCTCCTCCTCCCTGGTTCATGGGGGCCTCCAGCTGGACGAGGGCCCGGTGGGCGGCCCCCGCACCGACACCTCCTACCTGTCTGACCTCGGTCGGTGACGCATGTCCAATCAGAGCTCTGCAGTCAGCTGACACAGCACAGCTCAGACAATGGCAGAGATTTTTTAGAGCATAGTTTAAAAATTAAAGCTTCCTTTGTGAAACCTCACTTGCATAAAACGAGTTTGTGAGGAGACATTTCTGTCAGTCAGCAGATTTGAACCGTCGCCCCCGTTTTCCCCACCACTCTGGTTGGGAGGGTGCCTTTAAAAGGTTGGGCCTGTAGGTCCTCCCCCTGCCAGACTGGCTGCTGTTAATGGTTCCTGTGGTGTTTTATGGAGCAGCTTCTTGAGGAAAACTGGTGTTAAAATGAGTTTTTCCTTCCTGTGTTCTGCAGATAGAGGCCACGCCCCCAACCCTCTTCAGGAGGCGGTCCTGCTTCCTGTGGACTCAGAGGAAGACCGCTTCCTGATGGAGACAGGCTCCAACAATGAGGTGCAGGACTGAGCCCAGCAGCATGCCTGCAGCTCTCTGGATCAGGGCTGACTGACCTCCCTCTGCTTTTCTCTTGTCCTGCAGGACCCGTCTGCGCTGCAGCTGCAGGGCCGAGCCGTGCGCTCCCCCCGCCGCTGCATCCCTCACCAGCAGTTCTGTCTGGGTTACTCGCTGCCCTGCTGCGACCCCTGCGACACATGCTACTGCCGCTTCTACAACGCCATCTGCTACTGCCGCCCGGTGGGCCACACCTGCCCGCACAGACACACCTGAGCGGTCTGGCTCCACCTGGGCCTGGTCTGAGGATGCTGTGCAGGCACTGAGATTAACAAACATGTTTATTTCTCCTGTCATGTGGTACCTTCTGTATGACAACTTGAAATAAAGATTTAATGTTTTATCAGCTGTCATATATTCCTAACAGGGAACTTTTTATCTGCTAAACAAAAAATGAGAATTTATTTTCAATATCTGGAAGATATTACAGAAAAATCTAAAGCAGAGAAAAAAGGCACCTAACATGTTAATGTGTTTCTCAGTAAATAAAATTCTGACCTGTTTACCTGAAATTATAACTATAAGGACACACAAAGAAATCAACACAACTAGTTAATAAAAGGCACTGTAATAAAATGCAGTGTGTTGAACACATTAAGATGCTTCAAAAGGTCAAAAACAAGAAATGAGTCATTAGGCAACACTGCTACATATCAGATGGTTTGAGTCAGGAATGATGGACCAGAAAACTGATTCTAGGTGCCAGAAACACAACCCCATGATGCCAGAAGGCACAAAGCTCTCCTTAAACCTTCTCCATCTAGACCTGAGGGCTGGTTCTGAATGGACCATGATGGCGGAGTGTAAAGAACAGAATCTCACAAACCAGCGACAACCATGTGCTCCTCACAGCGTTCTTCAATAATCAGAAGGATTGTCAGGAGGCAGGATGGTCCAGAGAGCTTCAGGAAGTCCAGCAATCCGCAGAACCGGGTCCTCAAAGGAAACGAGCCTCGATGCTCAGTCTGTGTGAAAAAACGGGTCCAGAGGAAACCTGAGCGACACTGAGACGAACCAAGACGGTTTCTGAACGTGTTCCCTGTGTTTTTCCACCCTAACCCTAACTGACACAGAACTTCTTCTGTGGACTGATAGATGCTGACGTCTCACGGGTCCAAACCTTTCCTTCTGGACAGGCTCAGTGTGAGTCCAGAAGTAAACCTGGCAGCAGATCTGTGGGTTCCTCTCAGGAGGGCAGTGGATGAGAGATGTTCTCACGGTCTGGGAGATCCTGGAGAACATTTGCAGGTATCTGACACACACGGATCCAACTTTAAGCCTTTTTACTTTTAGTCTTTCACTTGGATTTTACGGGACAAAGTTCATGATGAAAAGGTGTTTTGTGGCGATGTGTGGCAACATTTCCTCCTGACAGCACCTTTCCTTCGCCTCCCATGTCAGTAATATCACTCAGTCTGCTTATTTCCATCTTTGTAAAATGAAAGGTCCTTCCTCACTCCACTGCTGTTCTTGTTCACAGTCTAGATTATTGTAACTCTTCTTTAGGGTCTTCCACATAAAATGCTTCATAAATTACAACTGGGCCAAAACTCAGCTGGTCGTATCGTCGCATGAAGCCCTTCACATCACAGCTACTCTGCAGCAGCTTCACATCAACTACAAAATTCTCCTCCTTACCTTCAAAGTTCTCCACAACCTCACACCTTCATACCTTTGTGATCTTCTTCACACTGCTACCCTCATCCTCTTCCTCCATTCATCTTACCGTCCCGCCATCTTGTTACCATGAGCAGAGAGCAATCAACCTCCACCTGACCTCCGTAACACAGATCGCCACATTTCTGATCTCTACTGCATTGTCTGACTTAAACTGCATTTTGAATTGTATTTTTAATAACACGGCTTTGGCTTTTACTGACTGACCCACATGGAGAACACACTCAGGAGACAGGAATAGTTTAAGTAGTTTATTTGACAAGCTGGGTAATAAATCTGGAATCCAGAACGGGTCTCAAACTGCACACAGGAGAGGACAGGTGGGGTTAACGAGTGTTGATGGATCTTGGAGTATAGTTTGGAGGTTAGCTGGAGAGGTGATGGTAACGTCCAGGGAGGAATGAGTGGGGCTGGGAGTCTGGTTCAGCCGCAGAGAGCTGAGTCCGATCCGTTGAGGCTTGTATGATGGACACGATGGAGGGTGAGCAGGGTTCGATCTCAGGGGAGTCCAAGGAAACAGGCGGCCACACGATGCCAGTCAGGAGCTTCAGCCCAAGGAAACAACTTGAATTGTTGTGAGATAACTCTGGAACCAGACTGGATCAGAATCCAGGACTCAGGAGGAACCTAGGAAGTAGGAACACACAAAGTAAGACTGATTCTTCTAAGAAGGTCAGGACCGACGACTAGAGTCACGCCCCACTGGTTAACACTCAGGTGAAGAAGAGCAGGCAGCAGGTTCCTAAAATTCTCCTCTGCTGATGAGAAACACCTGCCTTCACCCAGCCTATAAATAAAATGTATTATTATCATTATTACTGTTTCTGTCTGAGGTGGAGGGGCTCGCTGCATCGTCCGTCAGTTTACTGGTTCCTGCTGAAACACAATAAGACCTGCAGTAGTTTTCCACTGGGAGGATCTTCCCTGGTTATTAAATCAGCTGCAGCTTGTTTTTCAGGCTGGGCTGAGATCCTCGTCTGTGTTGGAAAGCCTCCCACGTCTTTTTACCTGCAGCAGAAACAGGTTGTTCTCCCAGGTTATTATCAGATTACTTTGCTATTCATCTCAGCTGCTCTGAAAACTTCTCACTCTGTTATTTCCTTCTGCTGGACACAGAAACTACAATATTTGAAAGAGAGGCTTTTTTCATTTTCAAGCTTTTTTTGGAACTAGAAAGAGCCAAAAGCAAAATAAATAAATAAACAATACAACAAATTAAATCACTAATTTAATTAGTTCAAACTGGTATCCAGAAATAAAATCATTTAATATGAAGCAGACTTGCAATAGATTACTGTTTGTTAAATAATTATAATTGTGATATAATGAATTCATAGAGAACGTATATTTTCTGTAGAGTCAGTGGACGGGACTAACTCCTGTCTACTTTTAAGACTAAGCTTAAAACTTTCCTTTGTGACAAAGAGTGGCTCATGTTACCCTGAGCTACCTCTATAGTTATGCTGCTATAGGCTTAGGCTGCTGGAGGACATCAGGGTCTATTTCTCTCACTCTGCTGAGTTCTCCTACTGCTCTCCAATCTGCATTGTTTGTTGTCATTTCAGCTTTTAACATTTTTCTCTTCATAGAAGGTACACCTGGTCTGGCGTTCTGTTAGCTGTGACATCATCAGGGGAGGCAGATCATCCTCTATTACCATCTAACATAGAAAGTTAGATGGTAATAGTAGAAGCTTGCTCATACTGAGCAAGCTTTATGCTTGCTCAGTATGAGGGATTGCTGCAAAGCCATGGACAATGCAGACAACTCTCCCTGTGGCTCTACGCTTCTCCAGGAGTGAATGCTGCTTGTCGGTACTTTGATGCAATCAACTGGTTCCCTTATATAGGAAATTTTTGACCAATCTGTAAAATCTGACCCAATCTGTATAATATGATTGAACTTGACTTTGTAAACTGCCTTGAGATGACGTTTCATGAATTGGCGCTATATAAATAAAATTGAATTGAATTGAATTGAAAAGTACTCCTGGATCAACGTGAGCTTCTGAGCTTTCTGTGTCTCTGCTCTGTCTTCTCTAAGCCCCAGTGGGTCGAGGCAGATGAGCGTTCACACTGAGCCTGGTTCTGGTTCTGCTGGAGGTTCTCCTCCCTGTTAAAGGGGAGTTTTCCTCTCCACTGTCGCTTCATGCATGCTCATTATGAGGGATTGCTGCAAAGCCATCAACAATGCAGACGACTGTCCACTGTGGCTCTACGCTCTTTCAGGAGGAGTGAATGCTGCTTGGAGAGACTTGATGCAACCTGCTGGGTTTCCTTAGAGAGGAAACTTTCTGACCAACCTGGAGGATCTGATGGAGTCTGACTTTGGAAAGAGCCTCGAGATGATGTGATGTGAATTGGAGCTTTATAATAATACAGCTCAATAACAACATGCTAATGGTTGCACGGCTCTGATTTGAACCCATTCATTGAATTAATCGTTTACTGTTTCTCAGATGCTGAGGTAAACTTGCACACACCTTAGCTACTTTCAGACGCTGTTGTACTATTGTGCATATTGAACATCATTTGATATTGTTCTGTAAATAGGCTTTTTTATTTTTTTTCCACTGCTGCCTTGAATATTTAATCTTTTTACCTGAGAATGCTGTATTATCAGTAATTGTGAAATATTTACTTCGACTGCAGTCATGTCTTGATGACATCAAAAGCTGGATGACTTTAAATTTCCTGCATTTAAATTCTGACATGACAGAAGTTATAATCTTTGGACCAGAGTCCTCAAAAAATAAACTTCTTAACCAATCACTTAATCTGGGTGGCATTAACTTGGCTTCTGGTAATAAAGTAAAAAATCTTGGTGTTATTTTTGACCAAGACATGTCATTTAAATCCCATATTAAACAGGTTTCCAGAGTTTCCTTTTTTCACCTCAGGAATATCGCCAAAATTAGAAACATTCTGTCCAGGAGTGATGCTGAAAAACTAGTCCATGCATTTGTTACTTCAAGGCTGGATTATTGTAATTCTTTACTATCAGGAAGTCCACAAAATGCAGTTCAAAGTCTTCAGCTGATCCAAAATGCTGCAGCAAGAGTTCTGATAAAAATCAACAAGAGGGATCATATTTCTCCAATTTTAGCTTCCCTTCATTGGCTTCCTGTTAAATCAAGAATAGAATTTAAAATTCTTCTTCTAACGTATAAAGCCCTTAATAATCAAGCTCCATCATATATCAGAGCTCTGATTACCCCGTATGTTCCTAACAGAGCACTTCGCTCTCAGACTGCAGGTCTGCTGGTGGTTCCTAGAGTCTCTAAAAGTAGAATGGGAGGCAGATCCTTTAGCTATCAGGCTCCTCTCCTGTGGAACCAACTCCCAGTTTTGGTCCGTGAGGTAGACACCCCGTCTACTTTTAAGACTAATCTTAAAACTTTCCTTTGTGACAAAGCTTATAACTAGAGTGGCTCATGTTACCCTGAGCTACCTCTATAGTTATGCTGCTATAGGCTTAGGCTACTGGAGGACATCAGGGCCTATTTCTCTCACTCTATAGAGTTCTACTGTTCTTCAATTATGCATTACGTGTTGTCATTTCTGCTTTAACTTTCTGTTCTCTCTCTTTTTTTTCTTCATAGTAGGTACACCTGGTCTGGCCTTCTGTTAGCTGTGACATCATCCAGGGAAGACAGATCACCACTACTACCATCTAATGTAGAACAGATTACTGGATCAATGTGAGCTTCTGTGCTTGTTTGTCTGTCTTGTTGTGTCTCTGCTCTGTCTTCTGTAACCCCCAGTGGGTCGAGGCAGATGACCGTTCATACTGAGCCTGGTTCTGGTTCTGCTGGAGGTTTTCCTCCCCGTTAATGGGGAGTTTTTCTTCCCACTGTCGCTTCATGCTTGCTCAGTATGAGGGATTGCTGCAAAGCCATGGACAATGCAGACGACTCTCCCTGTAGCTCTACGGTTCTCCAGGAGTGAATGCTGCTTGTCGGGACTTTGATGCAATCAACTGGTTTTCTTATATAGGAACATTTTTGACCAAACTGTATAATCTGATTGAATTTGACTTTGTAAAGTGCCTTGAGATGACATGTTTCATGAATTGGCGCTATATAAATAAAATTGAATTGAATTGAATTGAATATTTACTCTGGCATTTCCTTATTTTATTTTTGGCCTTTTCTAATGAATCGCATCCTCTTTTGCTTTAGACCTAACTTTAGATTAGATTAGCGTGTTTTACTTCTATAAATTGTGTGTAACTTTGTCTTTGTCCAAACTTCACTCATTTTGGAACAATTAAGGATTTCTTATCTTGTGTTATAAATACAACTTAATGAACATTATGTGTTTTAAGACCTTATCTTTTTCTGAATCCTCCTTTCAGAGCGAATGCTGGAATCTGATGAATTCGCATGAACTCATAATAATTGAACTTTGAACTTTATTGATCTCACAATGGAGAAATTCACTTCTGCATCTTAACCCGTCCCCTTGGGGAGCAGTGGGCTGCCACTGTGCGGCGCCTGGGGAGCAATTGGGGGTTAAGAAAGGCAGCTTGTGTGAGTTGAACTCAGAACTCAGATCTCAGAACCTCTTGGATCGAAGCTCTGTGCTCTAACCACTAGGCCACCACTCCCCCCCACTCAGTGAGAGACAGTCAGAGTGATGAAGACGAGGGTCTGCAGGTGAAGAACAACAACAGCAGCAGGTTTTGTCACAGTTTCTGCGTTTTATTGAAGACCAGGCTGGAAGTGGAGGCATGATGCTGAGCATGCTCAGTTGGCAGCGAGGATCTGGTCGACCCAGGAGCGCAGCTCGGTGACACGGGCGTAGACGCCGGGGATGCTGGTGGAGCAGCTGCCGCTGCCCCAGGACACGATACCCACCAGAGTCCAGGCGCCGTTCTTCTGGCAGACCAGAGGACCGCCAGAGTCGCCCTGAGGAGATCAGCGAGGCCAGAAGGTTAATTAAAATCGCGAGGTCAACGGGGGAACAGAACCGGATCAGAACAAGTTCCCACCATGCAGGAGGAGGCTCCAGAGGCTCCGGCGCAGATCATCAGGCTGGTGATCTTGTTGCCCCAGAAACGGCTGCACTCGGTGTTGGTGAGGAGGGGCAGAGAGGCCTGCTGCAGCCGGGAGGGGGTGTTGGCAGCTGCACAAACACAGCACAGTTACCACCAGCTTCAGGCAGAACGGGGCGAGGGCGCCACCTGCTGGCGGGGCAGCCTCTGATCACACTTAATATTCTGCAGTGCTGAATGTCTTTTCTTTCCTTTTACTTCATAAAGCCACAATGAGGACTCCTCGTTGCTTCATGCACTGAAGGAAGAAGGTTTCCACACCGCAGGTCTTTGTTTTATCTGACACAGACGTGCCTCTTCACTGCTAAACCAGCAGCTTTTGCAGACCCATCATTACTACAGGGTCTTTAGGTGCAATGAATGAACTGTCTTTCCTTAACGAACAGACTGTTTTATTGGGGTTTGATTATCGCTGGACTCATTAATATAAAGTAGGTATAATAATAACAACCATTTTTGTTATTATGTGTTAACCACACTCTAGAAGCTGACAGATGTTATGAAAAAGCCAAAAAGATATTTATTTGTTGTTTATTTAGGACATGCCAGTTTTTAACATCAGTGCATGTTTGCATTTTATCCTTTCTAGACCTTTTTCAGTTTCTAGTAGTTTAGTGAGTTTAGCTCATGAGCTAACAGTATATTTAAACGTTATCTTTAAAAGAAATCAGTCTATTAGAGCGAGCAGTGCTCCTGTGCTCCAGGAGGGGTTTTGGCTTTTATAACTAAATCTCTTAAACTGAATGATCTGAATGCTGAAATGAATCATCATGAGAGTCCCCTAAATAAGACCTTTATCAGTTTCTATAAATGATCAGGTCAATGGTTTGATCCTGGTGACAGTGATGGAGAAAATGTCTAACCCTAAAAGTCTAAGAGAATCATCTAAGAAGGAAGTCTAAAGAATATCTCACTATTCAGAACCACCCAGCTGAAACGGGACTTCATGAGCTCATCGAACCTTCTACGGCTTCTGACTGCAACCTCGATGAAGCTTTAAACTATTTCCATTCTGGTGGCAGTGAAACATATTAATGAAGAGAAAAATAAAATGCTCTTTTTGAGAAATCTGAAAAGCATATTTCCCTCTAAAGCTTTGAAAGGTTTCTGACGATGTCACCATAATCTCCAAGTCGTAGACCTGCGTAGAGACGAACCTTTCAGGGGAACATGTGCGGGATGAGGAGGAAGTATCTTACCGGTGGAGCGGGTCAGACCCCAGCCAGAGGTCATACACCTCAGGCCTCCGGAGAAGTTATCGCTGGTCTCAGCCAGGCACACGGGGGAAACCCGCGCGTTGATCTGGGCGGGCGTGGCCAGCTTGATGAGGGTGATGTCATTATTGATGGTGTAGCTGTTGTAATTGGGGTGTCTGAAGACCTGCCAGGATGTGACGTCGTTAGGGGAGCCAGGTCAGAGGGAAGAGGAGGTGATGTGGTGGGTTTCACTCACCTGGCCAGGAGAGATCACCTGGATGCTCTCTGCGTTGGAGGAGCGGTCGTGTTCCCCGAGGATCACCCGGTGGCTGGTCCTGCAAACCGAACACCAATCAGGTTCGTCACTTCTTCTCAGGTGAAGCAGAGCGCAGGTGCACCATGCTTACCTGACACTGCAGTGAGCAGCTGTCACCACCCAGTTCTCATTGATGAGAGAGCCTCCGCAGAAGTGGAAGCCGGTGTAATCCTGAAAGAGAGATCGGTCCCATTTTAACCCCTGTGAGGAGACGACGGCGCCACGCCGAGCTCACCGAGCCTGCTCAGCTTTTTCAGCCGCCACGCCTTGTTCTGCTCAGCGTGGCGCTGATCCGGTGCAAAGCACGCAAACATGGCTGCTGCGGTTGGAAATCAGCATCACTGATTCCTGAACTCTTCCACTTAAACATTAGCAGTTTGTAGTTTTAGAGTTACAAACAGAGGTTCTGAAAACAGCATTTTATTTTATTTTATGAAAAGAAAAGGATAATTGTGTTTGAATTTGGTCGCGGGGGTGCTGGTGCCTATCTCCAGCCTTCACTGGGCGAGAGGCGGGGTTCACCCTGGACAGGTCGGAATGTTACATAACCATAGTAAATCAAAGGTTAAACTAAGTCAAACCTCCTCTCTCTTCTCTTAGTGCAAATAAGGGTCACAGCCAATCAGATTCAGCCCTGAATTCAAATTCTTAAACATCTAAAATAATTTGAATAAAAAACACGTTTGAAGAAAAATCCCAAATCCTCAAAAAGTGTTTGACCTGTTAAATTATTGGTAAAATAAACTTCAGCCAATCCAGTCCTTCAGAAGCAGCAGAAATCTGGTTTTGGCTTCATAGAAGAGTTCTGAGTTCAGAGACGGTCCCCTCAGAGTTCATCTCATTCAGAGAAGCTAATGATGAGCGAGGTGGACCTACATTCATTCTATCAGCACCGCTTATCGGTCCAGTTTGCTGAGAAAATACTCAAACGTCTGACATGGATAAAAAGTGAAGCATCTTTGTTCAGTTTACCTGGAGGGACACCTGCCAGGGCCAGGAGTGGGCCACCGCCTCCTCACCATTCACAATACGGGAATAACCGGTGATGATGGGACTGATGGCGGGTGTGCCGCAACCTGGTGACATCATCATTACATCATTACCAACAACAATCAAAAACAAACTGCAGCGTGTGATGCATCTGTCCCCCAGCCACTCTGCTGATGAAGACCAGGCTCACCGTAGGCGGCGCCGACGAAGGCGAGGCAGGAGAGGAGCCACAGGAAGGCCATGGCTCGAACATGCCGCCTCCTTCAGCTGCCACAGCTTTTATACACAAGCGAGGCGCCGTGATTGGACGGGACGGCGGGAGGCCTTATCAGAGGACGCTGGGAGTTTGGACAGGTGTGGCTGTTTTTCCACCTGAGGAGGCAGGAACACGAAGGTCAGTCTGAGACCGAGGTCAAGCAGTTTGACTTTAAATCAGCATTAAAACCCAACAGCTTCCAAGGTGAAGCTGGAGGTGAGTTGTGGATAAAACAGCTTAAATGGAGGCTAAATGACAAAGAATCTGCAGAAAGAAGGTCCTTCATGACAGCGGCATCACTCCCAGGGTCTGTGGGAAACCGGCAGGAGAAACTAAGTGAAATAATTTGGAGACAGCAGAAAAATTATGGAAAAATATGCCCAAAAACACTAAATAAAACAAATTAATAAAAACATAAAGACAAATATAAAGAATGACTTGTGGATTAAAGAAATATTCAAGAATACTGCAAACTGTAAGCTATGTTTATTAATAAATCCTGAAAAAGTTAAAAATAAAGTTTTTAACTTTATTTTGTTCACAGTCCATCTGGGCGAGGGCTTGGGAGGCGTAGGGGCGGCCTAGGGGTGGCCTACAGCGGCCGCTTGCGGCGCTCTTGGGGAGTTCCGCGGTGACGGATGTGGGTTACTGACTTGGTAGCTGTGCTGCCGCTGGGTGGGTCCGGGGTGGGTCTGGGGGTTCGGGTTCCCAGGGGTATGACACTTGGGATCTGGGCCAGCGCGCGCCCGGGTGTCTGCCCCTGCACGGGGCCTCTGGTGTGCTGGGGGGCCTCGGGGCCTGTTGAGCTGGTAGGGGGGCATGGACATTAACATCTCAGGGCAGATGCTTCTCCCTCTCTTTTTGGGTTGGCACTCTGCTAGTGGGGGGAGGGGAGGGAGGGGGAGTAGGGACTAACCCAGCCTGGATGTCTATTGTTGTATGTATGGTGAGTTGTTTGAATGTTAGTGTTGGGGAGGGATTACATCTACGAGTGGGGGGTGGGGGTGGATGTGGACGTTTTGGTGGGCTTTGTGTCCGGCCCCCTGTCTCGGCCCTGGTCCATGCCGTCTCCCGGTGAGGGTTTCGATTGGGGGGGGGGGGGGGGTGTTGTGGATGGCTAGCCAGGGTCCCCCTTTTATTTATTTATTTATTTATTTTTTCTGGGGAAAGCCAGGAGGCTTGGTGGGTGGGCTGAGGGGGTGGAGGTATTGGTCCTGGTGGGTGGTTGGCTCACGGGCCCCACCGTCTCTCCCTGGCCCCCGGGCTATGGTGGTCCCGCAGGCGGGGCCCCCTTCTCCGGGTGGGCTTTCGGGGAGGGTGGGGGTGAAGACATCTGGGGGGTGGGTGGGGGGGGGATTTTGTTGTGTGAGCCCCGCCCCGGATGGTTCCCTTCACCCCCTCTCGCATTTAGACATTGAGGGTTCTGGGCAGTTGCTTGGAGGGGGTGCGCTGGCACCAGCTACCTTCCGGAGGGGGGGTGGACGGTGCCGGGCACCCCCTTCGGTGCTCCCAGTTTTAAACACACTTTAGAACAGCATGCAACAACACAACATCTGAGCGGGCGTAGGAAGGTTCGGGGTCTTTTCCACACCCCCGTTCTCTGATTGCGGAACGGAGTCTGGGGCCAGGAGGAAAGGTGGGCCACCGGGTCCGGGGTCTTGGCGGGGGTTGCTGTGGGGCCCGGGTGGCTTACCGGGACTGGGGCTGACGCCTCTGCTCTCCCCAAAAAGGGGTGGGGAGGAGGGGTGGCTAGGGAAAGGTGGGGGAGGGTGTGGGTTTATTAGGTACTTAGGGGGTGAGGGGGGTTCTGGCTGGGTGGCCCGTGCGGGCCATGTTGGCCCTCTCCCTGGGGGGCCTGGGCCGGGGGGCGTCTGGTCCAGGTGCGGGATCGGGGGTCGGGTACTGGCAGTCGGATAGGTGGATTGTGGTGCCCCCCCCCAATTGGGATTGTTGGATGTGAGTGGTATGTGAAAATGTGTGTACGGCGTCGTCCCTTTTTTTTTTTTGAAAGTCTGTGTGTGGTGAGTGGGGCACTAGGGTGGGATGGTGTGAATGAGATTTTTTATTTTTTTTATTTTTGCCAGGTTCGGGTCCGAACCGCTCCCTCTCCCAAGAACATCTCAAGTCTCCGCCAGGTGCGGAGCCCCCCCCCCCCCCCCCCCCCCCCCCCCGTCCTGCCCCCCTCCGCTGGCTGGCTGGCGCCTTGTCCCGCTGGTGCATTGGCGGCCCTCGGGTTCGATGCGGGTTCCCGGGTGGGTGCCAGCCCATTCCTGCCAGCCCTGGGGCCCATGGCCGGTGCCACTTCAGCGCAGCTGGCTGCCGGCGGAACCCTCGGGCTCGCCCCCGCGGCTCCTGGGGGCTTCGGCATTGCGGTGGCTGGGACTTTTCCTCGGGGTCGTCTCTCCTCTTTCCTTGGAGGGGGGGGCAGATTTCCTGTGTTGGCCCCTCTAGGGCGCTCTGCTGTGGGGGCCCCTTTGGGGGTCCGGGGTTATGGGTCCCCTGGCCCCTACCTCGGTGCTCGGGGAAGGCGGGCTTTTGGTTCTTCACAACCACTACTGAACATTTTTCTTCTGGATAAATTTCACATACACAAGTGCACTCTCAAAAAACACCCACATGTGCTGGGTTCCAGATTCTAAGTGTTCACTTCTATATAGAAAGCCCGTAATTTATTATTATTTTTTTTTTACTTTCTTTTCTCAGACATCACACTATTCATGTCAGTTTAAATAATAATACATATGATTTAGCAATGGTATCAAAGTGTTACTTTATTGTATCTGTTATACTATATCCGTTGGTTGGCTGTTCTTTTTACATCTCTCTTTCCAGGTGATGAAGCAGACGGAAGAGATTTTATCATTCTTTCCCTGTTATCTTTTCTTTCTTTCACCTCTTCTTTCTTTTTTTTTCTCTTCTTGTTCTTCCTTTACTCTCCTACTTTCCCATTGTAGTGTCCATATAATTTGAAATACTCCCCGCCGGAATCACAATAAAACTATTTACATGCATAAATCAAGCGGAGCACTATGGTGAAAGCTGACTGCTCCACTTGTGAAAGTAAAATCTGTTGAGCTCCATTTGCCGTTAAGACAATAATTCTTATTGCCACATTGCTAGACAGGACACTGGGAAAGAAAAAAAAAGTTTAAATAAAGTTAAAACAGTACAGCTACATCTCAGTTAATCAGAATATGTTCTTATGAAGCTTGTTGGTCAAATTAAAATAAACTTTAAGGAAGTATTAAATACACTTTTCAATAAAGCCATATTTTGTATTTAAATGTTTTTTTTGCTTGTAATGTAATATTCTGATCTTTAATCTCATTTTTTCAAGACTACAAGCAGAAAATCATCATAATAAACACAATAAATGATGAAAAACATCAGTCTGTCATTAATCTATAATGTCTTTCACTGAGAGATAGCCTTACTGAAATAAATGAACCATTCAGTGATATTATAGTTGATTGTACACAGACACCAAAAAAGGTTCTCCCTTTACATCAAAGTCCTTTACAAAAATGTGTTCTCACACATAATGAACAAAGACAAATAATGATTAAATAAAAATACGTCCTAGAATAAACAACGAAATGAGAATAAAGCAATGTAAGAGTCTGCATCATGGTATAAACAAGTTGTTGATGAGATCAATGTGAGCTTCTGAGCTTTCTGTGTCTCTGCTCTGTCTTCTCTAAGCCCCAGTGGCTCGAGGCAGATGAGCGTTCACACTGAGCCTGGTTCTGGTTCTGGTGGAGGTTCTCCTCCCTGTTAAAGGGGAGTTTTCCTCTCCACTGTCGCTTCATGCATGCTCAGTATGAGGGATTGCTGCAAAGCCATCAACAATGCAGACGACTGTCCACTGTGGCTCTACGCTCTTTCAGGAGGAGTGAATGCTGCTTGGAGAGACTTGATGCAACCTGCTGGGTTTCCTTAGAGAGGAAACTTTCTGACCAACCTGGAGGATCTGATGGAGTCTGACTTTGGAAAGAGTCTTGAGATGATATGTGTATCATGAATTAACGCTATATAAATAAAATTGAATAGAATTGAAAAATTGAAAGTCAACCACAGAGAAAATTATAAAGCAGTAAAGTCTGCAGTCCGGGTCAGTGATGAGGGGGGGGCATTTCTTTGGGGGTCTGCAGCCTCCATGTGTCCCCAGAGGTAGTCTGACTGCCATCAGGGACAGAGAGGAGATCCTCAGACCCACTGAGACCATCTGCTGGTGCAGTTGGTCCTGGTTCCTCCTAATGTCGACATGGTAGACCTCATGTGGCTGGAGGGAGTCAGCAGCTCCTGCCAGACGGAGGCTTTGATGCTATGGACCCCCCCCCCCCCCCGTTCCCCACACCTGGATCCCACTGAGCACATTTGGGACATCACGTCTCCATCCACCAACGCCACGTTGCTCCACAGACTGTCCAGGAGGTGGAGGAGGTGTTAGTCCAGGTCTGGGAGGAGATGCCTCCACCTCATCAGGATCATATATACATATATCTATATATCTATATGCAGAGCGGGTTGTGTTTCATGAATGATGCTGGTGAGATACTTCTCATCCAAAAATTGGACAATGAGAGGTTTGGTAGGAACCTGGGACTGTTAACGAGTTCTATGACCTATGACTTCTTGACCTGGAAAAGTCATTTTACATCATAACTTAGCTCTGAGTGACTCACCGGCAGCTTGTTGACTTTCTCTCTGCTTCTGATCACAGCCTTGCTCATGGGTCATAATGTGTCCTCCTGCAGCTGTTCTCAGCGCAGCATGCTGACTGTTCACACTGGTATCTCTGTACCAACACGTCACTCATTCACTGATCACGTGGAAATGTGCTAGAAATAAAACTCAAATGTTAGGCGTAATGAGATCACAAACATGTCAGTCCTGTTTTAGAAAAATCTAGGTTCTACAAAAACATCAGAAATAAACCAGTTATGCTGAAACAGCTTCATGTCACTGATGTTAAATCCACAGAAGTCTGGTTTTATGTCTCTGCTGCTTTGTGCATGAACGTTAACACGGTGCGTTTAGGTCTCGGATGTTAAGGTGTCAGTTGGCAGTAATTGCTTTGCATTAGTTTTTTGCTGCTTTGCATCAGTTTTTTGTTGCTTTGCATCAGTTCTTTTATTGCGGATCTATTTTTCACTTGCAGTTCTCGGTGAATGGACGCCCGCATGTGAGCCAATCAGAGAACTCGGTGTCAGGGCGTGGGATCATGGGAACATGGCTGCTGCTCCAGCTCTGATAAGCAGCTGACCGCGGGGCCAGCGGCCACGCTGATTGGCCAGGGCCTTCTGGCCTTCAGCATAAAATAACAGCGCCAGAACATCATCATCATCATCTTCACCATGGCCTCCCTGTGGATCATTTCCTGCCTGGCATTCATCAGCGCCGCCTACGGTCAGTTTACCTTGAGTTTAGTTCAGCTTTACTGGGCCCGTAGGAACCCATCCTGGTTTTTCATGTTCTCAGAAGCAGTTAAGATGAGCAGCAGAGCTGCCTGGTAGAGTAATGAACAGACCTCGGTGATCTGAGTGCAGAATGAGAAGCAAATTAATTTAAACTGACTGTTTTTTCAGCTTCTGAGCTTAAACTGTAGCAGCTCCTGTTAAGCGGTTCAGATGAGCCTGCTTGGCTGGTTTAGGTGGAAAGGCTGTAGATTAAACGGCTGACACAGCAGAACTGTCCTTTGAACCTGCGTCCTGTCCTCAGGCTGCGGCGTCCCTGCCATCCCTCCTCGTGTGACCGGCTACGCCCGCATTGTGAACGGTGAAGAAGCGGTGCCTCACTCCTGGCCCTGGCAGGTGTCTCTGCAGGTGAGACAGACACACAGCTTCCTCTTCCTCCTCAGAGCCTGACATGTTTCTGCCTCTGCAGCAATCTACCGGCTTCCACTTCTGCGGAGGATCCTTGATCAACGAGAACTGGGTGGTGACTGCTGCGCACTGTAACGTGAGGTCAGTACAGGCATGGAACCAACAACCATCTGTAGTCCCCAAAAGTGAAACTGCTGCTTTTATCTCTTTACGCAGTGACACAGAGTTTTATTCTCATCCTGTTTCTCCTCAGGACCTACCACCGCGTTGTTGCTGGAGAGCACGACAAGGGCTCCTTCTCCAACGAAGACATCCAGGTGCTGAAGCCTGCCCAGGTAAGTAGAAACCTTCAGCCAATCAGCTACGGAGCAAACGCCCAGGTCCCGATTAACCCCTTGTGGCCCTGCAGGTGTTCACCCACCCCAGCTGGAACCCCTCCACCATCAACAACGACATCGCCCTCATCAAGCTGGCCACCCCCGCCCGCCTGGGCACCAACGTTTCCCCTGTCTGCCTCGCTGAGTCCACAGACAACTTTGCCCCCGACTCCACCTGTGTGACCTCTGGCTGGGGTCTGACCCGCTACAACGGTGGGTGGGCTGCAGATTAATATGATAATATGATTGAACTTGTAAAGTGCCTTGAGATGACATGTTTCATGAATTGGCGCTATATAAATAAAATTGAATTGAAAAATTGAATTGAATTAAGCCTCGGCTGACCCGGGATCAACTTTGGGTGCTCACCCTGCCTCTGTCTCCCACAGCTTTAAACACTCCCAACAAACTGCAGCAGGCTGCTTTGCCTCTGCTGTCCAACAGCGACTGCAAACAGCACTGGGGCAGCAGCATCTCTGACGTCATGATCTGCGCCGGTGGAGCCGGCGCCACTTCCTGCATGGTGAAGCCCGCTCACCTCCTGTCTCACCTGATCGGATCCCTTTGTGGCTTCATGCTGAACGTGTCTGCTGTGTTTCAGGGCGACTCTGGTGGTCCTCTGGTCTGTGAGAAGGACAACGCCTGGACTCTGGTGGGTATCGTGTCCTGGGGCAGCAGCCGTTGCTCCACCACCACCCCGGCTGTCTACGCTCGGGTCACTGAGCTGAGAGGATGGGTGGACCAGATCCTCGCCGCCAACTGAAACCTGGAGGCTCAGAAGCTGCTCGTGGGTGAAGGAAGAAGCTCATATTCAATAAAGCAGCTGGAAATAAGTGGCTGTCTCTGGTTCTTTCAACATTTTGTAAAAGCTGTTCAAAGTGAAAAAGTTTGAGCCTGGTGATTACAAACAAGACCTGGAGTGATGTGACTTCAGTGTTATAGAGCAATCCAGTCCCCCAACGGCCACCATGGTCCACAAGGGAGAACGTAGCATTGTCACAATGGGGGCCTTTATACGTTTCAATCCAATCTATTAATTTGTTTAATTTAACATTTGTTTAACCAGGAAATTGTCTCATTTCGATTAAAAACCTCTTTTTCAGGAGAGTCCTGGCAGACCTCATCTAGCTGTCATTTAATTGATGCCATTAAAAATAAAATCATTGGCATCGACCCAAACATGATTACCTCGTCCTCAGTAAGTAAGGCAGCGTTGGAGGAATCTTTAGAACCTGCACAGTGTCTGAACTGTCTAGAAGCAGTAGAGCTTTCTGACCTATCTAAAATATTAGCTTAATCTAAACCTTCTACCTGCATGTTGGACCCGATCCCAACCAAGTTGTTTAAGGAGGTATTCCCTTTGATCAGTGGTCCTATTTTAGACATGATTAATCTATCCTTAGTAAATGGATATGTACCACAGGCTTTTAAAGTAGCTGTTATTAAACCTTTACTTAAGAAACCATCTCTTGATCATGATGAGTTAGTAAATTACAGACCTATATCTAATCTTCTTTTCTTATCTAAAATTCTTGAGAAAGTAGTTGCTAATCAACTTTGTGAACATTTACAAAGTAATGACCTACTTGAGGAGTTTCAGTCCGGCTTTAGAGCTCATCATAGCACTGAAACAGCTCTGGTGAAGGTCACTAATGATATTCTCATGGCCTCAGATAATGGACTTGTGTCTGTACTTGTCCTGTTAGATCTTAGTGCTGCATTTGATACAGTTGATCACAATATTCTCCTACAAAGACTTGAACATACTGTAGGGATTAAGGGGAAAGCATTAGGCTGGTTTAAATCTTATCTGTCGGACAGATTCCAGTTTGTTCATGTTAATAATAAATCTTCTTCAAACTCTAGGGTCACCTGTGGAGTACCACAGGGTTCAGTCCTTGGACCAATTCTCTTTACTATATATATGCTTCCGATCGGCAAAATTATCAGACAGCATGGGATTAATTTCCACTGTTATGCTGATGACACTTAGCTATATTTATCCATAAATCGTGATGAATCCAATCAATTACTTCAACTACAGTCATGTCTTGATGACATCAAAAGCTGGATGACTTCAAATTTCCTGCACTTAAAGACAGAAGTTGTAATCTTTGGACTAGAGTCCTCAAAAAATAAAGTTCTTAATCAATCACTTAATCTGGATGGCATTAACTTGGCCTCTGGTAATAAAGTAAAAAACCTTGGTGTTATTTTTGACCAAGACATGTCATTTAAATCCCATATTAAACAGGTTTCCAGGGTTTCCTTTTTTCACCTCAGGAATATCGCCAAAATTAGAAACATTCTGTCCAGGAGTGATGCTGAAAAACTAGTCCATGCATTTGTTACTTCAAGGCTGGACTATTGTAATTCTTTACTATCAGGAAGTCCACAAAATGCAGTTCAAAGTCTTCAGCTGATCCAAAATGCTGCAGCAAGAGTTCTGATGAAAATCAACAAAAGGGATCATATTTCTCCAATTTTAGCTTCCCTTCATTGGCTTCCTGTTAAATCAAGAATAGAATTTAAAATTCTTCTTCTAACGTATCCACCTTATTTTCGACGGAAATACGGAGCCAGCGAGTTGCTGTTTTGTGCGAGACTTCCGGCCGCTCACTTCCTGTCAGTGGGTAGCTTGCTGAAAAGCGAGTCATGCAGCTACTTCGTCTCAAAATAACTTGTCTTTATGACTTCGAGGAAGACCGGGATCGTTTGTACGGTTAGAGGTTGTTATAATAACGCGTGTAAAAGAAAGGTTTATGTGGAGCAGGAGTGTTTTAATCATTGACCGTGAACAACAGCTGCGGATGCGGGGAGCCCTACTTCATTCACCCTCAGCCGAAGAATGAGGAATCTCTTCGCCCTGTGGTTAAAAGCTTTAAATCTGAAGAAACCACCGAAGCAACCGTATGTTTATTCTTTTCATTTTGTGGACAAAAGACCGACAGAAGAACACACGTCGCCAGAAAAGTGTCTGGGCTGCAAAGTTCCATTAAAAACAAAAACAATGAGACAAAGAGGAGAGCAGACAGGTAAGCTAAAGGATCTTTACATTAGCCATCTTTAACTCTTAATTCCTTAGTTTGTGCCGTTCCTGATAAAACATATGCTTTCACATGAAGCCAGTCGCCTTTTAGCTTTGTTCCCTCTGTAAATTATTTTCTGGATATTTTTCATTCCTGCTGGTAGGCTTATGGGGTTCCGTTTATAAACTGCACCTTTTAACAAAGTTAAAGAAACGGTTACTTTTTATATTACAGTCCTTGGTGTCATATTTATATAAAAATATGGATAGTTTATAGTGACAACTTAAACTATCCATTTAAATTTCAAGCCTAAACATGAAGTGGGCAGAATGTTTTGATATACTGTTATAACATCAGTTAAATCCCAAACATTTAGCACTGCTATCTTTGTAAAATTAACTGACCAGCAATCTAATCACAACAAGGCAACAGCCAGTGTGTTTTCAATTCAATTCAATTCAATTCAATTTTATTTATATAGCGCCAATTCATGAAACATGTCATCTCAAGGCACTTTACAAAGTTAAGTTCAATCATATTATACAGATTGGGTCAGATTATACAGATTGGTCAAAAATGTTCCTATATAAGGAAACCAGTTGATTGCATCAAAATCCCGACAAGCAGAATTCACTCCTGGAGAAGCATAGAGCCACAGGGAGAGTCGTCTGCATTGTCCATGGCTTTGCAGCACAGAAGCACAGAAGCACACATTGATCCAGTAATCTGTTCTATATTAGATGATAATAGCGGGTGAGCTGTCTTCTGTGGATGATGTCTCAGATGACAGAACGTCAGACCAGATGTACCTATTATGAAGAAAAAAGAGAGAGAACAAAAAGTTATAAGCAGAAATGATGACAAGCAATCCATAATTGCAGAACAGTAGAACTCGATAGAGTAAGAAAAATAGATCCTGATGTCCTCCAGTAGCCTAAGCCCATAGAAGCACATCCCATAATGACTAGTATTAACCTACATGATAAGCTAGAATGAAGAAGGAAGGAAAACTGTTCTATTGAACTTTTTATTGACCCTTTTTTTCTATCATTGATATACGTCTATCGATCGATATATATTGTTATTGAACTATCGTCCAGCCTTATAGTGGTGACTGTCCACAGATCAAATCACACCCGGGCATAAAACCGCAGTGGAAGAAGAGATCTGTCCTCTCCTGTGCAGCACCGCTGTGTTGAGAAGATGTTTAGCTGAATTTCCGTGTGCTGTCGACAAGAGGAGGTCCGTGATTCATGGCAGGAACAAGTTTTCGCCGCATCACCTGTGTAAATTAACCTTAATTCATATGACGTACGGGCCGGAGGCCATGCGCCGTCAGAGCCACCATCTTGTGCGGGGCACAGAGTAGCCTTGAGGCTCTTAGCTGCAGGCTGCTGTGTAGTCACACTAACCGATTAGCTATCATTAGCCGATCTCCACCCTGAAGCCGAATTAGAACGTGCATGGACATTGGTAGCGGCTAGTTTGCCAGAAGCGTTCCCATCTTAGCTTAGGCCCGTTTGGGTACACCAGCTTTACTACCTCAGAGCTATTTAGCCAGGATTGTTTCAATGCTGTTAGGGTTAGACATGTGGATTGTGATGGTTAATGTTAATGTCAATAAGATTTCTGTTCAACTGTGAGTTGATTACAGATTGCTACCTCTCAATTTATCGATTTCGACTTTTATTTTCGTTTGTTTCCTTTTATTTAGTACTGAGTCTTGTTTCTAGTATTTTCATGAAGCAGAATAATTACTGTAACAGGGAATTATTAGTTTAATAAATCGTACTAGCGGAATCGTAGGTGGTCTCTAAGAGTTACTGAATTACCTCCTTTTGAGTTAATAACTGAATAAACTGAGACATTTTCATTGGCTTGTGATGAATGAGTAATGGTTAAAACTCCAATTGCAATTATAATTAAAGTTGTCAATGTGTGCTGGACAAGTCTAACCCAACAACTCGTTAGACACCCTTTTCCGGGCTAAATAAGTTAATAACTGTTAATTAATAAGCCAATTGTTAGTGCTAATCATTACAGACTCATAGCCCTTGATCACAACCATTTGAAAGAATTTTGTTATAGCTGTCCTTTGATTTTGAATTATATAAATTATGATTGCCAATTATAATTTATATAAGGACAGATCACCACTATTACCATCTAATGTAGAACAGATTACTAGATCAATGTGTGCTTCTGTGCTTTTTTGTCTCTCTTGTTGTGTCTCTGCTCTGTCTTCTGTAACCCCAGTCGGTCGAGGCAGATGACCGTTCATACTGAGCCCGGTTCTGCCGGAGGTTTTTTTTTCCCGTTAATGGGTGGTTTTTCTTCCCACTGTCGCTTCATGCTTGCTCAGTATGAGGGATTGCTGCAAAGCCATGTACAATGCAGACGACTCTCCCTGTGGCTCTACGGTTCTCCAGGAGTGAATGCTGCTTGTCGGGACTTTGATGCAATCAACTGGTTTCCTTATATAGGAACATTTTGACCAATCTGTATAATCTGACCCAATCTGTATAATATGATTGAACTTGATTTTGTAAAGTGCCTTGAAATGACATGTTTCATGATTTGGCGCTATATAAATAAAATTGAATTGAATTGAATTGAATTAATTGATAACAATATTTATAATCAAACAGGTATAATTGCATAATAATTTATACAAATTTTATAAGCACTACATGCCTATTTAACTGTAGATATATCCTATATTTTCTTTTGAAGATATAGAAATGGGCAGAGGTAAACCCCACCCTTATTTATTTTATCTAACATACTCTCTCTGTATCATAAAACACAGCAAAATAATACATTCAAGGGACTGCAAATAAATGTATTCTATTTTCATCTACACTGGAACTATAAGTGTAACTGACACTGACAGCATTTAAAATATTAACTTCAATATTTCAACAAATGTATAACTGGGCTGTAGTTACTCTTTTTAGCCCATTTCATGTAATTTATCTTAACATTCCAAACACATTTCTCACATTATACATCTGAAGTGTAGATAACAGCTTCTCCTTACCTACATCTTCTCAGACAACTAATTATTTCCCTAACAATAGTGAGTTGTCAATGTTTAAATGTGCAGTAAACCTTTATACATAAGCAGCATGGAGGACCTAATACTGTACTTTAAGTAAGATTGGTGACACCAAGACTGAATTGTTACATGAGTGGTTGTCCATTTCATCATTCAAATGAGAACATATTAATATACTATTGGTATATACTAGTACGACTATTAAAGAACAGCAGATTAAACTTTAAGATATGTAAAGGCCTATATTAAATTCATTTTGCGACCACATCAACAGATTAAATAACTTCTTACTTTTTTGGTGTACCAGATTATTCTCGTAATGATGAAATATTTTATGGGCTGAGCCCCTGATAATAATAATAATAATAATAATAATAATAATAATACATTTTATTTCAAGCGCCTTTCAAAACACTCAAGGTCACTGTACATGTAAAAACAATAAATGGTAAAAGCAGTCGTCATAATTAAAAGAAACAACACAAATTACACAGAGGAAAGTAATATAAAATCATAATGAAAAGGCAATCTTGAACATGTGGGTTTTGAGTTTTGATTTGAACACGGGTAAAGACTCGGTATTGCAGATGTCAGGGGGGAGAGAATTCCAGAGTGTGGGCGCAGAATGAGAAAAAGCTCTGCTCCCCATGGTTTTAAGACGGGCTGATGATGAGAATGTCTAGCTCCGCCCCCGGTTTGAACTAATTTATTAATGGACAGTGTGGAAATCTTTGTACAATAAAACCAATGTAAATAGTGTTCCTCTGTTTTATTTGTCTTTGCCTTAATTCTAGAAGTAGAAATAGTCAAATAAATAGCACTATTATTTTGCGGAACCCTTATTATTCTATTATAACTAAGCAAAAGTCTAAAAATAGCAGTAATTTAGGCACCATCTAGTGTTGTTATACTTTATATCATGTAAAAGAAACATCTGCTATTTATAGCTGAACTGCCTCAAAGGGTCGACAAAAAATGAAAGTAATAATAGCAACGAAATATTGGTAAAAGGGAAACCCTCACCTTTTCTTTTTCAGGCAGCTGTGGCTAAGAATCAGAATTTTTAATAGTCTACAGTCTTTGCTTTTCCATCTTTCCAGCAGTCTTCAGAACTCCTGCCTGGCACAGAATATTTAGTTTTATAAAAGAGATTAGGTTTTTGTTGATACTTCACAATTAAATGCTATTTTGAGACGCTAGCGTTGGTTACTTACATTTCTCAAGTTACACAAATCAAAACTCGCTCTCCTGCTTCTTTACAGAACTGCACTCAGCAGCTTTCACCTATTTTAGTGCAGATAATATTTCTTTTTTAACTGGGACTAGTTTCGTAGCCTAGTATTAATCGTAGTTACCGCAGAATCCCAGGATGAATGAAACTTAAATCTCACGCTCCAAGCACACGTATGCGCTCTGGAAAACAGCCAATCAGGAAGAGGGAAGGCGGAACTGAAGGCAGAACAACCAATGAGAGTGGAGATAAATGACACAGCATAGTCACGTGCGCTGCTGATTTCAAGAGACAGGACTGACCGGGCAGGCAGTCAGACGGAGCTGCGAGAGGAAAAGAAGCGATGCAGCAACAACGTTGTAAATTAGAAACATGTTATTCACATTGTATTATTGGTAGGGAAGAGTAGCCTCGTGAGACCATCATGATCTCGCGAGCTTTCAAGGTTTCACTCGCAGATCAGTCTGGCTGCTCTCTGTTAAAGAAAATTTGGAGCCGTTCACCAAACGAACGTCCAATCAGCGTTGGCTTTGAGGCGGGTTGAGGTGTGACGCAACCAGAAGCGCGACAGTTCAGTCTAAAGAACATGGCGGCTTCAGCCGATGAAACTAGCGTTAGCGTGGCTATCGAGCAAGTTTTATCGGAATTACAGAGTATTTCTTTGCTGAGCTAACGAGCCTTTACCTGCAGCAGCAAAAGTAGCTTGGCTTGTGGTTGTGTTTTCGTCGTCGCTCTGTTACGAGCGACGACGAAGCATGTTGACGAGTACGTCATATGCTTCATTGATCTGATTGGTTTATTTGGCCCGTCTATCACCAACATAGGCCAATCAGCTAACCAGTATTTTCGCCCCTTCCCAAAATTACTTCAACGGAAGGTTTCCAGATGGATATGCGGAGCAAATCTATCTGGCGGCGTCAGGTTAAGGGAAGAGTGGGTTGGTCCAAAATGCTGGTAGGGACATGTCCCTATGGTCCCTATGCAACCCTACGTCCACTGGTTCGCCCTCTGCCATTGCTGCAACAGCCTGTGCTCCACGCTGTGACCAGCAGACTCAAACACAGGTTCCTCAGGCCCTTATTCTGATCTCCGGGGGTATTAATTATGTCTCCCATCCTCCGCTCTCCCCCTGTCACCCAGCAGCGCTCAAGTCTGGTTCTTATCATCTTAGGCAGCTGGCAAAGCCATTTTTCTCAAAACAAAACCTTGAGACAGCTATTCATACTTTTATTACAACCCAGCTTGACTGCAGCAATGCTCTCTATTTGGACTCAGCCGGTCCTCTCTGAAACGTCTCCAGTTGGTCCAGAACGCCGCTGCCAAGTTTCTCACTGCAGCTGGTAACTCTGGCCACCCTCCAATGGCTCCCTGCCCATTTTAGAAATTCTTTTATTTGTTTTTGTTTTTATTGTATGGCCTTGCCCCGGCTTACCTTTCTGAACTGCTTCACCCTTGCTCTCCTGCTCAATGCCTCAGGTCAACTCTTCAGCTGCCCTGGAGGTGCTGAGGTCCAGTAGGAAGCTCAGAGGAGACAGAGGTGTTAGTGTTGCTGCTCCAACTTTATGGAATGGCTTCCCTATTCAGATCAGGCAAGCCTCATCACTGGCTTCTTTTAAACATTCTCAAAAATCGTGTTTCTGTTCTATGGCTTTTAGCCCAACCTTTTATTTAAGTTTCTACTCTGTTTTTATTGTTTTACTGAGTTGATTCGCTGTTCTTCCTTGTCATCGTTTGCCATGCTCTCGATTTTACATGTGCAGCACTTTGTTGCAGCTGTGGTTGTTTTAGGCCCTGCCCACATGGAAATGAACATGGTAAATTTTCATAAACGAAGCTGCAGTAGGTATGTGACTACAACGTTTCATAATTTACACATGTTCAACGGTTACAGAGAGATTTGAAGCTACAATGACATAATTTAAGAAAAGATTCAATTTAATTCAATTCAATTCAATTTTATTTAGATAGCGCCAATTCATGAAACATGTCATCTCAAGGCACTTTACTTTTTGGTTCAATCATATTATACAGATTGGGTCATATTATACAGATTGGTCAAAATGTTCCTATATAAGGAAACCAGTTGATTGCTTCAAAGTCCCGACAAGCAGCATTCACTCCTGGAGAACCGTAGAGCTACAGGGAGAGTCGTCTGCATTGTACATGGCTTTGCAGCAATCCCTCATACTGAGCAAGCATGAAGCGACAGTGGAAAGAAAAAACACCCGTTAGCGGGAAGGAAAAACCTCCAGCAGAACCAGAACCAGGCTCAGTATGAACGGTCATCTGCCTCGACCGACTGGGGGTTACAGAAGACAGAGCAGAGACACAACAAGACAGACAAAAAGCACAGAAGCACACATTGATCCAGTAATCTGTTCTACATTAGATGGTAATAGTCGGTGATCTGTCCTCCCTGGATGATTTCACAGTCAACAGAACGTCAGACCAGGTGTACCTACTATGAAGAAAAAGAGAGAGAACAAAAAGTTAAAAGCTGAAATGACAACAGTCATTTCAATGTAATGCAATGCAAATCTGGAGAACAGTAGAAATCAGTAGAGTGAGAAAAATAGGCCCTGATGTCCTCCAGCAGCCTAAGCCTATAGCAGCATAACTATAGAGGTAGCTCAGAGTAACATGAGCCACTCTGACTATAAGCTTTGTCACAAAGGAAAGTTTTAAGATCAGTCTTAAAAGTCGACGGGGTGTCTGCCTCACGGACCAAAACTGGGAGTTGGTTCCACAGGAGAGGAGCCTGATAGCTAAAGGATCTGCCTCCCATTCTACTTTTAGAGACTCTAGGAACCACCAGCAGACCTGCAGTCTGAGAGCGAAGTGCTCTGTTAGGAACATACGGGGTAATCAGAGCTCTGATATATGATGGAGCTTGATTATTAAGGGCTTTATACGTTAGAAGAAGAATTTTAAATTCTATTCTTGATTTAACAGGAAGCCAATGAAGGGAAGCTAAAATTGGAGAAATATGATCCCTCTTGTTGATTTTCATCAGAACTCTTGCTGCAGCATTTTGGATCAGCTGAAGGCTTTTAACTGCATTTTGTGGACTTCCTGATAGTAAATAATTACAATAGTCCAGCCTTGAAGTAACAAATGCATGGACTAGTTTTTCAGCATCACTCCTGGACAGAATGTTTCTAATTTTGGCGATATTCCTGAGGTGAAAAAAGGAAACTCTGGAAACCTGTTTAATATGGGATTTAAATGACATGTCTTGGTCAAAAATAACACCAAGGTTTTTTACTTTATTACCAGAGGCCAAGTTAATGTCATCCAGATTAAGTGATTGGTTAAGAAGTTTATTTTTTGAGGACTCTGGCCCAAAGATTACAACTTCTGTCTTGTCAGAATTTAAGTGCAGGAAATTTAAAGTCATCCAGCTTTTGATGTCATCAAGACATGACTGCAGTCGAAGTAATTGATTGGATTCATCAGGATTTATGGATAGATATAGCTGAGTGTCATCAGCATAACAGTGGAAATTAATCCCATGATGTCTGATAATTTTGCCAATCGGAAGCATATATATAGTAAAGAGAATTGGTCCAAGGACTGAACCCTGTGGTACTCCACAGGTGACCCTAGAGTTTGAGGAAGATTTATTATTAACATGAACAAACTGGAATCTGTCCGACAGATAAGATTTAAACCAGCCTAATGCTTTCCCCTTAATCCCTGCAGTATGCTCAAGTCTTTGTAGGAGAATATTGTGATCAACTGTATCAAATGCAGCACTGAGATCTAACAGGACAAGTACAGACACAAGTCCATTATCTGAGGCCATGCGAATATCATTAGTGACCTTCACCAGAGCCGTTTCAGTGCTATGATGAGCTCTGAAGCCTGACTGAAACTCCTCAAGTAGGTCATTACTTTGTAAATGTTCACAAAGTTGATTAGCAACTACTTTCTCAAGAATTTTAGATAAGAAAAGAAGATTAGATATAGGTCTGTAGTTTACTACTTGTGTCCTTGTTGCTTGCGGATTTTTCAGCTCCATCCTCTCTGAATTTAAAATAATTGTAACGAAGCTCCTGAAATCTGAGGACCTGCTTTTGGCGTGCCAGGGTTGGCCACAGGCGTCGTAGAAGGTGACCCTGGTCAGACTGTACAATAAAATCAGTTGTTGAATTGGTGTTTAGGCTCCACCTTTCTCCACTCACTGTAACTGTACAAGAAAGAGTAAAATGATGATAACATCAAGAAAGATCTACTTAATCTGGATTGTTAGAAATAAGAGGGATTCAGCTCATTTAACCTGTACTGATGTCTGAGCTCTGAAAACCACAACAGAATCTCTATAAGAGGCAAAAATAGAATGTATAAAATGTTGAAAGATGCGTCATTTTTACCGGATATTGTGAAGTGAATATTCTGGCAGAACTCCAAACCAACCTCTGTTTGGGCCACACACACCGTGGGACGATTCTGTCTATTACTAATTATTATTTAATTATTATTTTAGCAGCACCAGTAAAAGTTCTCAGCTCCAGTTTGGACTTGAGCGAAGAAACAGGAAGTAGAAACAACAGCTAACAAAATAAAGGTTTCTACAGAGAGAATGGAGCAGAACCAGCATCTGAAAGGTGTTCTGAACTCCTCCTTGCCCTTCATCTTCGTGGAGTCCAGCTGGTTCTGGTCAAACAGAAACATGATGCGGGTTTATGATGGGAAAGGAGCGTAGATCTCTGCAGGTTTCACATTGAATATGTTTTCTGATAATGTTCTGCAGGGGTTCTCACTGCGCACTGGGCAGAACAACGATGCATTTGATCTGTAATTCCACAGAACCAAAAGACTCAGCCTGGGTTTGTTCTGTGACTCGGACCTGTGGTTCTGGAGCCACCACAGCAGTTTTATTCTGAAACTCTCAGACTGGAAGCAGATCTCTGTGGTCCTGTTAACCAGACGCACTTCAAGCAGTTCTCTGAGTTGGGACTTTGCTGCCGGACTCGTGGGATCTGGACCATGGACCCGGTGTCTTCTCTGCTCTGACCCTCCAGCTGGTTCGCGGAGCTCCAGCATGCTGCAGCCGGAAAACCACTCCTCTTGCTGGAGCGAGCTCCAGAAGACGAACCAGACCGCGGGGGAGTCCGGAGCGGAGGTGGTGATCGTGCCGGTGGTGTTCGGGCTGATCTTTGTGGTTGGGGTGCTCGGGAACTCCCTGGTGATGCTGGTTATTGGCAGGGTAAAACCCAGCGGCGGTGCGCGGGCACTCAGCCCCACCAACATCTTCATCGTCAACCTTAGCGTGGCGGACCTCCTCTTCCTCCTCTTCTGCGTCCCGCTCCACGCCACCATCTACTCCCTGCCCGAATGGGTGTTCGGAGCCTTCCTCTGCAAGTTCGGACACTTCTTCACCATGGTCAGCATGCTAGTCAGCATCCTCACACTCGTGGCCATGTCCGTGGACCGCTACATCGCCGTGGTGCGCTCCAAGAGCTCTGCGTGCGTCCGGAGTCGCAGGAATGCGCTGGTCGGACTGTGCGTCATTTGGACAATGTCCTTGCTGTGTTCGGTGCCGGTGGCTCAGAACTATGTGCTAACCAACCACCCCAGCGCTCCGAACAAGACTTTCTGCTGGGAAAAGGGGTTTGGAGCGTCGCGGCGCTCCTACAAGGTGTCCATCCTGTTGCTGGGCTTCGTGCTGCCGCTGCTGCTCATCTGCTGCTGCTACATCAGGGTGAGTCCGGGCTAATGTTTCACTCCTGCTCTGGCCGTAAAACACGCTTCCATAATACGGGAAAGGGCCAAAGGCCGCGCGCAAAGCTGCTGAGCTGTGCGTAAAGACCTGCTGCAGGGCGCGCACTCCCCTGCGCCGGCTCAAGACTAGCAACCTCTGAGGGTTCTGCTAACAGATTTTAGCGTTGTACAGAAGGAACTTGGTCTGAACATTTAACAACTGGTGTTTGATATGGAGACAAATTATAGAAACAAGTAAAGATTAGAACCCAGTGCTCTAGAAAATGTAAGTTCTTCATAGGAATTCAGTGAAACTGTGACGCTGCCACATTACATAGAACAGGGGTCACGAATTAAAAATAAGCGGGGTCCGAATAAAGAAAATCAACAACCAGTAAAGGTCCGGACACATTTGTAATTACAATCCGTTACTTCAAACAGTATTTAACACGAAATAAAATGTTTATGCATCCACAAAAAAATAACATAAAAATAGAACGTTTTTCTATTTTAAAATCCAAGGTGCTTTTTGAAATAGAGAACCACAATCTTTCACAGTTTGGTATATAGACAATTTCATGACTTTCACATCTTTTATAAAACACCTGAACTTTTTTTAATTTCTTTTTTATATCTTAATGATAGAAGTGAGCTTTAGGCTGCCCTGCAAGGATTTTAAACCTGAGTTTGATTGGCAACAAAGCCAACCTCAAGCACATATCAAGGTGCTCCCTGTCACATTCAATATAAACCAATTTTATGATCATACAAGGCAAACACAACCTTGGAAATGCAGGACACATCACCAACACTATCATGACATAATACATTTTAATTTGACACAGATTGCACATGACAATAATCAGTCTCTGCTTTGCCCGTTATTGTTCACCAATTAATCATTACAGTTTATAAAAAAATGCATGATTTACCTTTTTTGAAGTTTAATAAAATGGTTATATTTTAGCCCAGTCACTGGAGACCTGTCCAGGATGAACCCTGTGTCCGCGCTCCACTTTAACTTCATAAAAAACTCTCTGAGAATCGCCTTTCTCTGGCCTCACCCAGTTAGAACCCGTTCTCCAGTCCATGTTGTAGCTGCAGTCTATTTGTTTTATCTTTTTGATGTAGTTTTCTTAACAATCTGTAAGCATCAAAATCCTTGTCATTTTATTTAGTGTCCTGGAGCGCAGCTGCCCATCAGGTGATCACTGCTGCATACCGACAGCAGATGCAGCTCTACCTTCTTTGTTTCAGAACAGCGCAGGTTTTTTTTTTTTTTTTACTTTTTCCCAATCGAACTCAGTCAAATGCCGACTTCAAGGATCATGCTAAATTAGCCTGAGCTAGCGCGTTACTCTTCTTTGTGTTTAAATAAAACATAATAGCGAATCACGAGGAGATCCCTGGTTGGTCGCCGCGTTTATCAGCGAGGGAATAAACGCTGACAGACGACATGGCCACAGGTGGAAATAACTCATTGATTAACTGCGGGAGCTGCGACAGAAATGCTTACCGAGGGAAGTTGTTGTCAGCTGTTCTATCTGCTGAACTTTCTGACCTGCTGGTTTGCATTAATCCAAAGAAAACCTTTGACCACCGCTACTTTCATTCATATCTGTGGTCAGTTTGAGATGTTCTTCCAAAAGTCAAAATGATTGAACACCGATAAACCTCAGACTGGCAATGTCCGCTTTGCAAAGACCCGCCCTACTCTCTTTCTGATTGGCTGATGTCCCGGCTCTGCCAGGTTTAATTGGTTGAGAGCAGCTTGTGTTTAAAACCTTGAATAAAAAGTCTAGACGGAACTTTTTGCGCTCAATTTCCAAATGACGGAAATCCGTCGCAGCGACGGAGAACTTTAACCCCTGAGTTAGACACTGTCGTTGGACAACATGCAGTAATTTATAAGTGTTTTAAATCAGGTTGGGTCCGGATTAGCCAGCAGGTGGGTCCGGATCCGGACCCTGGTCCGCTAATCCGTGACCTCTGACATAGAAAGATACACCCTGTAAAATGCAAATTAAGGACAGAAATAATTCTAAACCGGTGGGTATGAATGGATGAAATATTCTCTGTCCTTTCTTGTAGAAGTGCACCAAACAATAGTTTGACAGGTTCTGAAACCACTATCAACACATTTGGGTTGTTCTCTGTATTTTAGTATTTTCATCGTGAGCTGCACAGTGAAGAAGCATTCCCCAGTAGCCCAGTATCAAGATGATCATGGGTTCAAACCTCGCCTAGGGTTTTTCTGCATGTTCTGCCTGAGCATGGGTTCTCTCTGGGTACTCCTGCTTCCTCCCACTGTCCAAAAACACTACTGTTACGTTCATTGGTCTCTCTAACTGTGATTAGTTTTTGGTTTTTTACATTTTTACTAAAGTCATGACTCTTGGAAAGTTGTTCGTCACTAAAACTCGGATTTTCTTTTCTTCTGTTAACATTTATTCAACAATTATCTACTAACTGAAAAGCAGACCTGAAGGCAAACGGAGGGAAATCCATCCATCCATCTTCTAACACATCTAACCCTTGTGGGGGCGTGAGGGGTTGCTGGTGTCTATCTCCAGCTGTCAATGGGCGAGAGGCGGGGTTCACCCTGGACAGGTCGCCAGTCTCTCTAATATGGTTTGTTAGACGGTATTTACATTCTGGTTTGGATTCCCATTTAGACCTTGACAGACTGACCAGCTATCAAACAAAAATAATTCTGAGCGACCTCCTGATGGTTGATTTATTATTTAAGTTTATTATTTAAAATGGTTAAACTTTTTTAAAGAAACCAAACAGATTGCATTGCTGATGGCTTTGCAGCAATCCCTCATACTGAGCATGCATGAAGCGACAGTGGAGAGGAAAACTCCCCTTTAACAGGGAGGAGAACCTCCAGCAGAACCAGAACCAGGCTCAGTGTGAACGCTCATCTGCCTCGACCCACTGGGGCTTAGAGAAGACAGAGCAGAGACACAGAAAGCTCAGAAGCTCACATTGATCCAGGAGTACTTTCTATCTTAGAGAGGTTTATGGCAGATGAATTGGGGCTGTCAAATGATAAAAAAATTTAATCACGACTAATTTCAATAGTTAACTCAAGATTAATTGCAAATAAATTGCATATTTTATCTTTTTATTTCTGAAAGTGTAAAAGCCTATTTGGCCATTTTAATATGCAATTTTGCAATAAATTACACTAATAAAAAGCATGCTTGTACAAAAAATATTTTTATTTTTTATTTTTCAAGCACTTTTTCAGAATGAAAACATCCTGGTGCCATAAAATGTTAACCTCTGGCCAATAATTCAATTCAATTCAATTCAATTTTATTTATATAGCGCCAATTCATGAAACATGTCATCTCGAGGCACTTTACAAAGTCAAAATCAGTCAGATTATACAGATTGGTCAAAAATGTTCCTATATAAGGGAACCAGTTGATTGCTTCAAAGTCCCGACAAGCAGCATTCACTCCTGGAGAAGCGTAGAGCTACAGGGAGAGTCGTCTGCATTGTCCATGGCTTTGCTGCAATCCCTCATACTGAGCAAGCATGAAGCGACAGTGGAAAGAAAAAACACCCATTAGCGGGAAGGAAAAACCTCCAGCAGAACCAGAACCGGGCTCAGTATGAATGGCTAAATCATGAATCATAACGCCCTGATGTTTACACAATATGTAAACAAATGTGTAAATAAATACTTGTTTTAAGATAAGATAATCTTTATTGATCTCACAATGGAGAAATTCACTTGTCCCATCGGCTCAATAATCAAAAGTCAGTAGAAGGAGTTAAACACAGTTATACAGCTATTTACAATTCTATACAATCCTATGTATAAATAGGTTATTGCACATATGTTATTATACACTTTATACATGGTTATTGCACAGGCGTATTGCACAGGTTATAGCACCTTGTATAAATAGCTTATTGCACATAAATTATTACAGTATTGTTGCAGCTATGGTGCATGGTTGGTAACAGTTATACAGTTGTACGTATAATCCAGAGATTGAATTCACATGAGTTTGTTCTCTCTCCTTTTTCTTCATAGTAGGTACACCTGGTCTGACGTTCTGTTGACTGTGAAATCATCCAGGGAGGACAGATCACCGACTATTACCATCTAATGTAGAACAGATTACTGGATCAATGTGTGCTTCTGTGCTTTTTGTCTCTCTTGTTGTGTCTCTGCTCTGTCTTCTGTAACCCCCAGTGGGTCGAGGCAGATGACCGTTCATACTGAGCCCGGTTCTGGTTCTGCTGGAGGTTTTTCCTTCCCGCTAACGGGTGGTTTTTCTTTCCACTGTCGCTTCATGCTTGCTCAGTATGAGGGATTGCTGCAAAGCCATGTACAATGCAGACGACTGTCCCTGTAGCTCTACGCTTCTCCAGGAGTGAATGCTGCTTGTCGGGACTTTGATGCAATCAACTGGTTCCCTTATATAGGACATTTTTGACCAATCTGTATAATCTGACCCAATCTGTATAATATGATTGAACTTAACTTTGTAAAGTGCCTTGAGATGACACGTTTCATGAATTGGCGCTATATAAATAAAATTGAATTGAATTGAGTTGCAGTTTTCATGCCGAAATGTTTTTTTTCCTCTTAAACAAAGATAGACATGGTATTATGCATATACATATAAAGTAATACTAATTTTACATTTCAATGAAGTCACGCGTTTTATTCATTTTTTCACTCTCACACTCCTCTAATCCTGAGCTTTCACACCAACAACAATAATTTCTTTGCATATTTTCGCATTCTGTTTATATCCACGTTCATACAGTTTAACGCCTGGAAAAGGTTTTAAATCTCCAGGTCATTCCAGAGTCTTACACTTTGCTTCCACTGGGCCAGGAGCTTAATACCCCTGAAGGAAAACTGTTTAGCACAGCTTCATGTGTAACTCCAGGTATTTTATCTGGCAACGTGATTCAGCCTTAGTTTGTCAAATACAGAGACAACTAATTAATAAGCATTAAAGTTTATGGGTTGGGTTTCTGCAACGTTATCAGTGTGTAAAAACTCATCTTCAGAACCAATCTCTGCTCAAAATGGTGATCTGCACCATGTACTCTACTTTCAGCAGGTATCACCGGTTATTGCAGCCCTAAACTGCAGAAAATACGGCAGAGTTGCTCCTCTGCCTTTACTCCCTCGGCTCCTATGTCAGTCTAGAGGAGAAAAGACCTCGCCAATATGGCGGCAGGATGCGCTGCAGAGTGTGATGAGGCGGAGGATATTTCAGCTGCTTATCCTCAAAGTGTCTGTAGTGCAGCAGCGCACTACAGACACAAAGATTTCACCTTCAGAAACAAGCTCAAAAAGACTCAACCTGCAACTCATGAAATTTACAAGCGACTTTAGAAAAAAGAAGCCCAAAGTCGCATGAAATAAGCAGACTTGGCAACAGTGAGCGCGGGTCTGTTTAGCTACAGTCTCTGGCATTCTTGGAACTACGGAAAGCACTGAGGGTAAAAAACAAAACAAAAGGAACGGTGTGTGTGTGTTGTGACGCGCGACTAAAACATTGTCGCCGTTATGGTCTGATAAAGTTAACGCATTAAAACAGACAGCCCTAATAATAATAATACATTTGATCTGAAAGTGCTTTTCAGATGACTCAAGGACACTGTACAGATCCTACAGGGTATCAACAATAAATCACGATAAAAACAACATATTAAAATGTTTAAAAGTGAGAAGGCCTTCCTCAATGGATGTGTTTAGAGTTCAGACCTGAACTGGTAGAGGGTGTCGGTGGTTCTGATGTCTGGAGGGAGAGATCCAGAGTCTGGGAGCAGAATGGGAGAAAGTTCCTACAAGAAGGATCTTAGTTTTGGACAGGCAGGAGGTGCGGGAGGAAGGTGGGAGTATAGAATTTGGTTCACTAGATAAATAGAGCGCGCCGTCATCCGCGTAGCAGTGAAAATGAATACTATATTTCAAGAAGATATTGCCAGGGGGGAGAAGGTAAATAATGAAAGGTAAGGGATCCCAGGACAGAGCCTGGACAGCAGCTGAAGGACTTTAGGTAAATGGACTGAGTGCCGCCAGAGAGGTAAGAATGAAACCGGTGAAGGGTCAGGGATGCTAATTGAAGTTAATTTGTAGAGAAGGATGGAGTGGGAAATTGAATCAAAGACTGCTTTCAGATCCAGAAGGATGAGAACAGAAAGTAGACCAGAGTCAGCTGCCATCAGCAGGTCGTTGGAGATTTTCATGGAAGCAGTTTCAGTGCTGCGGCGGGCCGGAAACAGGCTGGAGTTGCTCATAGAGTGCATTGGGGCCTGACACACCTCAGTGTGTCAGGTAGTGATCAGGTGAGCTCTGGAATTGGCTTTATAAGGGAGGCCCACCCTATCCTCTGCTCAGACATCCTTTCTTCATGTCACGAGCTCAGATCTCTCCAAATCTCTGGTCTGTCAGTGTTGCCTTTTTTCTCCCTCCTGCCGTTCCGGTTGTGTCTTCAGCCTTCTTGCAATAATAACCTCCATCACTAATCCACACTTAGTGTTACTAGATCAAAGCGTGTGCTCTCCACCGCCTCTGGGTCTAGTCTGCACGCTACACGGATGCATCTGCCATTCTGTGTGTTCTGCCTCCAGACAGAGTCAAGTTGAGACTGTTTTTCTACTATTTTGTAGATAAAGGTACGTTAGAAATGGGGCGAGGTTATTGAAGTTGTTTGGATCCAAGTCAGATTTCTTTAGCAAATGAGTGATGTGAATGGGACCAACTCCAGTGGTAAGTGATGAGTGAATAATGGATGGAAGGAGAGCCTGAGGGCCATATTTGACCAGGGATGCTGGGATTGGATCAAGGCTGCTGGTAGAAGATTTAGATTTATGGATGATTCCAGAGTTTTTAACAGAAACGTGGTTACATGAATTAAATCAAGCAGCTATTCTGATAGAATCGACTCCTCCTTTAGGGTAACAGCACTAACTGAGCAGGAGGTATACCTCTCAGTAACATCAGCTGGATCTATAAACTACTACTATTACTACTACTACCATTAATACTACTACTACTTTTTAACAGAAACATGGCCACATGATCTTAATGAAGCAGCTATTCTGATAGAGTCGACTCCTCCAAACTAGTTTTCTTTGTGAGAGCAGACAGCAAAGCAAAGGTGGAGGAGAGGCAACATTGTTTAGTCATTCACTAAGGTGGAAAAAGGTGCTTCTGGAAATTTCGACTCTTTTGAATATTTGGCTCTCCAGGTAAAGATCCCGGTGCAAACTATGTTCTACTATGTTCAGGCCTCCTAAGTCCAATTCAACCTTTTTTAATGATTTCAATGACCTATCTGTGATTTGTGTTGATTAGTTTATTTCATTAAAAGACAGAGGAGCAGAAGAACTGTGTGACACTCTTAGAAACGTTGGTTTAACTCAACATGTTAAACAGCCAACGCACAAACAGGGACATATTTAGACTTAATCATCATTAAAGGTCTAAACATTTCCAAATTCAGTGTAACTGATGCCCTATCTGATCACTTTTCTGTTACCTTTGAACGCATCACTTCCAGTGACTCGGTCAGCCAAAGGAAAACGCATTTTTAAGGACAATGCCACTGAAACCTTTAACCAAGCCGTCAACGTTTCCCTCTGCATCCCACCAGAGAGGGAGTTCAGCTCTAGTGGACACGTCCACTCATGTCAGCGCTCAGAGCTTAATACAGAGAGAGGAAAGATGCTCACATTACCCACACTAAGAAAAATGTAGGTCATTGAAACTATTGTCACACATTGATCATCTTTCTGCTCATTTCTGCAGGTTTTGTGGCACCTCCATGAAAAGCTGAAGAACATGTCCAAGAGGTCTGAGCTCTCCAAACGAAAGGTGAACTCTTCTCCTCCTCCTCCTCCTCCTCCTCCTCCTCCTCCTCCTCCTCCTCCTCCTCCTCCTCCTCCTCCTCCTCCTCCTCCTCCTCCTCCTCCTCCTCCTCCTCCTCCCCCTCCCCCTCCCCCTCCCGATGTGTTCAGGGTCAGGACTTTGTTCCTGGCGACATCATGAATAGAAGCTTGCCTTGGTTAGAAGACAGAGATCTTCACCAGACTTGTTCAGAGATCATCCTGGTTTCTCTGTGGTACCATGAATTTTTTTGGACTGAAACAGCTGTTGCTGGGAGTGTCCCACTGAGGGAGGGGTGCTGGTGACGATGGAGGATGATTAGTATCACAGGTGTGTGGAGCTGATGGTCCCAGAAGAACCAGGTGCTGCCATTAATACCTTCAGTCAGGTTAAAAGTCTGGTTTACTGACATTTAGTCTCGTTTCAAATTGTAATCTGATATAAAAACAGTTGAAATAGTTTCATTGAACCTGGTTTACTGATCCATCTTATCAAAATCAGAATCAGAATCAAGTTTATTGCCAAGCAGGTTTGCACTTACAAGGAATTTGACTTGGTGTTGATGGTGCAGCCAAAGAATAAGAATACAGTAAAATAAAATGTATATATACAGAAGCTATATACACTCAGTAAACTGAGCGTTAATGTAACGCAGAAGCTTGTAAGTCTTGAACGGGGGAGAGAGGCAGGGTCAAAGGTCACGGCGGCTCTTGGTCTTGTTCATAAGGACGGTAGCAGATGGGAAGAAACTGTTGTTGTGGCGTGAGGTTCTGGTCCTGATGGACCGCAGCCTCCTGCCAGAGGGAAGTGACTGTAATAGTCTGTGACTGGGGTGAAGGGATCAGCCACAATCTTCCTGCACGCCTCAGAGTCCTGGAGGCTACAGGTCCTGGAGAGATGGAAGATTGCAGCCAATCACCTTCTCTGCAGACCCGATGACACGCTGCAGTCTGCCCTTGTCCTTAGCGGTGGCACCAGCGTACCAGATGGTGATGGAGGAGGTGAGGATGGAGTCAATGATGGAGGAGTAGAACTGCACCATCATTGTCCTTGGCAGGTTGAATTTCTTCAGCTGCCTTCAGCAGGAAGTCCATCCTCTGCTGGGCTTTCTTGGTGAGGGAGTTGATGTTCAGCTCCCACTTTAGGTCCTGGGAGATGATAGTTCCCAGGAAGCAGAAAGACTCCACAGTGTCAATCAGTGTTGGGGAGTAACGGATTACATGTAACAACGTTACGTAATTTAATTACAAAAAAAGAGTAACTGTAGTTCGTTACAGTTACAATGAGAAAATATGTAATTCAGTTACAGTTACTTCTGAAAATATTGAGAATTACAAATTTAGTTACATTTTTTTAAGAATATAAAGAAAAACCTTTGCGAAATATGTAATGATATTTTTATTGCTTCGCGCCCTGTATCGCCGTTTCCCACTACGGCTCCTTGTCTCTATCAATCTGATGATCCATCCTGTGCTGGTGGAGCCTTCTGAAAGAACAGCAAGCGAGCGGACGTTTCACGGTTTTATTTGGCTTCATTTTAAGGAAGAGAAAGATGCAAAAAGGCGCTTTGCAATCATGCAGTCTCTTGTTATTCACACACAACAATAAACCGTGAGAGCCGACGTGTGTTGTGAAACTGCAAAACTTTGTCTTAAGCGGAAAATCAAACGCGCGTCTACACAGCTCAGCGTTCACAGTGTTGCGTTCGTGAGCGTCGGAAAGCTATGGTGCATTCAGGAGCATGGGACATTTCAGTTTTACAACGAAAAAGGCAGAAAACGGAACAGAACTTAACTCATACAATAATGTATTTATCCAGAAACAGTGTGGGCTTTCTTACAATACTGAATGCTCTATAATTGTATTTCTGTTATTTTTGATTATGCACATCTGCTAGCTTTTTATTCTAAAAAATCTATAATATTATCCATCCATCCATTTTCCAAACCGCTTAATCCCTCATGGGGTCGCGGGATCTATAATATTACTGCAGCAAATTATCAAAGTTTTTCAAAGCTTGTTTAAAAGCTCCAAATGGGGCTTCAGATCATACAGCAACAATTGTGCTGTCATTGTTTTACAGGGCAGAATTTGCATTTGCTGACTCTTGTCCTTTAACTACTGATGGATATACAGGAATAGAGTCATACAAGTGTCAATTCTGTCAACTCTGAGATAGCAGGGGATGCAATTTTTGGCAAGGAGTTGCCGAAAAATCCATCCTCCTTGTTTTAAACTTAAAAATCGTCACACACACATGAAGCTTTTTCATTAAACGGATGCCTTCCAGGGTTCCCGCGGGTCCTTAAAAAGTCTTAAAAAGTCTTAAATTAAAATCCGGGAAATTAAGGTCTTAAATTGTCTTAAATTTACCGTAAAGTTGCTGTAGGTATTACATTTTCAGCCGGTCTGCTTAATGCTGGGGTTAAAGTTCTCCGTCGCTGCGACGGATTTCCGTCATTTGGAAAATTAGAGCAAAAAGTTCCGCCTAGACTTTTTCAAAAAGAAACTGCTCTAAGGGTCCGTGTGGACCTCTAAGCCAATGAAATCTGGCAGAGCCGGGACATTAGCCAATCAGAAAGAGAGTAGGGCGGGTCTTTGCAAAAACGGAGATCTGCCACTGAGGTTTATCGGTGTTCAATCATTTTCATTTTTTAGAAGAGCGTACCAAAATGGCCACAGATGCATGAATGAAAGTAGCGCTGGTTGAAGGTTTTCTTTGGATTTATGAACTATCAACTCAGAAAGTTCAGTGGAATGAACATCTGACAACAACTTCCCTCGGTAAGCGTGCAGTTAATTAATGAGTTGCTTTCACCTGTGGCCACGTCACCTGTCAGCGTTTATTCCCTCGCTTCCAGTAATTTAACTGATAAACGCAGCGACTAACCAGGGATTTCCTCATGATTCGCGGTTATGTTTTGTTGAAAATTCAAAGAAAAGTAACGCGCTAGCTCAGCTAATTTAGCATGACGCGTTTTGTTTTTTTCAAGAAGGAGGAGGGTCGGAATGTAAAACAGTGCTCTGCATTTCACAGGGTCCGATTCGGAAAAATAAAATAAAAAAATAAATTGTAGGCAGGAGTTGGTGGACCTAGACCATGAAATTGAGAAGAGAGCAGCAGAGCTGCGCCACATGTCTTGAGGTGAATTTGGGATGTTACGAAACAGGGTTTCTCTCATTAAAAGTCATGTAATAACATTTGTGTTTTCTAACAGTTATGTAGATTATTTGTCAACATTTTGGCTTGTGAAAGGCTGTTTTGAGGACATTAGTGAGTGAGCTTATTTTCAGTATTCTATATGGTTCCTTCATACAAAGCATTGTGTTGTTTAGTGTAATCTAATTTATGTTACGTTGGCTCTGTTCTACATCACAAAGGACCAAAATAAAATAAAAATGTCTCAAAGAAAAGTATTTTTACTTTTTTTACTTACCGAGTTTACACATTGCACACAATTGATACCAAATGGAAAAGTTTTGATTTCCATTGTAGGAGGAAATAAATTGAGTAGCCTATTCCAAAGAAATTATGAAATTTTTGGGTCTTAAATTATATTTGTTGAGGTCTGAAATAGGTCTTAAAAAGCATTAAATTTTACTTTTAAAATGGTGCAAGAACCCTGCCTTCTCCATTAGATTTAGAAGTAACTGTCACAACAAACTTACATTTTCTTGTATTCTAAACAACTCACCTAGTGTATTTAAGTTTGTTCATATATTCATTTTTCATTTAAACAAAGATAAATGTTACTGCAGTTGCACATTTACTGTGGATAGAGAGGAAGGAAAGACTGGTCTTTGGGAAGAGTTCAATAAGGTGACCGCTGTAGGAAAGAAGTGGTTTCTGAACCTGCTTGTGTTAGTCTGCAAACTGCGTAAATGGTAGAGCCTGGGGAGGAGCAGAAAAGAGTATGGCCCGATGAGAGGAGTCTGAGAAAATCTTACATGCCTGGTGCTGGCATCTCTTCTTGTGGACATCCTGTGATCGCCTGTCTGCAGTTCCCTTTCAGCTTAGTGCTTTTTTAAGGTTCACATTCAGTTCTCAAAAATTAAATGTTGAACATGGGTCAATACTCATTAAAACCTTAAAGTAATCAAAAAGTAATCAAAAGTAATTAGTTACATTACTTTTTAAAAGTAATCGAAAAAGTTACACCACAATTACATTTTAAACAAAGTAACTTGTAACTGTAACGGATTACATTTTTAAAGTAACTTACCCAACACTGGTGTCAATGGTGGAGTCACAGAGGGTGATGGGGGTAGCTGGGGCTGAGTTCTTCCTGAAGTCCACAACCATCTCCACTGTTTTTACAGCGTTGAGCTCCAGGTTGTTCTCCCTGCACCAGGTCACCAGATGGTCAGCCTCCCACCTGTAGGCGGACTCGTCACCATCAGAGATGAGTCCCATGAGAGTGGTGTGGTCCAGAACTTCAGGAGCTTGACAGACTGATGACTGGAGGTGCAGCTGTTGGTGTACAGGGAGAAGAGCAGAGGAGAAAGAACACAGCCCTGGGGGGAACCAGTGCTGATGAGCTGTGAGTCAGAGACATGTTTTCCCAGCTTCACCTGCTGCTTCCTGTCAGACAGGAAGTCAGTGATCCACCTGCAGGTGGAGTCGGGCACACTCAGCTGGGAGAGCTTCTCCTGAAGCAGAGCTGGGATGATTGTGTTGAAGGCAGAGCTGAAATCCACAAACAGGATCCTGGTGTAGGTTCCTGCAGAGTCCAGGTGCTGGAGGATGTGGTGGAGGGCCAGGTTGACAGCGTCGTCTGCAGACCTGTTGGCTCTGTAGGCAAACTGTAGGGGGTCCAGGAGGGGATCGGTGATTTCTTTAAGGTGTGAAAGCACAAGGCGCTCAAAGGACTTCATGACCACAGAGGTCAGAGCGACGGGTCTAAAGTCATTAAATCCTGTGGTCCTTGGCTTCTTGGGAACAGGGATGATAGTGGAGGATTTGAAGCAGGCTGACACGTGACATGTCGCCAGTGAGGTGTTAAAAATGTCTGTGAACACTGGAGACAGCTGATCAGCACAGTGCTTCAAGGTGGATGGAGACACAGAGTCTGGTCCAGCAGCTTTAGGGGGTTCTGTTTTTTGAATAGTTTGTTAACGTCTCTCTCGTGAATGGAAAGAGTTGTCACTGAGGAGGAGGAGGAGGTGGAGGTGATCTGTTGGGTGGTGACGTGGGGGGTGGTTGCAGGACTGTCCCTTTGTCTGTCGAAACGACAGTAGAAGTTGTTCAGGTCGTTTGCTAACTGTCGGTCGTTCATGGAGGGGGGGGCTTTAGGCTTGTAGTTTATCTGCCTGAGACCTTTCCAGACAGAAGCAGAGTCGTTGGCTGAAAACTGGTTTTGCAGCTTCTCAGAGTACAGTCGTTTAGCCTCCTTCACCGCCTTGCTAAACTTGTATTTTGCATCTCTGAATCTGCATTTGTCCCCACTTCTGAAAGCATTTTCAGCCGTAGCTTATTTTTGTATCATTTAATGTGCCAAACAGGACATTGTGGATGACAGGCAGGGTTCTGGGAGGGAGCTGGTCCAGATGAGTAGTTTTTTGAGCTCAGCTGTAGAAGAATCTGTCCCATCTGGATGTTTCTGCTCATGTGGAACGAGCTGAACAGGGTTCTGACTTTGCTTTCCAGCCGTCTTTGCCTGTAGAGAACATCCCAGAGTCAGATCAGCTGTTTCTGGCAGTGAAGGCATCCTGACTCACTCCAGTGTGGGATGTTCTCGGTCCATAGTCCAGGTCCTGATCAGGTGAAGCTGTCCTGGGCGTGGACGGCGCCTCGCACTAATGGACTGGGTTCTGGCTGGCAGACGTCCTGCAGCAGCAGATCACAGATCAGCTGGAGGCAGACGGTTTACAGCAGAGGGTCTGCTGCTCCTGGGCTCGCTGCAGAGGGACAAAGGCTGCTGGGTAAATATTTAGACAGCGATACTAAGAATAGAGGAGATTCCCTCTGACAACCTTCACGGCTTCATTCACAGCCTGAAGTCTTGGCACAGCCTCAGCCGGAGAGGTGGCAGCCGCTCAGACCGTCCTCTGACTGCGCTGGCGTGTTTTCCTGGAACAACCTGAGAGCTGAGAGGCTTTATGGATCTGCTCAGACTGATAAGAAACATTATTAAATCTGCTGAATCACAGAAGCAAACACATGAAGTTATAAAACAGAACCGGAGTTCATTAAGAAATCCGGTCAGAACTAATAACGAGCTGCTTTGACCCAGACATGAGTTCTGTTTACACACCTTAAATAAACTTTCCTTTGGACCTGGACTGTACATTGAGGTCACTTTCAGATTTCCATCAGCTTACTGGAGCAGCCTAATGTGAAACCTGTTGTTTTCAGTTGGATCGGATCACAGAACCTTTCCTGTCTGCAGGTAGCAGCTGTGGAACCTCACAGAACCACTTCAGAGCCGTGGATCCTTGGGTTAGGGTGAGGTCCAGTTTCAGCTGCTGGGTTTAGAGAATACGTTTGGTAAACTGGACCAGAAACAGCCGGAGCAGCTGAAGAGAACACAGCAAGAAACAGAAAAAAATATATAAACATGTTTAATCTTCTTCCTTTGTTGCTCATTTATTTTTATCTGCAGGGTTTTATTGAGCTGCCATCACTTCACGCTGACGCTGTCTTTGTTCATCATTTGCTTTGCCTTTGATTTTCTATCTTCATAGAAAACACAGAATTGGTCAAATGTGGTATTAAAGAATATTATAGTACTATTTAAGCTGCAGTGTAGTCTGTCTGGGAATCAACTGTATGGACGTAACAGCGTCCTGCTGCTGATTAAGTTCACTTTGTGTATTCCTGGGTGCTAAGGAAGGTTACTGATTCAACGGAGCACGGAGAACATTGATTCAGTTTGGTTTAAAATTGTTGATCACATCAGACTTGCTGTCAAAATCAGAGCAGCTTATGGTCTGTGATGGATACAGCCACACAGATGGGCTAATTGATCACCGATGGATGGAGGGAGGATGGATGATGGATGGATGAATTCAATTCAATTCAATTCAATTTTATTTATATAGCGCCAAATCATGAAACATGTCATCTCAAGGCACTTTACAAAATCAAGTTCAATCATATTATACAGATTGGTCAAAATGTCCTATATAAGGAAACCAGTTGATTGCATCAAAGTCCCGACAAGCAGCATTCACTCCTGGAGAAGCGTAGAGCTACAGGGAGAGTCGTCTGCATTGTCCATGGCTTTGCAGCAATCCCTCATACTGAGCAAGCATGAAGCGACAGTGGGAAGAAAAACCACCCATTAACGGGAAGGAAAAACCTCCGGCAGAACCAGAACCAGGCTCAGTATGAACGGTCATCTGCCTCGACCCACTGGGGGTTACAGAAGACAGAGCAGAGACACAACAAGAGAGACAAACAGCACAGAAGCACACATTGATCCAGTAATCTGTTCTACATTAGATGGTAATAGTGGTGATCTGTCCTCCCTGATGATTTCACAGTTAACAGAACGTCAGACCAGGTGTACCTACTATGAAGAAAAAAGAGAGAGAACAAAAAGTTAAAAGCTGAAATGACAACAGTCATTTCAATGTAATGCAATGCAAATCTGGAGAACAGTAGAAATCAGCAGAGTGAGAAAAGTAGGCCCTGATGTCCTCCAGTAGCCTAAGCCTGTAGCAGCATAACTACAGAGGTAGCTCAGGGTAACATGAGCCACTCTAACTAGAAGCTTTGTCAAAAAGGAAGGTTTTAAGATTAGTCTTAAAAGTAGACGGGGTGTCTGCCTCACGGACCAAAACTGGGAGTTGGTTCCACAGGAGAGGAGCCTGATAGCTAAAGGATCTGCCTCCCATTCTACTTTTAGAGACTCTAGGAATGTCTAACTGGTAATGTCGTAGCTTTCCCTCATAACTCATCTACAAAGTCTAGGGATCTACGTTCCTCTCCAGGTTCCTCAGGAAATTTGTGGCTGGTTGATCTTGGGGAGTGGTGGCCTAGTGGTTAGAGCAGCGCGCTTGCGCTCTGAGAAGGTTGCAAGTACCCGGTTCGATCCCCACTGCCTGCACTCTGGGTCCCTGAGCAAGACCCTTAACCCTGGATTGCTCCCCAGGCGCCGCTCAGTGGCAGCCCACTGCTCCCCAAGTGGATGGGTTAAGATGCAGAAGAGAATTTCTCCATTGTGAGATCAATAAAGTTCAGTTATTATTAGTATTATCTTCATGTCTCCTGGAATCAGAACTTCTGCTGTAGGACTTCTCAGTCTGGGTCTGCCAGAGGAATCGTTGAGCATCAGAAGTCTTTGGTGCTTCATGTGTTTTTCATGAAACGATTGTTCATGGCACCATCCTCTGTAGAACGTAGTTCTGTAAGGAGGAGCTTCCTGTGTAGATCTTTGATCAGAGGACTACAGCTGGTGATGAAGAAGGCCGTCCACCAGCTCACAGCAACATTTCCATGTGAGGCGGTGAAGCCTCCGAGTCTGAAGACGTTTGTGTCAAACATCTGACAGAAGATGTTTCTACACAGAGCAGATTTTATGGGAAAAGGGGCGAGCAGGTAAGGAGATGAGCAGGAACATTTATGGTTGGGGTCAGGAGGTGAGAGAGGATATATTTAGAAACAGGAGGATGTTTAGGATGAAGAGCATATTTCATGGACGCAGTATGGCTGGAAAGACGTTAGTGTGAAGGAACATGTGGAGACTTCCCTGAAAGCTGAGAAGCTACTGAGGGCAGATGGTGTCCCATGTGTGCCGCTTATTAGCAGCTGTGTGTCAGACTGGGATCATGTTTGCCTGGTTCCCGTCAGTCTGAGGCTGAAGATCAATCTGGATGAAAAACAGAAGCGTCATGAATTCAGAGAAGTTTCTGCTCTATTTCAGCAGATTTCAGATTTCATTTGACATGGGGCTGCACATCCAACCTGTTTTCTGCTCTGACGTCTTTAACTCAGGTAGATAAACATCACGTCTAGCTTACCTGTCGTCTCTCTTAACGAGTTACAGGTGAGCTCAAAACTATTCATACCACTGGAAGATTATTGTTGTTTAGCCAAGAAGTTTGTTTCTGACAGAGAACGAGAAAGACATCTTTAAACCCTTAAGCCCAAAGGGTTTTAGGACCAATTTCCGCCTGAAATTACATATAAATAAATCAAGTACAGCTCCAAAGTTCTAAAGTGTAAATGTAAAAGTTTGTGTCACACAAAGGAATCAAACAAAATATTAAATATTTTCCAAAATAAAACCCCTTTGAAATTATAGTAGAAGCCTCAGACTTTATAGATCCATATCTTCACTATAACTGCAATAAATCTGGACTGAATGAGTTGAAGCATATTTGTTCCACAAAGGTTTTAGAGGGCAGTGTGCCAGGCGGACATGTGATTTTGGCACAGTTGTGCAGGAGCAGGGGGAGGGGGGTAATAACTAAACTTTCTGATTACAAAATTATTACTTACTACTCCAAAAAAGCAAAATAACACAAAACAACACTGGTATAAAACAGCAGTTGTATTGGGAAAGTGCGAATGATATAAACACATATAAGGCTTTTTAGACCATCCAACTTACAGACTTAGACTTAGACAACTTTGTCATTCTGTATGCACAGAGTGCGTACAGAACGAAATTTCGTTTCGCATACACCTTGAAAATAGGGCTGGGCGATAATTAAATAACAATATCTATCGATCGATAGACGTGTGGCGCGATAGGAAAAAATAGGGTCGATAAAAACTTCGATAGACAGTTTTACTTCCTTGCTACAGTCGGCACGCCGTCACTAAGCGCCGCCCTCTCAAACCACAACACGTGAATATGTCGCAGCAAGTAGCGGCGGAGGAAATTGTCCCAAAACGGGGTTTTACTAGTTTGCCAGCCTGATAGAAATAAACCAGTGATTTGTAAAACTTGCAAGGAACCGGTAAAAGCAGAGTCTGGTAACGCAACCCATCAGTATTCATGACGTAAGCCGCTCACACCCGCAGCAGCGCGGCCCCGCGAGCTTTAGCTGTGCGGCTCCGCGTCGTCGTCGTCTGGAACTTCTTCCAAAACAAAGCAGGTACAGCAGCTAAACTGGGCTCCCTTCTTTGTGATAAAATGACAAATCGTCCAAGCGGCATAAGGACATCACGCATGCAGTAACATGCTTCATAGTGATGGATATGTCTGCTGTTCTCTGCAGCTGAAAAACCTGCCACTCTTTATTTAACCAACCAAAGTTGGTTAAACAAAGATTTAATTGGAATTCTGTGTTTGTGTTCTTTATTTAAATCAAATCATTTAGCAATATCATAAAATGTCCAGGCAGAGCTGCACATAAAATATGGTTTTAAATATTTTCAATAATTATCGATATCGATCAATATGCATTTTTTTTTATCGATAAGCTTTTTTTCTATATCGCCCAGCCCTACTTGAAAAATTACAGTAAGTAGCAGTGAATTACAGTGCAGCAGTGATTTCCTAGTAAACAATTGAAATGTAACAATGTAACAGTGCAGGAGAAAAACGACAGTGGTAACAGAGTTCGGCAGCATTTGTAGTGCTAGATAAGGATGCAATGATGGAATGTGCAAATATACGAATGTTGTACAGAGTCCATTTTGTGGCTGTTCAACAGTCTGATGGCATATGTGCAAATGTGTAAATGTGCAAATATAAGAATGTGGTACAGAGTCCATTTTTGTGGCTTCAGCAGTTCAGAGTCCAGTTTATAGTCAGCAGTTCAACAGTCTGATGGCAACAGGGAAAAAGCTTTTGCAGAACCTGGTGGACCTACAGCGGATGCTACAGAACCTCTTCCCAGAGGGCAGCAGGGAGAACAGTCCATGGTGGGGGTGTGAGGGGTCCCTGATGATGTTACGGGCTCGGGACACACAGCGCTGAGATGAGATGTCCTTGATGGAGGGAAGAGGAGCCCCGATGATCCCTTCTGCTGTCCTCACCACTCTCCTCACGTTCTTCCAGTCGGAGGCATTGCAGCCTCCACACCACACAGAGAGACAGCTGGTCAGAATGCTCTCTATGGTGCTTCTGTAGAAAGTCGTGAGGATGGGCGGGGGCAGGTGGGCTCTCCTCATCCTCCGCAGGAAATACAGTCGCTTCTGTGCCCTCTTCACCAGTGACGTGGTGTTCACAGACCAGGTGAGGTTGTCCGTGATGTGCACCCCCAGGAACTTGGTGCTGCTGACCACCTCCACAGCTGAGCTGTTGGAGCGTGGTCAGGCCGGTTCTTCCTGAAGTCTACGATGATCTCCTTCGTCTTCTCCACGTTCAGGATCAGGCTGTTGTCTCTGCACCAGCCCACCAGCTGCTCCACCTCCTCTCTGTAGTCCTGGTCGTTGTCGTCTCTGATCAGGCCCACCACCGTTGAGTCCTCAGCAAACATCACGATGTGATTGGTGGTGAACCTGGGGACGCAGTCATGTGTCATCAGGGTGAACAGCAGGGGGCTCAGGATGCAGCCCTGAGGGGAGCCCGTGCTGAGGGTGATGACATCAGAGATGTTCTGTCCGACCCGGACTGACTGAGATCTGTTGGTGAGGAAGTCTAGCAGCCAGTTGTGAAGAGGTGTGCTGAAGCTCAGATGTTCTAGTTTTCCTAGCATCTGTTGTGGGATGATGGTGTTAAACGCTGAACTGAAGTCCAGGAACAGCATCCGCACGTGGGTGTTCTTCTCCTCCAGGTGTGCCAGGCTCAGGTGAAGAGCGGAGGAGATGGCGTCCTCAGTGGAGCGGTTCCGTCGGCAGGCAAACTGGAACGGGTCGAGTGTTGGGGGGAGACTGGAGACGATGTGTTCCTTTACCAGCCTTTCAAAGCACTTCATCATGATGGGAGTCAGTGCAACAGGCCGGTAGTCGTTGAAACAGGTGACTTGAGGTTTTTATTGGCACCGGAATGATGGAGGCCGACTTAAAGCCTGCTGGCACTGTGGCTTGGTCCAGCGAGGTGTTAAAAATGTCTGTGAGGACACCAGCCAGCTGACCTGCACACTCCTTGAGCACCTGCCCAGGTATGTTGTCAGGACCTGGGGCCTTCCGCGGGTTGACTCTCCTCAAAGTCCTCCACACGTCAGCTGTGTCAAGGCAGAGGACCTCCTCTTCCTGATGGGGAACAGTCTTCACTGCTGGAGTGCTGTTTAGTGCCTCAAACCTCCCAAAGAAGTTATTTAGTCCATTGAGGAAGTCAGCATCAACTTCACCCACCGGGGGGGAGGGGGTGTTGTATTCAGTGATCGCCCGGATGCCTTTCCACATGCTCCTGGTGTTGCTGGCGTCATGGAAAAGCTCCTGGATTTTCTGACTGTGGTTCCGCTTTGCTAGCCTGATGGCACGGTTCAGGTTGGCTCTCGCTGTCCTCAGTGCCTCCTTGTCTCCAGACTTGAAGGCTGAGTTCTGCTTTTAGCGCTTGACGGACCTCCACAGTAATCCAGGGTCGTTGGTTGGCTCGGGTGATGATTGTCTTGGTGGTTCTGACGTCCTCAATGCATTTGTTGATGTAGGCTGACACAGTCATGGCGTACTCATCAATGTTGATCTTGTCCTCATAAGTTGCAGCAGCTTTGAACATGTTCCAGTCAGAGCACTCAAAACAGTCCTGGAGCGCCTCCATGGCTCCCTCAGTCAACACCCTCACCTGCCTCACTGCAGGTTTAGCTCTGATCAGCAGGGGCCTGTATGCAGGAAATAGCATCACAGAAAGGTGGTCTGAAGAGCCCAGGTGGGGGCGGGGGGCTGCCCTGAATGCGCCTTTAATATTTGTGTAAACCAAGTCTAGAGTGTTCTCTCCCCGAGTTGCAAAATCCACGTGTTGGTAGAAATGAGGGAGAACAGTTTTCATATTTGCCTGGTTAAAATCCCCAGCAATGATGAAAACCCCCTCTGTGTGTGCAGATTGCAGCTCAGAGATAGTCCGATAGAGAACACTCATAGCCTCTTTTGTGTTTGCGCTGGGAGTTACATAAACCGCTGTGATGATAACAACAGTAAACTCTCTTGGTAAGTAAAAGGGTCTGCAGCTAATAGTCATCAGCTCGATGTCCAGAGAGCAAAAATTTGTACCTAATCTAGCATTTTTACACCAGTTGTTATTAGTGTAAACGCAGAGTCCTCCTCCACGGGTCTTACCGCTGAGCTCTTTGTTCCTGTTGGCGCGGAAAGTAGCTAGCCCCTCCAGACTAACGGTGTGGTCTGGGATTGAGGATGTGAGCCATGTCTCCGTCAGGATGAGAGCGCAGCAGTCCCTGAACTCCCTCTTTGCAGAGAGTTCGAGTTGTAGATGGTCTATTTTGTTGTCCAGTGAGCGGACATTGGACAGCAGGATGGAAGGGAGCGGCGATCTGAACGGGTTAGCCTTTAGCTTCGCGGCTAAGCCCCCGCGGCAACCGCGCTTCTTCGGCCGGCTACACCGCTTCCACGTCGCTCTCCACCGGCGTGAGGCCTCACAGGTCCCCGGGACTGGTTCCCGCAGTAATCCAGAGCCGCGCAAACAGTCGAGCGTAGTAGTGGTTACAAGTCCAAAAACACTACATGGCCGTAACTCCAGCAGGTGCTGGCGGTCAAGTATTGATCGGCTGGGTAGATGAGAGGTTTCCAGTGAGTTAGGCGGCATTTTTTATGAAAATATCCGCGAGTTTGTACGGAGCTGTACGCAGCGGCCGCTGCCGGAAGCGCAGCCGGAAGCTGGTTTTCAGCTAATCACAAGATAAATTATTACCTACGGCTCTCCAAAAATAGCAAAATACCATAAAGCAACAACGTTGTAAAACATTAGTTGTATTGTAAAGGTATAAATGATACTACCAGTTCGTAAAAAGCTTTTTAGATCATCCAGCCGAGAGTGAAAGGGGGAGGGAGGGGGGAAAGCTAAACTCTGATCACGGCACAATATATTATTAATTACAGCTCTCCAAAAATAGCAAAATAACAAAACGTCCATGTTATTCGTGACTGTAACTATCTGCAGATGACATGTAAGGTAAAGATGCTGGAAATAAAAAGTACATATACGACTTTCTCATGAACCGGGCCCAGAATCAGCTGCTGTCTTTGTCCTCCTTTAAATTCATCCAAGAGTCAGAAGATTCCTCTCCCACATAATTTCTTCCAAAGTCTCCTGAATGGTACATTTCCTCTTCTGTGCCGTCACGACTGCAGATGTTCTCCAAAAAATCCACACCACCAAAGAGATAAGCAAAAACAACAAGCCGGCTGTGTGCTGCGTGCATAATGCAGCATGTGCACATAGCATCTGTGGCTGTGAGTTGTACAGTCTGCGCTACGCACAGCAATTACGTCACCGAGACACATCGGACAAATACGTGCTAAACCTTGTTGGAAAGCCAGTGTCTCTAGTTTTACAGCGATACCAGCCATGGGGGGGGGTGGGGCGGAGCATGTCCACGCAGGGACGCTTTTTTCTGAGAGTCAGCAATTTTTGTTAGACAAAAAGTATGTATGAAAAAAAATGAGTGACTTGTTTTAGAAACTTTAAAGCCTCTTTTTTAAAAGGAATTAGAAAAAAAGTGACCGTTTTTTACCTAACTTTAAAGCTGGCCAAAAAAGGGGCGTGGCCACACCCCCTAGTGGCCCATACCGGTATAGGTATGGGCGGGCTTAAGGGGTTAAAATATATTAAAACAGTTTACAATGATAATCAGTTTATTGAAAAGGAGACCCAGAGGGAGACCCAGGACACGCTGGAGGGACTATGTCTCTCTGCTGGCCTGGGAACGCCTTGGGATTCGGAGTCGGAGGGCCTCCTTACCATCATCCTATTCTTCAGCTTCTTCAGGCTCTCCATCCATGTCAGGACTCTGGCTGGTCACTCCAACTCATTATTAGGACTTCCTGTCAGAAGAACCAGTCGGGTCAACTTAAAGGATTACTTTGGACATGAATCAGCCTTGAAGAACTCTGGGCTCAACTGTTTCCTCCGTCTGTCATGGTTACCTCTGGGCTTCCCTAATGCAATGTTATTTAACCAAATGGTCTAGAATGAGAATGAGCATTTGGTGTTCATCAGGTTCCCCTACTGGTACCCCAAGCCCACATGGATCAGTCTCTGGTCCAGATAACAGTATTATGCCATAAAATGGCTGACCGGACTACGGCTCCAAGCATTGAAAATGGTAAAAGGCTTATACTTGTATAGCGATTATTGAGTCCAACGACCCCAAAGCGCTTCACATGACATAGGTGAACTATGCTAGCAGCCACAGCTGCCCTGGGGCGGACTGACAGAGGCGGACTGACATCAGTCCCACTGGACGCACTGACCACCACCAGCAGGCAATTTAGGTGAAGTTCAATTCAATTCAATTCAATTTTATTTATATAGCGCCAATTCATGAAACATGTCATCTCGAGGCTCTTTACAAAGTCAAATTCAATCATATTATACAGGTTGGTCAAAATTTCCTATATAAGGGAACCAGTTGATTGCATCAAAGTCCCGACAAGCAGCATTCACTCCTGGAGAAGCGTAGAGCTACAGGGAGAGTCGTCTGCATTGTACATGGCTTTGCAGCAATCCCTCATACTGAGCAAGCATGAAGCGACAGTGGAAAGAAAAAACACCTGTTTGCGGGAAGGAAAAACCTCCAGCAGAACCAGAACCAGGCTCAGTATGAACGGTCATCTGCCTCGACCCACTGCTTCAAAGGCCTGCTACTAGTCCGACTAGCTTAGCCCCAGGCATCTAAGCTAAAAGCTCACGATGGCGACTGCTCATGGCTGAGCTTTGAAGCACCCTCACATCACTCCAAGTATTAGCCAGATCCATTTCAATGCTGTTACATCAGTTGCTACTGTCTTGATGGTGATTATTCAATGCTTAAGTAAGTGAGGCTTATTTAAGTCAGATAATTACCCAAAGGCTCCTATATTCAAGTTTCATAATTTTGCTGTTTGTTATTGTTTTTGTTTTTCTCTTTTATGTTGTGATTGATTTAGCAGTGTATTAGTAGAATTATTGCTGAAACAGAATTATTGATATAATAAATTTCAACTATTTTAATTGTGGTCATCTGTGTTTTTTAGATCAGAGATCAGATTGTCTCTAAGAGTTTACGCATCATCCCTTTTGAGTTAACAACACCATTATACATATAAGACATTTTTCCTTTGCTTGTGGTTAAGTGATTCCTATACCCTTCGAGGTCTATGAGGTCTTATACATAGTACGTTGTCCCTTTTAGTCGTGTATCTTTGGATCCATAAAAGTTATCAATTTACTGTTTTTTGCATCTGAAACATCAGATATTAGCTTTTCCGCTGATACCATCGGCATATCTGTTTGCCCTCCCCAACCTGTGTAGCAAGCGGATGAAAATCAGTGTCCAATGATAGCATATGCTTGGTGATGCAACAAATGGTTTTCCAATCAGAGCACAGAATGTGCATGTCAAAGAGTATTAGGCTACGTTCACACTGCAGCCTGAAGTGACCCGATTCCGATATGCGACCTGGATCTGATCTTTTCATGACAGTCTGAACAACTCAGATCAGATTTTTTCAAATGCGACCTGTGTCTGTACGGCCAGGTCGCATTAATCCGACCTGTAAGTCACTGATACTCGACAAACGTCACTATTCTGCGTCCTGCTGTGCAGAAGCGCGAAGAAAAACGACACCCATGGCGGATTACAATGAGATCAGTCAATGGAGAGAAAGCTCCGGTTAGAAAAGAAATTAAAGATCGCAAAATACGCGCCAGCATTATAATCCATGTTTACTTCCGCAAACACACAGCACGCTTGCTATGAGTGACGTCATCACGTCCTCAACTACACATGCAGGACAATTAAGGCGTATGAATGCATTTCACACAGGAGATCACATACAAGTCGCATATATTTGGAAATGTGAACGACCACGCCAAAAAATCTGATTTCACAAAAATATCGGAATTGAGCATTAAGGCCTGCAGTGTGAACGTAGCCTTAGAGGACAAGATAGTAGCTTGCTTCAACCGGACACACTTGCATGAATTTGTACGACACTATAAAAGGCTATAAATGAGATCAAATCAGCAAAACAACAGCCATCTATGAAGGTATATTGTGCGTAATTGTGCAGATTGGGATACTCTTACTGGATAGTTTTATTTGATTTGACAAAAGTATTCGCTGAATTGCAAATGACATCACAGCCTCCGGGGTCAGCTAACACAGAAGCATCGGTAGGCAGAAGAAGACGCACCGGTCCTAGAGGGACGAGGAGCTGGATTACTTTGAGCGTCTGGATCCAGTTCAAAGAGTAAGTAACCTAATTCTTATATACAATAAGTAAAATATATAAATCCACAGTAAATCTGGATAAAATGATGCATCATGTTCTTGTGTTTCGTTTTTATCTATTAGAGAAAGTTTGGTTTCCCTCTAACAGAGTTTATCCAAGCATTGTGCACATAAATACAACATTATGTGGATAGACCATGTAAAACTCACATTTCTAGTAGTAGTATTTCTTTGGATAAGCCTTTTTTAGATTTTACTGGGAGTTTCTTCGTTGCTTTCTTTTTCACACATTTTGCCTAAAACAGAAATGGTGCCTATAATATTATCATGAGTCAGTTAATCTTACCTCAGTTTGACAGGTGTAGAATATTGTATGTATTTTACATGTGAAGTGTCTATATGTGAAGTACTGCAATGTGCACAAGATAACCTTTCCCTCCTCATTTGTAATAGTGATGAGCCGGAGGTATGAAGCATCGGGGGAACATTTCTCAGAGCCCTGTGCTCCACGGGATGATCCCAGCAAGTGTGCATGAGTGGGAGGAGGAGGGGTGTGCTCTGTTTGACCAGCACCAGAAGCAGAAGTCCAGCCCTGGAAAAGCCTTTTAGTGACGTCCCCCTGTGCCTGATAGCTGAGAGCAACTGTTGTCCTCACTACCATCAGCAGTAGGTAGAGACTTGCATAAAAAACTTTGTTTATTTTGGAGCATTAACATATTTGTAGATGTGCTACAAATGAACAATTTTCCACATTACTCAGGTAGAACATGTAGATAATATTTCAGCTGTTCTTCAGCTTGTTCATTGGTGTTTCATGTGTGTTCATCAATAAAACTTTGTAAGGATAAATTATGCCTAAACGTGTCTTTGTATTTCTGGTTCTATATCTTTAATAACATTTTATGAGCACTCCACCATTTTTATATTATGAAAATTCAGCTTATTCATGGGAAAAGGATGTATACAACTTGACTGAAAATTTTAAGATGGTGTTGTAACACCACAATTAAATAAAAAACGTTAAGGTTATTAACGTTTACTGGTGGCAAGTCTAATTCGGTGTTAGACATTCACCTTTCATGATAAATAAAGTTAATAATTGTTAATTAATAAACCCAATAGCTAGTTATAATCATTAAAGGCTGGTAGCCCTTAATCACTACCATTTGGAAACATTTTTCATTGTAGCTTACCTTTGACTAGAATAACATATTAATCATAACATCCAATTATAATTATTAATAATATTCATAATCAAATAGGTTCAATTGCACAGCAAGAGGGACCTTTGGGTCTACAGCAGCTGGACTGCTGCTTGCTCTCAGGAGTATTCTGTGGTTTTGTCTTCCCCTACATTGGAGTCTGGGACTTGTTGGTTTCACTTTGTACCTTCAGAGAACTTCACCAACACCCTAACGCCACCAATCCAAACTGACGACTGACTTCTAGATTTGCACTCGGACACATCTGTTAAAAACTGGTTTATAGGATCATAAAATCACATGACATATTTAAAAAAACAAAGTCTGAAGTAAAATCAACAGCTGAAGTTAGTTGATTTTAGTCATTATCTCCTAGCCGAGGAACAACCAAAATATTTTAAATGTGGAGTAGAGTCTGCATGAGACCGTGAACACAGCTTGGACCCAAGTATTAACAAGAACAATCAAAGTGCTGATAACCTAAGGTTTTAATGCAGTGATGTAGAGAGGTTATGCGAACAGAGCAATAAAGATCTGGACCACATTGACAGGACAGCGTAGCAACACGCACACATCACCCAGTCTGACTGTGTTGTGGCTCTTTGTTGTAGAGATACAGGTATTTATAGAGATGTTTTAAACTAACCAGCAGAGAAAATGAAGATAAGCTGTAGTTTGTTTCTAACTGAATAACATTCTGGAAAACGGATCTGTAACAAGAGCTAAACCACCGTCATTGTCTAAGGAAAGGAAAATCAAGATCAGATGAGAAGCTCCTGAAAGAAAACAGAAACAGACTGGATGAGAACACCTGTACAGACTAAAGGGAAGATCTTTCCTTTTTGACAAAGCTTATCGTTACAGTGACTTAGGTTACCCTGAGATATCTCTGTAGCTGCCTGTGCAGATTCTCAGTTATCTGGGTCAGGCTTAGATCTGAGGCAGCAGGACCTTCTCTCCTTTCTGAAAAGTTCGGACACCTATCCAGGAGTCTCTGTCAGTTCTGGAGGCTCTGATCAACCTGCAGGTGGAGCGCTGCTGTTTCTAAGGTCATGAAGGTCCATCCTCCTAGAACCAGTCCAGGTCAGAACCAGTAACCCACCATCACTGTTTACAGCTCGGTCCTCCAACACGTTCCAGAGAGATTACATCAGCATCTCATCATGGTTCAGGAGACCAAGTCCTCCACTCACACCAAGCAGCAGCTTCTAACCACCAGGACAGTGATGGTGGGTCACTGATCTGCTTCTGACTGGTGCTGGTGTTGTCGTATTTTGAACTGGCTTGAGTTCACATCCATCAATGTGATGTTTCCTCTTCCTCAGACGGCTCAGACCATCCTCCTGGTTGTCACCGGCTTCACCGTCTGCTGGATGCCGCACCACATCATCGCCATGTGGGCGGAGTTTGGCAGCTTCCCGCTGAACAACGCCACCTTTGCTTTCCGTATCGTCTCCCACTGCCTATCCTACGGCAACTCCTGCATTAACCCCATCCTCTACGCCTTCCTGTCAGAGAATTTCCGCAAAGCCTGCCGCCAGGTCTTCACCCGCCACCTGCTGTATACTCCACCGGTCGACGGGAAAGTGGTTCGATTCCGCATGGACAACTTCTCCGCCACACACTCCAGCACCAATATCTGAAGGGGTCGATGAACACATGGCAGTTCCTTCTGGACAAAACCTGGGAAGCTGAAGGTCCTGCCGGTCACGTGACAGCAGGGGCTGCAGGTGATTGATTGGCTGCTGTGGTCAGCCTGTACTGCAGCTGGAGAAGAACCTTTCTCAACAGGACAGTGCATGGAGCATTTTTTATTTGTAATTTTCTGAACTTGACCACAAACTCAATGTTTCTTTTCTATTTTAAGGTGAAAAGTTCTCAAATTTCTATGGGGCTTCAACTGAGATCACTGCGCACAAAGGCTGTGATTTTGGTTCTAATTTACAGCACATTAATATAAATACATCACATCAATGTACACTTATTTACAGACTTGTAAAGGTTTGGACTGTTAATAAAGTTTCTAAAGAGGCTCAGATTTCCAGGGTTCTTTCCCCCCAGTCTGTCCTGATGAGAGATATGTGACTCTAAACTTTTCATTTTAGGAACAAGGTCATGGAAACATCAGAATCAGAAATACTTTAATAATCCCATAGGGAAATTGCTGTTTCAGTACAATCGCCATAACAAACATCACAAACATTTCAGGGGGAGACGATTTACTGAGGCCTTGCTGCCAGGAACCGCCTTACACGGTGCCCACAGGGCGCTGCCATGACTCTGTGAAAAGATAGAGGCCACAAAAAAAGGAAGGTGGGAGGGTAAAAACATACCTCATACTTTATCCTATAACAGGATACAGTTTGAGATATCAAAACCCTCTTGCACAAAAAGCACAAATAAGACGAGACACATATAGCAGAAGGTAAACATTTGAGACTAGTCGCGTGCAAGTTCATCAGTTTATATGAGCATCAGTTATGTGTGTCTGTTTGGGTGAAAGTGTTTATATTTCCGTGAACGCTCTCCAGAGGCCATTGTCCTTGATGTTATCAATTCAATTCAATTCAATTCAATTTTATTTATATAGCGCCAATTCATGAAACATGTCATCTCAAGGCACTTTACAAAGTTAAGTTCAATCATATTATACAGATTGGGTCAGATTATACAGATTGGTCAAAATGTTCCTATATAAGAAAACCAGTTGATTGCATCAAAGTCCCGACAAGCAGCATTCACTCCTGGAGAAGCGTAGAGCCACAGGGAGAGTCGTCTGCATTGTTCATGGCTTTGCTGCAATCCCTCATACTGAGCAAGCATGAAGCGACAGTGGAAAGAAAAAACACCCGTTAGCGGGAAGGAAAAACCTCCAGCAGAACCGGAACCGGGCTCAGTATGAACGGTCATCTGCCTCGACCCACTGGGGTTACAGAAGACAGAGCAGAGACACAACAAGAGAGACAAAAAGCACAGAAGCACACATTGATCTAGTAATCTGTTCTATATTAGATGGTAATAGTCGGTGATCTGTCTTCCCTGGATGATTTCACAGTCAACAGAACGTCAGACCAGGTGTACCTACTATGAACAAAAAAGAGAGAGAACAAAAAGTTAAAAGCTGAAATGACAACAGTCATTTCAATGTAATGCAATGCAAATCTGGAGAACAGTAGAACTCAGCAGAGTGAGAGAAATAGACCCTGATGTCCTCCAGTAGCCTAAGCCTATAGCAGCATAACTATAGAGGTAGCTCAGGGTAACATGAGCCACTCTAGTTATAAGCTTTGTCAGAAAGGAAGGTTTTAAGATTAGTCTTAAAAGTAGACGGGGTGTCTGCTTCACGGACCAAAACTGGGAGTTGGTTCCACAGGAGAGGAGCCTGATAGCTAAAGGATCTGCCTCCCATTCTACTTTTAGAGACTCTAGGAACCACCAGCAGACCTGCAGTCTGAGAGCGAAGTGCTCTGTTAGGAACATACGGGGTAATCAGAGCTCTGATATGTGATGGAGCTTGATTATTAAGGGCTTTATACGTTAGAAGGAGAATTTTAAATTCTATTCTTGATTTAACAGGAAGCCAATGAAGGGAAGCTAAAATTGGAGAAATATGATCCCTCTTGTTGATTTTCATCAGAACTCTTGCTGCAGCATTTTGGATCAGCTGAAGGCTTTGAACTGCATTTTGTGGACTTCCTGATAGTAAAGAATTACAATAGTCCAGCCTTGAAGTAACAAATGCATGGACTAGTTTTTCAGCATCACTCCTGGACAGAATGTTTCTAATTTTGGCGATATTCCTGAGGTGAAAAAAGGAAACTCTGGAAACCTGTTTAATATGGGATTTAAATGACATGTCTTGGTCAAAAATAACACCAAGGTTTTTTACTTTATTACCAGAGGCCAAGTTAATGTCATCCAGATTAAGTGATTGATTAAGAAGTTTATTTTTTGAGGACTCTGGCCCAAAGATTACAACTTCGGTCTTGTCAGAATTTAGATGCAGGAAATTTAAAGTCATCCAGCTTTTGATGTCATCAAGACATGACTGCAGTCACTGGGGGGGGGGGGGGGGGTAGCAGGGTGGAGTTCTGAGCTCGTTCCTCATAACAATCCAGGAGTAGAGATAGGGAGGCAGACCAAATACTTTATTTGTTATGATACAAGCTGCCCTGACTTTCCTGTCAGCTTTAAGTCTATTGCTGGCTCCAAATGGTGAAATCACTTCTGTTAAAAATATGTGCTTAAATCAAAAGAACCCGTTGATTGAATCAGTTTCTTTAATTTAAACACGTCAGGTAATTTGAGTTGTTAGTGGTGGGTCGTTTGCAGACAGACTGAATGCTTGAACAATAACCTGACCTCGGCTCATCAGGGCGTGTCAGGAGCCTTCAGCTGGGTCGGGTTTCTCTAACGACTGTTCTGTGAAGCGCTTTGGAGTCCTTGAACTTGATAGAAGCGCTAAACAAGTGCAGACTGTTTAACATTTAATTCTCTGTCCTTTCTCTTACTCTCTCCTTGTCATCCCTCCTTCCCCTCTTCCTCTGTCATGTTTGGCATAAGATTGTAGGGTTTGTAAATCTCAAGAGCAATAAGGTAAAGTGTTGGGCATCAAGGGAGGATTTATGAAGCCTCCCCTTGTAAAGCAAAAATGTTTGATGACCTTTCTGCTTGTCTCAAAGCAGAACATGACAAGGGGAAAAATAATGTCCAAGTGATTCCTAAATTAACGGAATCTTCATGTGAACAATAGTTACAGACAGATAATAAGAAATTCAACATAATCTTAGCAATCAAACCCAGATTCACTTCTGTTTGCTAGTCTCAGGACCAAGCACTAAGCCACAAGGACTAAGGTTTAAAAAAATATTCTTTGTTTAATTTTTCCAAAAAATAGTTAACAAAAAATCAACATAGAAAAGCTGATAATTCTACAAATCTAGAAAAAGGGCCCAACAGAAATGAGGTCAACCAAGACAATGTGTTCATTGCTCACAATGAACACAGAGGGGAATTTACACACAAAGCCTGAACTACAGCAAACTAAACAAATAACCACGAATAAACCTGAAATAACTAACTCAAGCCAACTCATTATTACTACAACACAATGTTAAATACAAAAGCATAAGTAAACATCAAAGTTTTTGGTGCTTCTTCAGAGTCAAGCCCCCCCGCCTGATGGATTCCTCCACTTCCTGGTGCTGCAGCATAAACAGTCCTCCCCCCAGTCAGTTCTTTTAATCTCAGCCACATCAATAAATAACTTCAAATAAAACATAAATGAATTAAAATAGCAAACAACTATTTAAACATCACAAACAAGTTAAACTATAATAAATTAGACTGGTTTAAGAAAATATAATTAAATAAATACAAACACTGAGTAATGGCTGGAGGAACCTCCACAACTAGAATATAGTCTTAAAGTTAGTTTAGTAAAAATCCAGGTTTTTATCTCCAAATATATCTCTATGTTCAGCAGCATTTCTGTCCTTTCTGTGTCCACTCAGCAGACACTTTATTTCCACAGTATTTCATCCTTTCGGTCTTCATTCTCAGCATAAATCAGAAACACTTTGGAGAGCCTTCAGGCCTCTTTGGTGAATCCAGATGTTCTACAGCTGCAGAACATCTTTGCAGACACTAGTTTCTTGTACTATACCAAAGTATATGTAACCAGGCTACATACTGTGATGTGAAATCGGTGATATCAATGAGGTAACTTTCCTCGGGGTCAGGTTACTCCTGAGTGAACGCCAGCATGGAAGAAGCCCTGATCAATGGAACGCAGGTAGCGCCTTTCACCATGGGAACGCAGGAAGTAGAAAGCCTCAAAGTGTGCATTCTCGTCAAAGGACTTAAAAATTAGAAATGGACTTAAAAGATTAGAAATATTTACTGGTGACTGTGGAGAATATCGAGACACAAAGAAACAATGCTGCTGCTGCTGAAAACAGTGACAGTTAGCGGCAGAGAGTTGCTGAACAAGTCAATGCATGAGTGTTATTTGACGCAGAATTAAAGCTGTATTCTCACACTACACTCATTAAACACATAAAAAAGGGGGAGTGATTATGTGTCTAGGTGCAACCAGACAATAAAAAGGACTTGGCAGCAAATCAATATAAAAACAGTTTAATCAGGTAAGGTGCAGTTATGAACTATTATGTTTAACCATAACCACATAAAGCATTAATTGGCTATATTCAACATATGCAATTAATTATGGGATGGGGTGAGTTATTGAAATAACTGATATGTTCATCTTTTTGTCAGCGTTTGGCTCTGTGACACCCATCCATCTAGAAAAGTGGTTGACTCGGATTTTCTTGTAGGTGTATAATTTGACCTTCAAACAGTATGTGAGCTGCCCTACCAGAGAGGAGAGGACCCTGAACCTGATGTATGCTAACATTAAAGATGCATACATCTCCTCTTCTCTCCCCCCTCTGGGCAGGTCAGATCACAACCTGGTTCACCTCAAACCCTGTTATGTGCCTCTGGTGAAGAGGAAGCCTACGACCACAAGAACTGTGAGGAGGTGGTTGGAGGAGGCTTATGAGGCACTGCAGGCCTGCTTTGAGGTGACTGACTGGCCTGCACTCTGTGAGCCCCACGGGGAGGACATCGATGGGCTCACAGAGTGCATCACAGACTACATCAACTTCTGTGTGGACTGCAATGTTCCAGCTCGGACTGTCACCTGTTACGCCAACAATAAACCGTGGATCACCAAGGACATAAAGGCCATTCTGAATGAGAAGAAGAGGGCGTTCAGAGTTGGCAACCGTGAGGAGGTGAGGAGAGTGCAGGGGGTACTCAAACGTAAAATCAAGGAGGCTAAGGACAAATACAGGAGAAAGCTGGAGAATAAACTCCAAACTAACAACTTGAGGGACGTGTGGAGTGGGATGAGAGCCATCACAGGGTTCCAGAAGTCCACTGGCATGGGGTTGGAAGGTCGCGTGGACCGGGACAATGACCTGAACCTATTTTTTAATAGGTTTGATACTGCGGCCCATCCCCCACAACTCTCTGCTGCTGGCTTCCCTACAACGACCACTCCACCTTCCCCCACTCCTCCTCCTTACAGACCCCCTGTCTGCTACTCACCGCCTCAATCCACATCCACCGACTCCACTCCTCCCCCCTGCTTCACTAACCTGACAACAGCCAGCTGTATGTTGCTCCGCCTAGCTCCACTCACATACATCTGGGACACCGCCGGTAGCAAGTGATTTCTCCAACCAAATTTATGGTCTGGCCAATCAGGACGCAGGGCTGGAGTTTCATAGATGTGACGTAGTGGAGACGCGACCATGACGTGAGACTGTTTTGATAGCAATGGCGGCTAGTTGATGCTGCTATTTCTTCCGTGTTGTCCAATCTACCTAATATTGTTTCATTAAAAGAACATCAGAGAACGCCTCTGAAGGCTTTTGTTGGTGGACACAATGTTTTCGCCCTTCTCTCGACCGGATTTGGCAAGTTTTGTTTTCCGGGGCCAGTGGACGTGCAGACGCGGAAGCGCCCCGGAGCGGTTAGCGGTTAGCGCTAACTATGTTAGGAGGCCTTTAGTCCTCAACGTGGTCGGCCCGGAATCGACTCCGACCCGCGGCGCTTTGCCGCCTGTCTTCCCCCCTCTTCCTGTCAGCTCACTGTCAATAAAACGCGTGCCACTAGAGCCGCAAACACATTATTATTATTTATTTATTTTTTCCTGCGTCGCTATCATCAGCGTCACGGGTTAGCTTCGATGTGAGTGGTTGAAATAGCACGTCAATAAAGATGACAGACAAGTGGCTTATCCAATCATATGCAAGAATTTTTGATAAGGCCCAGCCTTCTGTAAAGGCAATCCCTATGGCGGAGTCCCAGATGTATGTGAGTGGAGCTAGGCGGAACGACATGCAGCTGGCTGTTGTCAGGTTACTGCTTCACATCATGTCCTCCACAACCTGAGGACCTCCCCCCTCCCCCTACTGTTACCTCTACAGTGTCCTTCACTCCTGACCTGGTGAGAAGACAGCTGACCAGACTCCACTCCGGCAAAGCTGCCGGCCCCGATGGTGTATTCCCCAGGGTGCTCAAAGCTTGTGCCTACCAGCTATTTGGAGTACTTAGGCTAGTCTTCAGCCTGAGGCTGCACCTCCAGAGAGTCCCCGTGCTGTGGAAGACGTTGTGCCTCGTTCCTGTGCCAAAGACGCCGCGTCCTAGCGGCCCCCAGAACTACAGACCGGTGGCACTGACGTCCCATATCATGAAGACCTTTGAGAGGCTAGTCCTGGAGCAGCTAAGGCCCATGGTCAGGCCCTTCACTGATCCACTACAGTTCGCCTACCAGCCCCGCCTGGGAGTTGAGGACAGCATCGTCTTCCTGCTGAACAGATTCTACACTCACCTGGACAAGCCAGCGAGCACCGTGAGAATCATGTTCTTTGATTTCTCCAGTGCCTTCAACTCCATCCGTCCGGCTCTACTGGGTGAGAAGATGACTGCGATGAAGGTGGAGGCCCCCATCGTGTCCTGGATTGTTGATTACCTGACGGGTAGACCACAGTATGTACGCCTACAGAACTGTGTGTCTGACAGGGTGGTCAGCAACACTGGGGCCCCTCAGGGGGACAGTCCTCTCCCCCTTCCTCTTCACCCTTTTCACCTCAGACTTCAACTGCCACCTTCAGACGTTTTCTGATGACTCAGCAATAGTTGGCTGCATTGAGAAGGGTGATGAGAGTGAATATAGGACTGTGGTGGATAACTTTGTCACTTGGAGTGAGCTGAACCATCTGCAGCTCAACGTGACAAAGACTAAGGAGCTAATAGTGGATCTGAGGAGGACAAAAACACCTGTGACCCCTGTATCCATCCAGGGGGTCCCTGTTGCAAATACCTCGCAGCTGCAGACATTATTTCGTCTTTTGTATTTGCACATTTCCAAATAAACTGTTTAAATCTATCTGCTGTCGCCTGGTCGTATCTGCATGTGGGCAAAACATCTGAAAACCATGACAGAAGAAGGCTCTGGCCAAGCAAGCCCAGCAGATTCAATTCAATTCAATTCAATTTTATTTATATAGCGCCAATTCATGAAACATGTCATCTCGAGGCACTTTACAAAGTCAAATTCAATCATATTATACAGGTTGGTCAAAATTTCCTATATAAGGGAACCAGTTGATTGCATCAAAGTCCTGACAAGCAGAATTCACTCCTGGAGAACCGTAGAGCTACAGGGAGAGTCGTCTGCATTGTCCATGGCTTTGCAGCAATCCCTCATACTGAGCAAGCATGAAGCGACAGTGGAAAGAAAAAACACCTGTTTGCGGGAAGGAAAAACCTCTAGCAGAACCAGAACCAGGCTCAGTATGAACGGTCATCTGCCTCGACCCACTGCTTCAAAGGCCTGCTACTAGTCCGACTAGCTTAGCCCCAGGCATCTAAGCTAAAAGCTCACGATGGCGACTGCTCATGGCTGAGCTTTGAAGCACCCTCACATCACTCCAAGTATTAGCCAGATCCATTTCAATGCTGTTACATCAGTTGCTACTGTCTTGATGGTGATTATTCAATGCTTAAGTAAGTGAGGCTTATTTAAGTCAGATAATTACCCAAAGGCTCCTATATTCAAGTTTCATAATTTTGCTGTTTGTTATTGTTTTTGTTTTTCTCTTTTATGTTGTGATTGATTTAGCAGTGTATTAGTAGAATTATTGCTGAAACAGAATTATTGATATAATAAATTTCAACTATTTTAATTGTGGTCATCTGTGTTTTTTAGATCAGAGATCAGATTGTCTCTAAGAGTTTACGCATCATCCCTTTTGAGTTAACAACACCATTATACATATAAGACATTTTTCCTTTGCTTGTGGTTAAGTGATTCCTATACCCTTCGAGGTCTATGAGGTCTTATACATAGTACGTTGTCCCTTTTAGTCGTGTATCTTTGGATCCATAAAAGTTATCAATTTACTGTTTTTTGCATCTGAAACATCAGATATTAGCTTTTCCGCTGATACCATCGGCATATCTGTTTGCCCTCCCCAACCTGTGTAGCAAGCGGATGAAAATCAGTGTCCAATGATAGCATATGCTTGGTGATGCAACAAATGGTTTTCCAATCAGAGCACAGAATGTGCATGTCAAAGAGTATTAGGCTACGTTCACACTGCAGCCTGAAGTGACCCGATTCCGATATGCGACCTGGATCTGATCTTTTCATGACAGTCTGAACAACTCAGATCAGATTTTTTCAAATGCGACCTGTGTCTGTACGGCCAGGTCGCATTAATCCGACCTGTAAGTCACTGATACTCGACAAACGTCACTATTCTGCGTCCTGCTGTGCAGAAGCGCGAAGAAAAACGACACCCATGGCGGATTACAATGAGATCAGTCAATGGAGAGAAAGCTCCGGTTAGAAAAGAAATTAAAGATCGCAAAATACGCGCCAGCATTATAATCCATGTTTACTTCCGCAAACACACAGCACGCTTGCTATGAGTGACGTCATCACGTCCTCAACTACACATGCAGGACAATTAAGGCGTATGAATGCATTTCACACAGGAGATCACATACAAGTCGCATATATTTGGAAATGTGAACGACCACGCCAAAAAATCTGATTTCACAAAAATATCGGAATTGAGCATTAAGGCCTGCAGTGTGAACGTAGCCTTAGAGGACAAGATAGTAGCTTGCTTCAACCGGACACACTTGCATGAATTTGTACGACACTATAAAAGGCTATAAATGAGATCAAATCAGCAAAACAACAGCCATCTATGAAGGTATATTGTGCGTAATTGTGCAGATTGGGATACTCTTACTGGATAGTTTTATTTGATTTGACAAAAGTATTCGCTGAATTGCAAATGACATCACAGCCTCCGGGGTCAGCTAACACAGAAGCATCGGTAGGCAGAAGAAGACGCACCGGTCCTAGAGGGACGAGGAGCTGGATTACTTTGAGCGTCTGGATCCAGTTCAAAGAGTAAGTAACCTAATTCTTATATACAATAAGTAAAATATATAAATCCACAGTAAATCTGGATAAAATGATGCATCATGTTCTTGTGTTTCGTTTTTATCTATTAGAGAAAGTTTGGTTTCCCTCTAACAGAGTTTATCCAAGCATTGTGCACATAAATACAACATTATGTGGATAGACCATGTAAAACTCACATTTCTAGTAGTAGTATTTCTTTGGATAAGCCTTTTTTAGATTTTACTGGGAGTTTCTTCGTTGCTTTCTTTTTCACACATTTTGCCTAAAACAGAAATGGTGCCTATAATATTATCATGAGTCAGTTAATCTTACCTCAGTTTGACAGGTGTAGAATATTGTATGTATTTTACATGTGAAGTGTCTATATGTGAAGTACTGCAATGTGCACAAGATAACCTTTCCCTCCTCATTTGTAATAGTGATGAGCCGGAGGTATGAAGCATCGGGGGAACATTTCTCAGAGCCCTGTGCTCCACGGGATGATCCCAGCAAGTGTGCATGAGTGGGAGGAGGAGGGGTGTGCTCTGTTTGACCAGCACCAGAAGCAGAAGTCCAGCCCTGGAAAAGCCTTTTAGTGACGTCCCCCTGTGCCTGATAGCTGAGAGCAACTGTTGTCCTCACTACCATCAGCAGTAGGTAGAGACTTGCATAAAAAACTTTGTTTATTTTGGAGCATTAACATATTTGTAGATGTGCTACAAATGAACAATTTTCCACATTACTCAGGTAGAACATGTAGATAATATTTCAGCTGTTCTTCAGCTTGTTCATTGGTGTTTCATGTGTGTTCATCAATAAAACTTTGTAAGGATAAATTATGCCTAAACGTGTCTTTGTATTTCTGGTTCTATATCTTTAATAACATTTTATGAGCACTCCACCATTTTTATATTATGAAAATTCAGCTTATTCATGGGAAAAGGATGTATACAACTTGACTGAAAATTTTAAGATGGTGTTGTAACACCACAATTAAATAAAAAACGTTAAGGTTATTAACGTTTACTGGTGGCAAGTCTAATTCGGTGTTAGACATTCACCTTTCATGATAAATAAAGTTAATAATTGTTAATTAATAAACCCAATAGCTAGTTATAATCATTAAAGGCTGGTAGCCCTTAATCACTACCATTTGGAAACATTTTTCATTGTAGCTTACCTTTGACTAGAATAACATATTAATCATAACATCCAATTATAATTATTAATAATATTCATAATCAAATAGGTTCAATTGCACAGCAAGAGGGACCTTTGGGTCTACAGCAGCTGGACTGCTGCTTGCTCTCAGGAGTATTCTGTGGTTTTGTCTTCCCCTACATTGGAGTCTGGGACTTGTTGGTTTCACTTTGTACCTTCAGAGAACTTCACCAACACCCTAACGCCACCAATCCAAACTGACGACTGACTTCTAGATTTGCACTCGGACACATCTGTTAAAAACTGGTTTATAGGATCATAAAATCACATGACATATTTAAAAAAACAAAGTCTGAAGTAAAATCAACAGCTGAAGTTAGTTGATTTTAGTCATTATCTCCTAGCCGAGGAACAACCAAAATATTTTAAATGTGGAGTAGAGTCTGCATGAGACCGTGAACACAGCTTGGACCCAAGTATTAACAAGAACAATCAAAGTGCTGATAACCTAAGGTTTTAATGCAGTGATGTAGAGAGGTTATGCGAACAGAGCAATAAAGATCTGGACCACATTGACAGGACAGCGTAGCAACACGCACACATCACCCAGTCTGACTGTGTTGTGGCTCTTTGTTGTAGAGATACAGGTATTTATAGAGATGTTTTAAACTAACCAGCAGAGAAAATGAAGATAAGCTGTAGTTTGTTTCTAACTGAATAACATTCTGGAAAACGGATCTGTAACAAGAGCTAAACCACCGTCATTGTCTAAGGAAAGGAAAATCAAGATCAGATGAGAAGCTCCTGAAAGAAAACAGAAACAGACTGGATGAGAACACCTGTACAGACTAAAGGGAAGATCTTTCCTTTTTGACAAAGCTTATCGTTACAGTGACTTAGGTTACCCTGAGATATCTCTGTAGCTGCCTGTGCAGATTCTCAGTTATCTGGGTCAGGCTTAGATCTGAGGCAGCAGGACCTTCTCTCCTTTCTGAAAAGTTCGGACACCTATCCAGGAGTCTCTGTCAGTTCTGGAGGCTCTGATCAACCTGCAGGTGGAGCGCTGCTGTTTCTAAGGTCATGAAGGTCCATCCTCCTAGAACCAGTCCAGGTCAGAACCAGTAACCCACCATCACTGTTTACAGCTCGGTCCTCCAACACGTTCCAGAGAGATTACATCAGCATCTCATCATGGTTCAGGAGACCAAGTCCTCCACTCACACCAAGCAGCAGCTTCTAACCACCAGGACAGTGATGGTGGGTCACTGATCTGCTTCTGACTGGTGCTGGTGTTGTCGTATTTTGAACTGGCTTGAGTTCACATCCATCAATGTGATGTTTCCTCTTCCTCAGACGGCTCAGACCATCCTCCTGGTTGTCACCGGCTTCACCGTCTGCTGGATGCCGCACCACATCATCGCCATGTGGGCGGAGTTTGGCAGCTTCCCGCTGAACAACGCCACCTTTGCTTTCCGTATCGTCTCCCACTGCCTATCCTACGGCAACTCCTGCATTAACCCCATCCTCTACGCCTTCCTGTCAGAGAATTTCCGCAAAGCCTGCCGCCAGGTCTTCACCCGCCACCTGCTGTATACTCCACCGGTCGACGGGAAAGTGGTTCGATTCCGCATGGACAACTTCTCCGCCACACACTCCAGCACCAATATCTGAAGGGGTCGATGAACACATGGCAGTTCCTTCTGGACAAAACCTGGGAAGCTGAAGGTCCTGCCGGTCACGTGACAGCAGGGGCTGCAGGTGATTGGCTGCTGTGGTCAGCCTGTACTGCAGCTGGAGAAGAACCTTTCTCAACAGGACAGTGCATGGAGCATTTTTTATTTGTAATTTTCTGAACTTGACCACAAACTCAATGTTTCTTTTCTATTTTAAGGTGAAAAGTTCTCAAATTTCTATGGGGCTTCAACTGAGATCACTGCGCACAAAGGCTGTGATTTTGGTTCTAATTTACAGCACATTAATATAAATACATCACATCAATGTACACTTATTTACAGACTTGTAAAGGTTTGGACTGTTAATAAAGTTTCTAAAGAGGCTCAGATTTCCAGGGTTCTTTCCCCCCAGTCTGTCCTGATGAGAGATATGTGACTCTAAACTTTTCATTTTAGGAACAAGGTCATGGAAACATCAGAATCAGAAATACTTTAATAATCCCATAGGGAAATTGCTGTTTCAGTACAATCGCCATAACAAACATCACAAACATTTCAGGGGGAGACGATTTACTGAGGCCTTGCTGCCAGGAACCGCCTTACACGGTGCCCACAGGGCGCTGCCATGACTCTGTGAAAAGATAGAGGCCACAAAAAAAGGAAGGTGGGAGGGTAAAAACATACCTCATACTTTATCCTATAACAGGATACAGTTTGAGATATCAAAACCCTCTTGCACAAAAAGCACAAATAAGACGAGACACATATAGCAGAAGGTAAACATTTGAGACTAGTCGCGTGCAAGTTCATCAGTTTATATGAGCATCAGTTATGTGTGTCTGTTTGGGTGAAAGTGTTTATATTTCCGTGAACGCTCTCCAGAGGCCATTGTCCTTGATGTTATCAATTCAATTCAATTCAATTCAATTTTATTTATATAGCGCCAATTCATGAAACATGTCATCTCAAGGCACTTTACAAAGTTAAGTTCAATCATATTATACAGATTGGGTCAGATTATACAGATTGGTCAAAATGTTCCTATATAAGAAAACCAGTTGATTGCATCAAAGTCCCGACAAGCAGCATTCACTCCTGGAGAAGCGTAGAGCCACAGGGAGAGTTGTCTGCATTGTTCATGGCTTTGCTGCAATCCCTCATACTGAGCAAGCATGAAGCGACAGTGGAAAGAAAAAACACCCGTTAGCGGGAAGGAAAAACCTCCAGCAGAACCGGAACCGGGCTCAGTATGAACGGTCATCTGCCTCGACCCACTGGGGTTACAGAAGACAGAGCAGAGACACAACAAGAGAGACAAAAAGCACAGAAGCACACATTGATCTAGTAATCTGTTCTATATTAGATGGTAATAGTCGGTGATCTGTCTTCCCTGGATGATTTCACAGTCAACAGAACGTCAGACCAGGTGTACCTACTATGAACAAAAAAGAGAGAGAACAAAAAGTTAAAAGCTGAAATGACAACAGTCATTTCAATGTAATGCAATGCAAATCTGGAGAACAGTAGAACTCAGCAGAGTGAGAGAAATAGACCCTGATGTCCTCCAGTAGCCTAAGCCTATAGCAGCATAACTATAGAGGTAGCTCAGGGTAACATGAGCCACTCTAGTTATAAGCTTTGTCAGAAAGGAAGGTTTTAAGATTAGTCTTAAAAGTAGACGGGGTGTCTGCTTCACGGACCAAAACTGGGAGTTGGTTCCACAGGAGAGGAGCCTGATAGCTAAAGGATCTGCCTCCCATTCTACTTTTAGAGACTCTAGGAACCACCAGCAGACCTGCAGTCTGAGAGCGAAGTGCTCTGTTAGGAACATACGGGGTAATCAGAGCTCTGATATGTGATGGAGCTTGATTATTAAGGGCTTTATACGTTAGAAGGAGAATTTTAAATTCTATTCTTGATTTAACAGGAAGCCAATGAAGGGAAGCTAAAATTGGAGAAATATGATCCCTCTTGTTGATTTTCATCAGAACTCTTGCTGCAGCATTTTGGATCAGCTGAAGGCTTTGAACTGCATTTTGTGGACTTCCTGATAGTAAAGAATTACAATAGTCCAGCCTTGAAGTAACAAATGCATGGACTAGTTTTTCAGCATCACTCCTGGACAGAATGTTTCTAATTTTGGCGATATTCCTGAGGTGAAAAAAGGAAACTCTGGAAACCTGTTTAATATGGGATTTAAATGACATGTCTTGGTCAAAAATAACACCAAGGTTTTTTACTTTATTACCAGAGGCCAAGTTAATGTCATCCAGATTAAGTGATTGATTAAGAAGTTTATTTTTTGAGGACTCTGGCCCAAAGATTACAACTTCGGTCTTGTCAGAATTTAGATGCAGGAAATTTAAAGTCATCCAGCTTTTGATGTCATCAAGACATGACTGCAGTCACTGGGGGGGGGGGGGGGGTAGCAGGGTGGAGTTCTGAGCTCGTTCCTCATAACAATCCAGGAGTAGAGATAGGGAGGCAGACCAAATACTTTATTTGTTATGATACAAGCTGCCCTGACTTTCCTGTCAGCTTTAAGTCTATTGCTGGCTCCAAATGGTGAAATCACTTCTGTTAAAAATATGTGCTTAAATCAAAAGAACCCGTTGATTGAATCAGTTTCTTTAATTTAAACACGTCAGGTAATTTGAGTTGTTAGTGGTGGGTCGTTTGCAGACAGACTGAATGCTTGAACAATAACCTGACCTCGGCTCATCAGGGCGTGTCAGGAGCCTTCAGCTGGGTCGGGTTTCTCTAACGACTGTTCTGTGAAGCGCTTTGGAGTCCTTGAACTTGATAGAAGCGCTAAACAAGTGCAGACTGTTTAACATTTAATTCTCTGTCCTTTCTCTTACTCTCTCCTTGTCATCCCTCCTTCCCCTCTTCCTCTGTCATGTTTGGCATAAGATTGTAGGGTTTGTAAATCTCAAGAGCAATAAGGTAAAGTGTTGGGCATCAAGGGAGGATTTATGAAGCCTCCCCTTGTAAAGCAAAAATGTTTGATGACCTTTCTGCTTGTCTCAAAGCAGAACATGACAAGGGGAAAAATAATGTCCAAGTGATTCCTAAATTAACGGAATCTTCATGTGAACAATAGTTACAGACAGATAATAAGAAATTCAACATAATCTTAGCAATCAAACCCAGATTCACTTCTGTTTGCTAGTCTCAGGACCAAGCACTAAGCCACAAGGACTAAGGTTTAAAAAAATATTCTTTGTTTAATTTTTCCAAAAAATAGTTAACAAAAAATCAACATAGAAAAGCTGATAATTCTACAAATCTAGAAAAAGGGCCCAACAGAAATGAGGTCAACCAAGACAATGTGTTCATTGCTCACAATGAACACAGAGGGGAATTTACACACAAAGCCTGAACTACAGCAAACTAAACAAATAACCACGAATAAACCTGAAATAACTAACTCAAGCCAACTCATTATTACTACAACACAATGTTAAATACAAAAGCATAAGTAAACATCAAAGTTTTTGGTGCTTCTTCAGAGTCAAGCCCCCCCGCCTGATGGATTCCTCCACTTCCTGGTGCTGCAGCATAAACAGTCCTCCCCCCAGTCAGTTCTTTTAATCTCAGCCACATCAATAAATAACTTCAAATAAAACATAAATGAATTAAAATAGCAAACAACTATTTAAACATCACAAACAAGTTAAACTATAATAAATTAGACTGGTTTAAGAAAATATAATTAAATAAATACAAACACTGAGTAATGGCTGGAGGAACCTCCACAACTAGAATATAGTCTTAAAGTTAGTTTAGTAAAAATCCAGGTTTTTATCTCCAAATATATCTCTATGTTCAGCAGCATTTCTGTCCTTTCTGTGTCCACTCAGCAGACACTTTATTTCCACAGTATTTCATCCTTTCGGTCTTCATTCTCAGCATAAATCAGAAACACTTTGGAGAGCCTTCAGGCCTCTTTGGTGAATCCAGATGTTCTACAGCTGCAGAACATCTTTGCAGACACTAGTTTCTTGTACTATACCAAAGTATATGTAACCAGGCTACATACTGTGATGTGAAATCGGTGATATCAATGAGGTAACTTTCCTCGGGGTCAGGTTACTCCTGAGTGAACGCCAGCATGGAAGAAGCCCTGATCAATGGAACGCAGGTAGCGCCTTTCACCATGGGAACGCAGGAAGTAGAAAGCCTCAAAGTGTGCATTCTCGTCAAAGGACTTAAAAATTAGAAATGGACTTAAAAGATTAGAAATATTTACTGGTGACTGTGGAGAATATCGAGACACAAAGAAACAATGCTGCTGCTGCTGAAAACAGTGACAGTTAGCGGCAGAGAGTTGCTGAACAAGTCAATGCATGAGTGTTATTTGACGCAGAATTAAAGCTGTATTCTCACACTACACTCATTAAACACATAAAAAAGGGGGAGTGATTATGTGTCTAGGTGCAACCAGACAATAAAAAGGACTTGGCAGCAAATCAATATAAAAACAGTTTAATCAGGTAAGGTGCAGTTATGAACTATTATGTTTAACCATAACCACATAAAGCATTAATTGGCTATATTCAACATATGCAATTAATTATGGGATGGGGTGAGTTATTGAAATAACTGATATGTTCATCTTTTTGTCAGCGTTTGGCTCTGTGACACCCATCCATCTAGAAAAGTGGTTGACTCGGATTTTCTTGTAGGTGTATAATTTGACCTTCAAACAGTATGTGAGCTGCCCTACCAGAGAGGAGAGGACCCTGAACCTGATGTATGCTAACATTAAAGATGCATACATCTCCTCTTCTCTCCCCCCTCTGGGCAGGTCAGATCACAACCTGGTTCACCTCAAACCCTGTTATGTGCCTCTGGTGAAGAGGAAGCCTACGACCACAAGAACTGTGAGGAGGTGGTTGGAGGAGGCTTATGAGGCACTGCAGGCCTGCTTTGAGGTGACTGACTGGCCTGCACTCTGTGAGCCCCACGGGGAGGACATCGATGGGCTCACAGAGTGCATCACAGACTACATCAACTTCTGTGTGGACTGCAATGTTCCAGCTCGGACTGTCACCTGTTACGCCAACAATAAACCGTGGATCACCAAGGACATAAAGGCCATTCTGAATGAGAAGAAGAGGGCGTTCAGAGTTGGCAACCGTGAGGAGGTGAGGAGAGTGCAGGGGGTACTCAAACGTAAAATCAAGGAGGCTAAGGACAAATACAGGAGAAAGCTGGAGAATAAACTCCAAACTAACAACTTGAGGGACGTGTGGAGTGGGATGAGAGCCATCACAGGGTTCCAGAAGTCCACTGGCATGGGGTTGGAAGGTCGCGTGGACCGGGACAATGACCTGAACCTATTTTTTAATAGGTTTGATACTGCGGCCCATCCCCCACAACTCTCTGCTGCTGGCTTCCCTACAACGACCACTCCACCTTCCCCCACTCCTCCTCCTTACAGACCCCCTGTCTGCTACTCACCGCCTCAATCCACATCCACCGACTCCACTCCTCCCCCCTGCTTCACTAACCTGACAACAGCCAGCTGTATGTTGCTCCGCCTAGCTCCACTCACATACATCTGGGACACCGCCGGTAGCAAGTGATTTCTCCAACCAAATTTATGGTCTGGCCAATCAGGACGCAGGGCTGGAGTTTCATAGATGTGACGTAGTGGAGACGCGACCATGACGTGAGACTGTTTTGATAGCAATGGCGGCTAGTTGATGCTGCTATTTCTTCCGTGTTGTCCAATCTACCTAATATTGTTTCATTAAAAGAACATCAGAGAACGCCTCTGAAGGCTTTTGTTGGTGGACACAATGTTTTCGCCCTTCTCTCGACCGGATTTGGCAAGTTTTGTTTTCCGGGGCCAGTGGACGTGCAGACGCGGAAGCGCCCCGGAGCGGTTAGCGGTTAGCGCTAACTATGTTAGGAGGCCTTTAGTCCTCAACGTGGTCGGCCCGGAATCGACTCCGACCCGCGGCGCTTTGCCGCCTGTCTTCCCCCCTCTTCCTGTCAGCTCACTGTCAATAAAACGCGTGCCACTAGAGCCGCAAACACATTATTATTATTTATTTATTTTTTCCTGCGTCGCTATCATCAGCGTCACGGGTTAGCTTCGATGTGAGTGGTTGAAATAGCACGTCAATAAAGATGACAGACAAGTGGCTTATCCAATCATATGCAAGAATTTTTGATAAGGCCCAGCCTTCTGTAAAGGCAATCCCTATGGCGGAGTCCCAGATGTATGTGAGTGGAGCTAGGCGGAACGACATGCAGCTGGCTGTTGTCAGGTTACTGCTTCACATCATGTCCTCCACAACCTGAGGACCTCCCCCCTCCCCCTACTGTTACCTCTACAGTGTCCTTCACTCCTGACCTGGTGAGAAGACAGCTGACCAGACTCCACTCCGGCAAAGCTGCCGGCCCCGATGGTGTATTCCCCAGGGTGCTCAAAGCTTGTGCCTACCAGCTATTTGGAGTACTTAGGCTAGTCTTCAGCCTGAGGCTGCACCTCCAGAGAGTCCCCGTGCTGTGGAAGACGTTGTGCCTCGTTCCTGTGCCAAAGACGCCGCGTCCTAGCGGCCCCCAGAACTACAGACCGGTGGCACTGACGTCCCATATCATGAAGACCTTTGAGAGGCTAGTCCTGGAGCAGCTAAGGCCCATGGTCAGGCCCTTCACTGATCCACTACAGTTCGCCTACCAGCCCCGCCTGGGAGTTGAGGACAGCATCGTCTTCCTGCTGAACAGATTCTACACTCACCTGGACAAGCCAGCGAGCACCGTGAGAATCATGTTCTTTGATTTCTCCAGTGCCTTCAACTCCATCCGTCCGGCTCTACTGGGTGAGAAGATGACTGCGATGAAGGTGGAGGCCCCCATCGTGTCCTGGATTGTTGATTACCTGACGGGTAGACCACAGTATGTACGCCTACAGAACTGTGTGTCTGACAGGGTGGTCAGCAACACTGGGGCCCCTCAGGGGGACAGTCCTCTCCCCCTTCCTCTTCACCCTTTTCACCTCAGACTTCAACTGCCACCTTCAGACGTTTTCTGATGACTCAGCAATAGTTGGCTGCATTGAGAAGGGTGATGAGAGTGAATATAGGACTGTGGTGGATAACTTTGTCACTTGGAGTGAGCTGAACCATCTGCAGCTCAACGTGACAAAGACTAAGGAGCTAATAGTGGATCTGAGGAGGACAAAAACACCTGTGACCCCTGTATCCATCCAGGGGGTCCCTGTTGCAAATACCTCGCAGCTGCAGACATTATTTCGTCTTTTGTATTTGCACATTTCCAAATAAACTGTTTAAATCTATCTGCTGTCGCCTGGTCGTATCTGCATGTGGGCAAAACATCTGAAAACCATGACAGAAGAAGGCTCTGGCCAAGCAAGCCCAGCAGATTCAATTCAATTCAATTCAATTTTATTTATATAGCGCCAAATCATGAAACATGTCATCTCAAGGCACTTTACAAAATCAAGTTCAATCATATTATACAGATTGGGTCAGATTATACAGATTGGTCAAAATGTCCTATATAAGGAAACCAGTTGATTGCATCAAAGTCCCGACAAGCAGCATTCACTCCTGGGGAACCGTAGAGCCACAGGGAGAGTCATCTGCATTGTACATGGCTTTGCTGCAATCCCTCATACTGAGCAAGCATGAAGCGACAGTGGGAAGAAAAACCACCCATTAACGGGAAAAAAAAACCTCCGGCAGAACCGGGCTCAGTATGAACGGTCATCTGCCTCGACCGACTGGGGTTACAGAAGACAGAGCAGAGACACAACAAGAGAGACAAAAAAGCACAGAAGCACACATTGATCTAGTAATCTGTTCTACATTAGATGGTAGTAACGGGTGAGCCGTCTTCTCTGGATGATGTCAAAGTTAACAGAACGCCAGACCAGGTGTACCTAATATGAAGAAAAAAGAGAGAGAACAAAAAGTTAAAAGCTGAAATGACGACAGTCATTTCAATGTAATACAATGCAAAACTGGAGAACAGTAGAATGAAGAACAGTAGAAATCAGTAGAGTGAGAAAATTAGACCCTGATGTCCTCCAGCAGCCTAGGCCTATCACAGCACAACTATAGAGATAGCTCAGGGTAACATGAGCTACTCTAACTATAAGCTTTGTCAAAAAGGAAAGTTTTAAGATTAGTCTTAAAAATAGATAGGGTGTCTGCCTCACGGACCAAAACTGGGAGTTGGTTCCACAGGAGAGGAGCGTTCGGGTGGCAGATAGCTGCTCAGCAGGAGCAGCTGCACTCTCTGGGGTTGGCTGTAAATTCCACCCAGGAACAGCTCCAGATGGTAGCAGCGCAGCTTAGCCAACTAACCCACACCATAACTTCCGCGTTCTCGCAGCCCGTCAATCAAGCGCCAGACACCCCGCCTTCTACGGATCCGCAGGTTAGTCCTCAGCCGCCTCCCCCCGAAAGCTCATCACCGAGTCTGGAGAAGTTCTCTGGTGAGAGCGGGGATTGTGGTGGATTTCTATTCCAATGTAAACAAGTGTTTAACCGTTCACCTCAGACTTTTCCCTCCGATCAGATTAAAATATCTTATATTCTTCAGTCATTTGGTTGTTCCTTCCAGGAATTTGTCACCGAGTTTAAGACGTTTTTTTTCTGCTGAATTAGATCCTGTCCAGCAGTCTCGTAATCTGTTATCTTTGAAACAGCGCGGACGCCGCGTATCTGATTTCACGGTGGAATTCCGTACTCTAGCCGCTGCCGCGGGTTGGGATTCCAAGCCGTTAAAGGCAGTATTTTTTCAGGCTCTAGATGAGGCCCTAAAGGATGAATTAGCACGGGTTAAGGGACCTAGTGTTTTTGAAGATTTCGTTGCCTTAGCTATTCGTTTAGATACCCGGTTGCGTAGCCGGAACCGGGCCCCTACGGATAAGATCTCGCGGACCGGTGGATCAGCTGTGTCTCGCGGTAAGTCACCGCGACCAGCTGATACCTCACCGCCACCTCCGGAGCCTATGCAGATAGGAAGAGTTCATTTAACTCAAGAAGATCGACAACAGCGTTTTTCAGCTAATCTGTGTCTTTATTGTGGCAGTGAAGGACACTTCGTCAAGAACTGCACCATTCGACCAAAAGAGCGAGTCCGCCGCCTGTAATGGGGAAGTCGGCGGACGAGATTAGTTGTAGACCCCATAGTTCTGTTAGGAGGTTTCCTGATTCCCTGTTCTGTTTACCCGTTACCTTGCTTTTTGACCATGATAGCCTGGACGTTTCTGCTCTGGTGGATTCTGGTTCAGATTTTAACCTAATCGATCAGCAGTTAGTTACTCAGCTCCATGTCCCGATCGTGAGACTTCCTAAACCGTTAGAGGTTTCGGCTTTAGATGGTCAGAATTTGACCCAAATTACTCATCAGACTAAGCCCCTCGAGGTTATTGTATCAGGAAATCACCGGGAGCAATTATCCCTTTTTGTGTTTCCCTTAAAACGTTCCTCGGTTGTGCTAGGCGTGGCGTGGTTAACAGTTCACAACCCTGTGATTAATTGGGCCGAGTCCCGGCTCGAGTCGTGGTCTCCTGCTTGTCACTCACGGTGTTTGCATTCAGCTCGTCCGGTTTCTCGCTCCCCAGTTTCACCATCCTCTCTGGAGGAGGTTATTGATCTCTCTCGTGTTCCGCAGGAGTACCACGATCTCAAGTTGGTTTTTAGTAAGGATCAGGCCAGTTCACTCCCGCTTCATCGCCCCTACGACTGCGCCATTGACTTACTGCCTGGAGCTCCGCTACCAGTCAGCCGCCTCTATAACATCTCGAGGTCTGAACGTCAAGCGCTTGAGAAATACATTAGCGAGTCGCTATCGGCGGGTCTGATCCGTCCATCTTCTTCCCCTTTGGGTGCCGGCTTCTTCTTTGTCGGTAAGAAGGATGGTTCCTTAAGACCTTGTATTGATTATCGGGGGCTAAATCAGATCACCGTAAAGAACAAGTACCCCCTTCCATTACTTTCATCGGCTCTTGAACCAGTCCAGAACGCGAGCATCTTTACTAAGCTCGATCTTCGCAATGCTTACCATTTAGTTCGGGTGAGGCAAGGAGATGAATGGAAGACAGCTTTTAAGGCACCATTAGGGCATTTTGAGTATTTAGTCATGCCTTTTGGATTATGTGACGCCCCAGCTGTGTTCCAGGCTTTAGTGAATGACGTCTTTCGGGACTTTTTGAATGTTTTTGTTTTTGTATACCTGGACGACATTCTTATTTATTCCAGCAACCCCGAACAACACAGACAGCACGTTCGTCTCGTGCTTCAGCGGCTTTTAGAAAACCGCCTATTTGCTAAGGCCGAAGAATGGGTTAGGGTTAGGGTCGGGCTTCCTGTGGACGTAGCTCTGGAAGTTTGCTTACTTTCAATACAAAATCGAAATTATTTATTAAGTTAGACAATAATTTAATTCAATCAATTGGTCCCATGTAGCCCCTAAAGGGGTGACGTTGTCAGTCAGTTGATTTATCTGGAAATCGGGCGAGAATTCACCGGATTCAGAGTGTCTGAAAACATAAAGTACATTTTCCTGAATTGACTTGTATTCTGTCAGACTGCAGCTTGGTCTGACCTAAGATGGCCGCTCTGTCGGCACGCCTCTCAACCGAGGACGCGGCGTCTACGTATTCATGTCTGTGGTAACATAGACATCATATACGTAGACGCCTCATTGTATGCTGCCGGCCGCTAGACTGACGTGCCTACATGGCGGCCATCTTGGGTCAGACCACAGATCAGACCTCTGCTGTCAGAATGATTAGGAGGCAGCTCAGATTTAATTTAAATCATATGTTCACAATGCTGGTGACCTTTCAGACAGATTACACATATTTATTCAGAACAAAAACAATTTAAACTGAAGTCTAACGGAATGATATATATACACAGTTATATATTTTCAGTTAAATATTAATATAATAAACAGAAATTATACACACATCCCTCTCTCTCTTTATACATATATATATTGTACATGTATAAATATATATAATATACATATATTATAAATATATATATGTCAGGGTTTTGTTTACCGAAGAACTCAGGAAGCGCACACAGGACTAAAGTTTAAGAGTTTTATTTAAATGAAGTATGCTGGATGATGAAGACCGGAGGTACAGGACTGCAGAAGGTCAGGGATGTAGGTGATGGCAGGAGCTGACGGCCCGGAGAAAGAGAGTCCACACTCACTAGGTGCTGCTCGGCTAGCAGGCCTCATAGCAACACCAGGACTCAGGGCGGCTAGTCAGGTTAGCAGTTATCAGGAGTCACCAGGACACAGAGCAGAGCTTCACCAGAGCAGCTTGTCAGGTTAGCAAATCACAGAAGACACCTGGACAAAGAGCAGCGCTTCTCCAGGAACGAACAGCAGAACACAAAGACTTACAGCGGGACTGGCATGGAGTGGTGGATAGCAGAAGATGGCCCAGCGCTGAACTGAAGGCAGAGGGAGGTTTAAATAGAGCACTTAACAGGTGAAACAAGAGTCTGGCTAATTATCTAGTAAATGTTAACAGGTGTGACTGACTGCTGAGGAGTTGAAGTGAAGATGACAGAAAACAACTGATGACAATGAAAACTAACAATAAATGAAGTCAAACCTAACCCAAAAGAGATGAAAAAATGAAAATAACAGAAAAACAAAGCCAAACCAAAACTCAACCATGACAATATATATAAATATATATATATATATACACATACATACATACATACATACATACATACATACATACATACATACATATATATATATATATATATATATATATATATATGGGTCATTCTCTAATTTAGGGTACATTTCATGTCAGCAAAAAAGCACAAGAGCACTGTCCTTTCTCATTGGAACATTAAGTGTCTCAATATAGTATATTAATTCAGTGTTACATATCTGTTATCTGCAGAGCTTAAACATTAACAGTTTTTACATTTTTTTAATTAAAAACATGTTTTTACTTCATAGTTTGTCAACTATGTTATGGACAAACAGGGTGTTATAAAAACAATTCAATTCAGTCTTGCACTTGAAATGAAATGCAATTTAGAAGGCTCTTGAGTCTATTTCTGCCACACATACAATTGTTATTCAAAATGATTTTAATAATCAACCTTTTTTTAAAGTTTAACATGCAATGCATTTATAACTGTCCTTATGGACAATGATGTTTTTCATCATAAATCTCTATTAAAGCTATTTTTGATCATTAAAAAAAGATGTTATAGTAAACTCCAACCTATGCAAATACGTAGAATGCTTAAAAATGTCAGAAACATCAATATTGGCTATTTTAACTTTAAAAATCTAACTGTAACCTAGGTGACAATGAAAATCACACGGTTGACACTAGTAACCTAGTTGACTGGACATATTGTTAACCATGGGCAACATTTTATTCATGAGACAGAATTTAATTAGCAAAGTTGCTTTCGGTGAAAACCTCTTTTATTTAATTATTAAACACAACAAACATGACAGAATAGGGATTGCTCATAGTCTTGGGATAGGCTGGGGATTCTGACACATGCTTTTTTGAAGTGCTATTGGATCTTTTTAGTTTCTTGCGAAGTTTATCCGATTTTCTTTTTTGCTTTTCAAGCAAGTCTCTCAGTTTCTGTATTTCTCTATGCAATTTTGAGTTTCCTCTTTTAGCCTTTACTCTTCCAGTCTTCTTCTGTCTTAAATAAACAACCAGTATATTGTATATTAATGTGGGTAACTGGGAACATTAAATGCATAAACCTGTTTCTGTCTTGCCTCATGAACTCTACCTTCTGCTCTGAGGTGGATGGTTGTCTGGACTCTCTGGTGGTGTAATTACATTCTCCAGCCTGCTCTTTCTCTCTCTGCTATTCTGTTTTGCTTTCTTCCAGTAGACCCTCCTTCTTCTTTTCTCTCTCTCACTCATATCTGCCACTGTCTTCACCTTTCCTTGTGACCTGAGCCTGTGCCATGCCTCTCTCTGCCTCTTCAAACATGCTGCCCTTCTTCCAGGATCTGCATCACGACGAGCCCTGTATCTCTGCTGTCTCTCAGCTGCTGACACCTATTTTAATTTATAATTTTTAAAAATAAAATAATATATCTATATAAAATGTATATACACATGTTCAGTCCATATAAATAACATAGAAAACAATTAATGTGCTGGTCACATGGTCTTGGGACAAACCATTTTTAAGTTGCTGGGGGAGGTTTTGTTTGTAACATAGTTGACCAACATTTTGTGGACACGAATAACTTAATATATTTTAAGTAATAAAATAAATAACTCATATTTGAAACTATTATTTTCCTTTAATATTCAGACTTTTGAAAAAGATTGCAAAAATAATTTATTTATTTCAATGGTTTTAATGGATGTTTTTGGACCCTCAACTTTGTCACATTGAAATCGGACATGGACAAAACTGTACATTTAGGGTCATAATGACAAATTTTAAGCCAAATTAAGAATATATTGCATTTATTGTCTGTGTGATGTTATTTCATGAAACAAGTTTACACATAAAATGCAATTTGTTTGAAGAAATTTGGTTGTATAAGTATATTTAACATCAGTGGACATGCAATGTACCCTAAATTATAGAATCACCCTCATATATATATCTCCTCAGTCAGATCTTTTAGAAATCAGGGTGTTTAATGTACTTTTCTCCGCTTCCATCCCTGCTACCCATTAGCACATAATGTGTTTATGCCGGAAAAACCTGTAACTGTAAAGTATGAGGATTAACTATCATAAAATCTTACTTGTGGAAGGTAATTCCCCGGGATCTGGTTTGTAATACCCTTTTATTTCCACACCCATAAGCCGAGCAAAAGTCGGGCATCCTGGGACGTAGCTCTGGAAGTTTGCTGACTGTCAATACAAAATCGAAATTATGTATTAAGTTAGACTATCAATCTTTTAATTCAATCAATTGGTCTCATGTAGCCCCTAAAGGGGTGACGTCTTCAGTCAGCTAATATATCTGGAAATCGGTTGAGAATTCACCGGATTCAGAGTGTCTGAAAACATAAAGCACCGCTTACCTGAACTGACTTGTATTCTGTCTGACTGCAGCTTGGTCTGACCTAAGATGGCCGCTCTGTCGGCACGCCTCTCACCCGAGAACGCGGCGTCTACGTATTCATGTCTGTGTGTGGTAACCGCAGTATCCCAGTATGAATCAAAACTTAAATCTCGCGCTCCAAGCACGCACGAACATGCACGCACACACAAGCAATAGAAAACAGCCAATCAGGAAGAGGGAAGGCGGGATTTAAGGCAGCACAACCAATGAGAGTGGAGTGAAACAGCACACAGCAGCGTGGCTCTGGCACACAGCACAGTCCGGTGTACTGCAGATTTAAAGGGACAGGAAAGAAAAAGCAGGCAGTGGAGCTGAAATGACACCGTGGGAACGGCGAGCGCTTCAAACGGAGGCGCTCCGGGCAAACCTGTGCATGTACGCACGTCTGGCAGAGCCGAACCGACACGCAGGAATACTCTGAATTAGTAATTTTTTACGGGTGCTGAGCTAAGATTTAGGGGTGCTTGAGCACGCTGCCCAAGACATAGAGCCATATAGGTTCGAACCGGAGGCAGCGCAGGTACATATTCCCGGAGGAAACGTACAACGGGAAGAGGAAGACTTCGGCAATTTGCGTGTCAATAATACAAATTGGTAACATCTTGCACTAGTTTGGATGAGCGTAAAAAAACCTGACCCAAACCCCCGGTCCCACCCCGACAAACCGGTGTTGTGCAGGTGTTCCCCCTGTCTCGGGAGTGCGCTTTGCAGCCGACACAGGGGGAACATATTTTCACGGGGGAACAGAATTGCGCACAACACCGGCTTCATTTATGCCTAATTGTTGACATTGTGATAATCGGTCTCGGCCTGTAAGGCATGTCTGCTGTTATTCAATGTACTGAGGAAATCACACACACACACACACACAGACTGGTTTCCGTGGGGTGTGGGGACTACAATTCTAATCATCATTTGTGGGGACCACCCTTTCTAGTGGTTCTACAGACTCGTAAAAAATATGGTACAATATGTAAAGCTGTATTACCCTAAACACAGCTTCAAAAAACTGAATTTCAAAAGTAAGATCATCAACCTGTGTGGACCATGCTTCATGAGGACTTGTTAATTTTCCAAAAAACATGGCAGATGGGGACCAGATTTACATATTATTTGCATAATTTACACATACCAACTTACCTTTTGGGGACCTTCGTTCAAATTCTTAAAATATTGAATAAACCAAATCATCAGTAAGTCGTCACTAACATGAAAAAGAATACACAAAAACAAAATATTGCAGAACACTTTTATGATACTTCAACCAGTAAGCAATCCAATGACTGAAGGAAAAAAAACATGTTTTCCAGGTCTCTTAAATGTGTCAAGGTATTCAACTAACAGTTGCACCTGCACTCTAAGTCTATTAAAAAAGAAAAAAATTCAAAAAATGAAAATAGATTGTACTTCTAAATTAACAGATATTGAGCACAATCTTGAATCTGCTCAACTTAAAAGCTTAATCAAACCACAGGTATACTGCTGGAATTTAACTAAACATGTTTAAAACAAAGATGATTCCTAAATTAACTTCTTTTCTAGTTTCTTTCTTTGTAAATGACAATCATTTAAAACTTAAAATACAAAAAACATAACTGAAAGTTCTACAGAATGTTTATCTAAAGGTGCTTGAAATAAAATGTCCTTTCCTGTCTTAAAATTAACAGTGTTGCAGTTTCTTTTTGTTTGTTGTTATGCGGTTGTGAACATAAAATTTGACATTCTTCCATGTTCTGTTTTTCAAAGCAGTTGGCTCAGCCTTTAAACACTTTTCACAATCATACTTTCCTGGTACAATGAAAGATTTAATGAAAGTATTGAGGTGTCTTTCCACAGCCTGCACTTCTTCTGGGGTCCAAGGAGTTCTCTTCAGCGGTGCTTTACCTTAAAAAAGTTCAGATAAGTAAACTAAGAATCAAAAGAATCAATTTAACAAATAGATTAATGAATGTTGCGATATTAAATAGCAAAGCAATATGGCAACTCTAATAAGCAACATTAAACTTAATTTTTGTAACTCAAAATTACTTTTTAATCCATACTATTCAGAATACATGAAAATAATTTACTGCCCGATATAATGCCAATGTATTATTGACTTACGCTTGTTACATTACTGTTTTTATGTGATGTGAAAAAAACTTAAACACAAACCATGGGTGACTGCAGTGTACATTCAGAAATAAAACTCATTGCCCAGTAACCTTTTTTTACCAGCACTATCTTGCTTCTGTACTATGGTATTGCAAATTGATTCAAAAGATGAAGATAAAAATACTTTTTATTTGTATCTTTTATCAGTTATTGACAGTTGCTTATGCTAGCTGAATAGTAAAGGGGAAAATTGATGGCTAAAAGTTAATTGTAATTGATTCCAACTGCATTCATTGTATGTTTCTAGGTTTCACAGTACTGTTGCCTTTCAAACCATAGACTGGAGTCTTTTTGTATGGATTTTTCATATTTTCACTGCATGCGTGGGTTTCTTTCTGGGTACTAGAGCTTTCTCCAACAGTACAAAAAATGTGACCATTAAGGCTGCTATATACTCCAAGAGAACTGAGACAATTTGTCTCACTCCCACAACAAATTTTAATTTCTCAGCCCCGTCTTGGAGGGTGTCCCTGCTCCACAATGGCGGAACAATTGTTTTTTCCTCAAGGGGTGTCCAACCGCTTTACTGTGATTGGACAGGATTTAGATGGCCATGTTTAGATTGGAGAAATGGAAATGTCTTACGCATCTGTTGAACTTCAGTTGCTCACTTCAGTTCAACTCTGGTGGTTTAAGTGATCAAATATACTTCCAATCACTTGCAGCGTTTACTCTCTAAAGCATCCTAACAGGGGAGTCCTTCCCCCAAAGCAGACCACATCCCCAGTATGGCAGTCTTTCCAAATAGCCCCAGAGCAAACCATGATCTTTGTCTGCTAGCTCTCTGCCTATTCCATGCCCAGTTTGCCGTGCCCCCCTCCCCCGCCAGATCGATCAATCGATCTTCAGTGACGTGGCGCTGACTTCTGGAGCCGAACGTCTCGTGCAGTATGAATACACAGAATCAAAACAAACTTCTGTCTTTATTCTTCCTACCGGAATAAAAGACAAAAAGTCTTTGTTCTCATTGAGTATGTACCAATGTTTAAGGCTAATGGATCTTGCTGATGGAGCCCTTAGATGTGAGTGTGTGTGCATGGTTGTTTGTCCAGTCAGTGTCTGTATTGCCCTGTGATGAACTGGTGACCTGTCCAGAGACTGCTGGACAAACGCTACCTGTTGCTGTGTAAAGTCTGATTTTTAATATTAAAAACACTTTAAGTTAAAAAAAAAAACAAGAAAACCAAATTGACAAGTATTGGTTTACCTTTATAGGAAGATCTTGTGGTGTTGACTTCTAATGGCACATCCTCCTGATCATCTGATGAGGATGAAGGTTGTCTTTTACGCTTCCTGGATGGTTTTGGTGTCATTCTGTTCCCATCTTGAGAAAGGATTTGTACTGCTGATAGTTCTATGAAAATTAGAGCAACTTGTTTTTAATGGTAACATTAACAGTGAATGCAACAATTCAGATCTTCTGTTTTGCTAAAGAAAAAAGCTAAAATTTTGTTACAGGAAAATTCAATTTTTTAAATATATTCTAATTCTTGGAGTTAGCATACTCAGTAAGAATCATCCTCTTTCCAAAAGCTGCATTTGGTTACAAAGAACTGACTTCTGGAGCCGAACGTCTCGTGCAGTATGAATACACAGAATCAAAACAAACTTCTGTCTTTATTCTTCCTACCGGAATAAAAGACAAAAAGTCTTTGTTCTCATTGAGTATGTACCAATGTTTAAGGCTAATGGATCTTGCTGATGGAGCCCTTAGATGTGAGTGTGTGTGCATGGTTGTTTGTCCAGTCAGTGTCTGTATTGCCCTGTGATGAACTGGTGACCTGTCCAGAGACTGCTGGACAAACGCTACCTGTTGCTGTGTAAAGTCTGATTTTTAATATTAAAAACACTTTAAGTTAAAAAAAAAAACAAGAAAACCAAATTGACAAGTATTGGTTTACCTTTATAGGAAGATCTTGTGGTGTTGACTTCTAATGGCACATCCTCCTGATCATCTGATGAGGATGAAGGTTGTCTTTTACGCTTCCTGGATGGTTTTGGTGTCATTCTGTTCCCATCTTGAGAAAGGATTTGTACTGCTGATAGTTCTATGAAAATTAGAGCAACTTGTTTTTAATGGTAACATTAACAGTGAATGCAACAATTCAGATCTTCTGTTTTGCTAAAGAAAAAAGCTAAAATTTTGTTACAGGAAAATTCAATTTTTTAAATATATTCTAATTCTTGGAGTTAGCATACTCAGTAAGAATCATCCTCTTTCCAAAAGCTGCATTTGGTTACAAAGAACTGCACACTTAAACCAGGTTATACATATAAAGTGGAAGAAAACTAGCAACAATAAAAAATTACTATAAAGCAATGTATAACAACTACCAATAGCAGAAGATTTTTCCTCCTCCTCAGCATTGTTGTCATCATCTTTGTTGTCATCTCCATCATCTTTGTTGTCAAAGTTGAGAATAGTTTCTGTTTAGATCACAAAAATCTCTTTAGTTGAATGTTATACTAAATAAATAATCAGTGTTGCCAGATTTAGTTATCATATTACAAGATAGTTATCAGGCCATCTTGTAATATGATAAAAATGTTTCTTGGTTGTGCACTAGTGTGGAGTCTGTTAGTATAAAATAGGTTTTAACAAGGCAATAAGTAATGGGTTCATAACCCTATGACCTATGTTGCAGAAGCTAGTGGAACTTGAGGTGTCAGTATAACATCTGTGCCTTTGGAGGAGCATGCAGGGTTCCTGCCAGCGCATTTCAACGTAATGGAGTGTTATGCTGAAAGTGGTAAATGTTACCAGTAATCCACCAGCACACCAATCCAATCTGCAATCAAGTTAGAGGCGATGAGGTGTATGATGCAATGACTCGATTTGATGTTGCTGTGGTGGCTATTTCAAAGTGTTTAAGGACAACAACTCTGATTGGGTGTTGTGGGACTGAAGTTTTTTAAACATATTGTTACACGTAGAGTGTTGATATGCATTAATGCACATGCAGTAAATATAAAAGTATATCGATTGGAAGAGTTTTTGTTTTGGTGGTTCTAACAAATTTTTGGGTAGGAAAATATCAATTTGGCAACACTGCATATGATACACAGAAAACGGGACAGAAAGACATACCATCTGGGTCTATCTGAATTTCGTCCAAGTTCTTGCCATGAAACTCTGCCAGTCTTCCATTTTCTAGGGCCATCAGAATTTTGCTTATCTTGGCGAGTTGTAGGGTCTTCTCCGGAAGTCTGTAGAACTCGCGATGAATGCGTATATCATGTCCCAGAAAATTAGCCAACTGATCCATTTCAGTGTCAGTCATATTCAAGACAGTTGACAGTGTTGCAGCATGTTTTCGGAGTTTGGTAGATGTCAGTGACCTCAAACACTTGGCACCAGAGGCTTTTGCAAAGTCACGAAGACAGTCTGAACCTCGGAAATGTGTCAGGACTCCTGGTCTTGCAAACAAGTACAAGTTGTCTTTTAGAACACCACAGGCCTCCCTCAGTTTAACAAGGAGCTCTAAAGCAGAGAGCATTTTAGGAGTTAGAAGAATCGGAACTGGCCGCCCACGTTTTCCTCTAGTGACAATCCTTGAGAAGTGCCGGCAGAGTTTTTTCTCTACTTCAGTGAGTGCCCAGTCAACATCTTGGTGCTGGTGAGAAGTATCTCTAGATAAAAAAGCCTCCAAGGGCATGCTTGCAACTTGTAACATTCATCTTGAACTTGATTCAGATGCGCGTGCAGCTTTTGGACATCTTCAGTAAAGGGCATCAGAGTAGGCACGTTCCACTTAGCTTCTCTGATGTTTCTTAGAGCAGTTGAAGAGATTAACTCATTCCACTTCTCCTTATGGACATCTTGAAAGTCACTGGCCTTTTTGACAAGTTCTGAGTCGTTCAATATCAAACCCTGTGCCTTTAGGAGTTTGCTAACTTTGACCAGAGAATTTCCAAGTTTGTTAGCTAGTGAAGGAATCTTGAACTTGTTTCTTTCCCCATCAAATCCACAAGTAACCTGAACGGCTCTCACCATTTCCATGTAGTTCTTTGGATCTATGACTTCTTCCATTCTTTTCAAGCTTGTGCAGTTCCTGACATTGTAAAGCAGCCTTCCCATTTCTCTCATTTTCTCACGAACACACTGTTGATTCCTTGGTGAAGTACCACCCTTGTTCAACAAATGTTGCCCAAAATCAATAATCAACGAGTCATTCTTGAGAATATTTGTAATTGGATCAGCATTCATTGCACTGATTGTTTTCCACAATTGTTTAGTAATGTTTGAAGGTACAGCGCCAACATAAGTACATAAAGACTGTACACGATTTTTTCCTGGTTTTAAACGGGCTGATCCTGGTCGAAGTGCACAATTCCGCATATGGCGCCACAGTATTTTTCTTGTAAAAAGACCTTGGCAGTATGCACAGTGCATGAAGTCTTCACACTTCATTTCTTCCTGTGGTCGCTTGAATGGCACCAACACTCCACCTCCAGATTTCATTACAGAAGCATTGTGTGCATAGTTTCCTTTGTTGCGGATGAAATCAAGATGTTTTTTTCGTTCCTTGGAACCCTTTGGAAAGCTGAGTGCTTTAGCCACCTCCATTTTCTCTTCATGTACATGTTCTAGATGTCTTGCCATCTTAGCATATGGTCTGCAGCAGCACAAACAGTAATGTCTCTTGTCATAAACTCTTTTTCCTCCCTTTTTCTGGCTTGCACCAACAACTATGACTTGAGTAGAGCTGGCTTCATCGTCAAAATCATTGTCTGGCATAACCTTTGGATTAGCAGATGTACTGTCACACTCCATAGGAGTTTCTGAATGTGAAGATTTTGATAACCAGTCTTCATGGGAATCATTGGGCTGAACATTTAACTCCACGCTGCCAATGTCACTTTCATCAGATGTATCAGGAATGTATTCTTCACCACTACCCGATGCTGAGTCAAAAAGGTCGCTAGAATCATCAGGAGCCACATTGTTTATCTAAAGAGAACAAATAAATTAACAAAATGAAAAAGCAGTTTTCATTTTTTAGAAATCTGTTCAATGTGCTATAGTTACATAAATTTACAGCAACACTTTGAGTAGGCAACAATATGGGCTAAAAGTTTTGAAATCCTTCTAAACACCATCCAAAACCTGCCACGTATACTTTATAGGTGTCAGAAATGCAGATTCAGTTACAACTTAAAGTCTCTTATAAACAGAATATAACAGAAAGATTTAAATACAGGAAAAACCAAAACAGTTTTAAGTGCTCAACTAAATCTTTGTTTGTGGTTAATGTGTGTTGTGGGGACACCGTGAGTGTCTAAAAGGGAGAATTAATAAGCAAATTTAGAAACTAAAGCGCTGGATTAAATCTTACTCAGATGTGCAACTGCAACTACATTTCTATATAAAGAACATTTAACCGTTTGCTGCCTTGGTTTAAAGACTTCTGGCCATCAAATATCAGTCAGCCCTACACCATGTCCACACGTCACATTGTACAGGCACATCTGACCCTCACTGTTACATCTGTATATATTACAACTTGTCAATTTTCCAGGTGAGAGCAAAAAAAAAATCATGGACAGAATCTAACAAAGATTTAAATGGAAGAAAAACCCAAACAGCTCTAAGTGGTCAACTAAATCTGAAGCAATTACCTGTTTAGGAGCTCTGTCATCCTCAGGGTCATTGTTGTTCCTCTGAGGGCCTGAACAAGGTGAAGGAAGACTGGAGTCCATTTCTGACGCGTCCACACTGGTCGACAGCTGAAACACAAACATGGACAACCAAATGCTTCATTTGAGGCTACCATCTTAAACAAAGCTACTTTTATTTTACATTAAGTCAAAGAATCCTGAAATGATATAGTGAACTAAAGTCCTATATTACATTAAACACAGTATGAAAGAACCAACCCAAAACTTCTGCATTTTTAGGGATTAAAACTGGTTTTAGTGCTGTAAACACATCTCAAGCATGAGTTATGGGGACCCAACACACACTCAGTTAACATGTTCTTCTGGGGACTAACCTTCCACCAGCTTTTAACACACTAGTTAATTCTGGTTAATGTGTGTTGTGGGGACACCTTGAGTGTCTAAAAGGGAGAATTAATTAGTAAATTTAGAAACTAAAGCACTGGATTAAATCTTAGATGTGTAACTGCAACTACATTTCTATATAAAGAACATTTAACCGTTTGCTGCCTTGGTTTAAAGACTTCTGGCCATCAAATATCAGTCAGCCCTACACCATGTCCACACGTCACATTGTACAGGCACATCTGACCCTCGCTGTTACATCTGTACATATTACAACTTGTCAATTTTTCAGGTGAGAGCAGAAAAAAAAAATCATGGACAGAATGTAACAGAAAGGTTGAAATGGAAGAAAAACAATTTAAAGTTCTGAACTAAATCTGAAGCAATTACCTGTTTAGGAGCTCTGTCATCCTCAGGGTCATTGTTGTTCCTCTGAGGGCCTGAACAAGGTGAAGGAAGACTGGAGTCCATTTCTGACGCGTCAACACTGGTCGACAGCTGGAACACAAACATGGACAACCAAATGCTTCATTTGAGGCTACCATCTTAAACAAAGCTACTTTTATATTACATTAAGTCAAAGAATCCTGAAATGATATAGTGAACTAAAGTCCTATATTACATTAAACACAGTATGAAAGAACCAACCCAAAACTTCTGCATTTTTCAGGGCTCCAAACTGGTTTTAGTGCTGTAAACACATCTCAAGCATGAGTTATGGGGACCCAACACACACTCAGTTAACATGTTCTTCTGGGGACTAACCTTCCACCAGCTTTTAACACACTAGGTAATTCTGGTTAATGTGTGTTGTGGGGACACCGTGAGTGTCTAAAAGGGAGAATTAATAAGCAAATTTAGAAACTAAAGCGCTGGATTAAATCTTACTCAGATGTGCAACTGCAACTACATTTCTATATAAAGAACATTTAACCGTTTGCTGCCTTGGTTTAAAGACTTCTGGCCATCAAATATCAGTCAGCCCTACACCATGTCCACACGTCACATTGTACAGGCACATCTGACCCTCACTGTTACATCTGTATATATTACAACTTGTCAATTTTCCAGGTGAGAGCAAAAACAAAAATCATGGACAGAATCTAACAAAGATTTAAATGGAAGAAAAACCCAAACAGCTCTAAGTGCTCAACTAAATCTGAAGCAATTACCTGTTTAGGAGCTCTGTCATCCTCAGGGTCATTGTTGTTCCTCTGAGGGCCTGAACAAGGTGAAGGAAGACTGGAGTCCATTTCTGACGCGTCCACACTGGTCGACAGCTGAAACACAAACATGGACAACCAAATGCTTCATTTGAGGCTACCATCTTAAACAAAGCTACTTTTATTTTACATTAAGTCAAAGAATCCTGAAATGATATAGTGAACTAAAGTCCTATATTACATTAAACACAGTATGAAAGAACCAACCCAAAACTTCTGCATTTTTAGGGATTAAAACTGGTTTTAGTGCTGTAAACACATCTCAAGCATGAGTTATGGGGACCCAACACACACTCAGTTAACATGTTCTTCTGGGGACTAACCTTCCACCAGCTTTTAACACACTAGTTAATTCTGGTTAATGTGTGTTGTGGGGACACCTTGAGTGTCTAAAAGGGAGAATTAATTAGTAAATTTAGAAACTAAAGCACTGGATTAAATCTTAGATGTGTAACTGCAACTACATTTCTATATAAAGAACATTTAACCGTTTGCTGCCTTGGTTTAAAGACTTCTGGCCATCAAATATCAGTCAGCCCTACACCATGTCCACACGTCACATTGTACAGGCACATCTGACCCTCGCTGTTACATCTGTACATATTACAACTTGTCAATTTTCCAGGTGAGAGCAGAAAAAAAAAAATCATGGACAGAATGTAACAGAAAGGTTGAAATGGAAGAAAAACAATTTAAAGTTCTGAACTAAATCTGAAGCAATTACCTGTTTAGGAGCTCTGTCATCCTCAGGGTCATTGTTGTTCCTCTGAGGGCCTGAACAAGGTGAAGGAAGACTGGAGTCCATTTCTGACGCGTCAACACTGGTCGACAGCTGGAACACAAACATGGACAACCAAATGCTTCATTTGAGGCTACCATCTTAAACAAAGCTACTTTTATATTACATTAAGTCAAAGAATCCTGAAATGATATAGTGAACTAAAGTCCTATATTACATTAAACACAGTATGAAAGAACCAACCCAAAACTTCTGCATTTTTAGGGATTAAAACTGGTTTTAGTGCTGTAAACACATCTCAAGCATGAGTTATGGGGACCCAACACACACTCAGTTAACATGTTCTTCTGGGGACTAACCTTCCACCAGCTTTTAACACACTAGTTAATTCTGGTTAATGTGTGTTGTGGGGACACCGTGAGTGTCTAAAAGGGAGAATTAATAAGCAAATTTAGAAACTAAAGCGCTGGATTAAATCTTACTCAGATGTGCAACTGCAACTACATTTCTATATAAAGAACATTTAACCGTTTGCTGCCTTGGTTTAAAGACTTCTGGCCATCAAATATCAGTCAGCCCTACACCATGTCCACACGTCACATTGTACAGGCACATCTGACCCTCACTGTTACATCTGTATATATTACAACTTGTCAATTTTCCAGGTGAGAGCAAAAAAAAAAATCATGGACAGAATCTAACAAAGATTTAAATGGAAGAAAAACCCAAACAGCTCTAAGTGCTCAACTAAATCTGAAGCAATTACCTGTTTAGGAGCTCTGTCATCCTCAGGGTCATTGTTGTTCCTCTGAGGGCCTGAACAAGGTGAAGGAAGACTGGAGTCCATTTCTGACGCGTCCACACTGGTCGACAGCTGAAACACAAACATGGACAACCAAATGCTTCATTTGAGGCTACCATCTTAAACAAAGCTACTTTTATTTTACATTAAGTCAAAGAATCCTGAAATGATATAGTGAACTAAAGTCCTATATTACATTAAACACAGTATGAAAGAACCAACCCAAAACTTCTGCATTTTTAGGGATTAAAACTGGTTTTAGTGCTGTAAACACATCTCAAGCATGAGTTATGGGGACCCAACACACACTCAGTTAACATGTTCTTCTGGGGACTAACCTTCCACCAGCTTTTAACACACTAGGTAATTCTGGTTAATGTGTGTTGTGGGGACACCGTGAGTGTCTAAAAGGGAGAATTAATAAGCAAATTTAGAAACTAAAGCGCTGGATTAAATCTTACTCAGATGTGCAACTGCAACTACATTTCTATATAAAGAACATTTAACCGTTTGCTGCATTGGTTTAAAGACTTCTGGCCATCAAATATCAGTCAGCCCTACACAATGTCCACACGTCACATTGTACAGGCACATATATATATTAGAACCAGTCAAATTTTTAGGTGAGCAGAAAAAAAATCATGGCCAGAATATAACAAAGATTTAAATGGAAGAAAAACCCAAACAGTTCTAAGAGCTCAATTAAATATGAAGCAATTACCTGTTTAGGAGCTCTGTAGCCTGAACAAACTCAAATTTATTTTTAATTTAGTGTAAGATTTAAAATTAGTTCATTGTTGATGATATAGAAAAACGTAAAACAGTTTCCATTGTACCTTCTATAAAATATATTCTTCTCATCATTTCTTCACAGTTCACTGAGCTCCTTACCTGTGTTCTCCATGGGCAGTCTGAACCTCCATAATCATATGTGATTTCTTCTCCTTCTTTGATGTCATTAAGGGCAAACAAACAAAGGTGGGGTTTTCCATTCACGACAATTTTTTTCATTCTACAGTTTGGTCGTCTGTGGTCATCATTTATGAGTCTACCAAGTGATCCATCTTCTCTGGAGGCATCAATGCTTAAAAGGACAAAAACAGATTAAAAGTAGAAATCATAAGAATAAAAAAAAACGTGTGCAAAAGCTAGTTATTATAATGTTTTAACAAACAAATATTTTAGCCCCTACCACCACATTTTGCCTTGCCACTTAAATGAAAACATAAAGACAGCACAAGCAGGGTGGTACACTCTCTTTCTCCTCGCAGATTCTTCTGCTGTGATCCTCTCTCCCTGATACTCAACAACAAACTCTCCTTTGCAAATTGAGCCTTTTGCAAAGACACCACGTCCTATAAAACATAAATAGTTTGTTCTTTTTAAGTTGCTAAATATTCTGGTATCTTTAGCTAAGGGACAATTTAACTTTGTTAATTATGTTTGATTTAATTTGTTATTTGACATGGCATCTTACCTTTCACTGGGTTGATGTACTTCACACCTAGTTTTGATATTTTATCCGTTCTTGAGATAACATGATGCATTGCATCTTTAATCGGACTGATACGAGGTGCCATCTTAAACTGCAAAACATAAAAATATGCTTCAAATCAACGATTTCATAAAACATTAAACCTTAGAGTTTCTAATCACCTGATGGCATCTCCAACAAACAGCAGGAGAGCCAGATGTCATGTCCAGATTTTTATTCCCCGTCATGTTACATAAAATGCACATCCATTGAAATATATTACTGTATTGGACCTCCCATGACTAGTTTGCGTCATACATACGCCATAGTTATGCATTGACACATCAAAACACTGATACATAAAATGTGCTATATTCTTAGCTTTAATTGAATCCATATTGTATAGAAATCATAAGTAATGAGGTTGCTATAATCACTTTTGTGACAGATTCAAGCCAATCCCACATTGGAGCAATATGGTTTTTTGGACATGACGCATAGTAATGGCACCTGCAGGTGTGCGTCACTAGTTGTCACTGTTAGTGAGTATAAATAAGAATGCCATGTTCTTACAATTTTAGAAAAAGGTGACCATGCATCCATGACTGATTTCATGTTTTATTTCGGGCTAATGACAACAAAATAACACAATTAATTTCAATAAATTCTCAAGTGTTGACGAAATTTTCCCATACGTAAAATCAAGTTCATGTTTAACCACTCAACACTGACGATTTAAAAGTAAAAAACGGATATGACATCCTTAACATGTGATAAGAGCTAGCTAGCTACCCAGCTAGCTAGCTAGCTAAACTGCGTGTGTTCTCAAACATATCACAAAAGGCTGACCCAACAATGATACGTTGTTAATACAGGGTTTCCCGCAGCGCTATCTTGGCGAGGCGGCCGCCTCGCCAACATTCCCAAAAAAAAAAAAAAGTGACGTTAACATGCGGTTTGTGTTTGTTGCTTTCGCGCGTGCGTGAATGGCAGGGAAAAAACACATGGATACCCCCCGCTCCGCGAGTCGGTCCGCGGACAACGTGTCGTCTTCGTCGTCCCCCCCCCCCCGCTCCGCGAGTCGGTCCGCGGACAACGTGTCGTCTTCGTCGTCCCCCCCCCCGCTCCGCGAGTCGGTCCGCCTCGCATAACCAAATTCCTGCGGGAAACACTGTAATACATTACATTGAAAAAACGTAGATACTTACTGAGCAGTTTTTAGATAGCCACGGCTTTCTTCTAGTCCTATGTCATTTTCTCCCCGACTTCGCTCCAAACAACTTTTAAGAAATCAAGCTCTTCCTAGTTAGATACTACTACCTACTGTTTCAACAGTAAAAGTCTGTGAAAGGAAGTAAAACTCGTCTTCTTCCTCGTCGTCTTCTTCTTCTTTTTTTGTCTTCTTCTTCTTTAGGTTTTAACGGCAGCTTGCATCCATCATTGTGCGCTACTGCCATCTATTGGATCCTAATTTCTATCCTTCAAATTCTCATAATGATCCCAGTGAAAAATCTTCTTTTCCCCACTATACTATTTAACTGATCAACCACATTCCATTATTTCAATTCCCTATTAAACCCTAGTTCTGTGTTTAATAATCTTCTTTGATTTACATATTATCTACAACTAATAAAACATGTTCCATTGTTTCTACATCATCACACCAACTACAAAAAGCAGTAAGATGTTTCTCCATCTTAAAAAGAGTTCCATTTCTAAAACTGTGACTGGTTCTTATTCAATTTATAATTATCTCTCTCCTCCTGTTTATTCCTCTAATCCTTACTACATCAACTGTATTTTGTATCCTATACAAATGCATTCCATTTATTTGATTATCCCATCTAATCTTCCATATCTTCCTGCTTTCTCTCCAAGCTATACTTTTGCCTTCAGATTTAGATAACTTTACTGGCATATCAATGTCTTTTTTTAATAGCCTCCTCAGCCAACCTATCTGCTATTTAATTTCCCAAAATACCTACGTACATGAGCAGGAGTTCAAAACAATATTACATTTTTATTTTGTTCACATATTCTATGAGGAACCGTTACAACCTCAGCTAATATATTTTGATGATTATAAGTACATCCCTTTTCAATACTTAACAATGCAGATAATGAATCACTACAAATTATTATTTTATTTAGAATCAGAATCATAAATACTTTAATAATTTGCAAAAGAGAGTAAAAGAATGAATAAATGTCAATAATTGTCAATGATTCTATAATTGTGAGTCAGAATCAGAGAGGGGAGGTGTCTGACTCTCTGAGGGAGGTGTTGCAGAGATTGATGACCACGGACAGGAATGATTTCCTGTAGTGCTCTGTGGTGCATCTGGGTAAGAGGAGTCTTCTGCTGAAGTAGTTCCTCTGCTGGGCCAATGTGTCGTAGAGAGGGTATGAGACATTGTCCAAGATGGACTGAAGCCTGGACAGCATCTCTGCCACGGTTGTCAGAGTGCCCAGCTCTTCCCCCACCTCCTGATCAGTTTGTTCAGTCTGTTGTTGTCCATGACCTCCAGCACACTGCCCCAGCATGTGACAGCAAAGAAGATCGTGCTGGCCACAATAGACTCATAAAACATCCTCAGCATCGTTGGACAGATGGTAAAAGACCTTTGCCTCCTCAGGAAAAAGAGTCGGCTTTGGCCCTTTTTGTAGACTGCCTTGGTGTTTCTAGTCCAGTCCAACTTATTATTAAAGTACACCCCCATGTACTTATACTCCTCCACAGTGTCTACAGGGAACCCCTGGATGTAAACAGGGGTCACAGGAGTTTTTGTACATTGTCTTTGTCTTCTTATTCTTATTTGATGACAGATTGCAACCATGACTTTAAGCTTTATACTGCCACCTACCTTATCAGAGTATGTAACTTGGACTATATTGTAGTGTGTTTTATTATATTTAACACATCTCATAACTTTTTAAAATTGCCTCAAAGCACCTCCTCCGGTGCCAGCTCCTCACAGCTTCAAAGTACCTCCTCCGGTGCCAGCTCCTCACAGCTTCAAAGCACTTCCTCCAGAGCCAGCTCCTCGCAGCAAACCTGTACCCACACCAGCCCGGGTTTACCCTGATGGGGGTGTCCAGAGCCATAAGCTTCATCAACAGAGTTCATTCTGGGCTTCCTGGCTGGGTATCTGAGGGAGCTTCTCAGTGCCCTTCAGTCATCTCCCGAGCCTTTCCACGAGGAAGTGGCCGCTGAGGACTCTGCTTTGCTGCTGGCTGCCGAAGATCCTGCTCCGTCACCAGGCATCAAGGGTGCAACGCACACCAGTCCTCCAGTCTTCGCTTTCAAGTTCTGTGACAGGGGGGTCCAGGTGGACCCACCTCCAGTCTCTGCTAAAGAGCCCGTCGAAGAGGGGGTCCGGGAGGACCCACCTCCTGTCCACACTCTAGAATTCTGCATAAGAGGGAGCCAAGTGGGCCTCTGTTACCGGCTGCAGCAGGAATGTGCTCCATCGGCAGCCGCAGAGGGTTCTGCTCTCTGCGGCCACCCTAGGGGCCTGCTTTGCCCTAGCTTCACCCTAGAGGACTGCTTCACCCAAGGGGCCTGCTCTTTCGCCAGCCACAGAGGGTTCTGCTCCTTCGCCTAGGGGGCCTGCTGTCACAGCGTCGCCCTCAAGAGACGCTGTCACGCCAGGGTCCTCTTCTGCGACGTCCGCCAAAGATGCTGCGACGTCAGGGCCTCCCGCCAGAGGTCATCCACCTGCGGGAACCTTCTTTTGGTTTTTTTTTGGACTCTTGCCCTCCGTCCACCCGGGTCGGGTTGTTTTGTTTGGGCCTCTCGCATCTAGCCTTGGGTGGTGGTGGTGGTGGGGTGATGTCACAATCCCTAGGTCCTCTGATTATTTTATGAGTTTAATTCATGGGATCTTGCATACTTTTTTACTGTTTCTCACACCCTTCTAGTTCCTCTTCCTAAGTTGCCTTCCAGCAGTTTGTGTTACCCTTTGAATACCCCACACCTGTGTCCTGTTTAGTTCCGCATTTCTGTTTAGTCCCCGCTGGATCCTTAGTCAGTCAACAGCCATACATAGTTGGTTTTGTATACCTAGTTCGTATCTCTAGTTGGTATTCTGTCCCAGTTTGTAGCTTGTCTGTTTGTAACCTTACCTGATGTTTTCTCTCGATAAAAGGCAAGGCAAATTTATTTGTATAGCACATTTCAGTACAGAGACAATGCAAAGTGCTTTACATGATTAAAACATAGGAAAATAAAACAGAAAAAAGCAAGCAGGAATAAAATGCAGAAACAAAATAGAACATGGGATAATAGAAATTAAAAGCAAACAAGTAAAAACAGTTGGACTACAAAGTGAACTAATGATGTTTCAGTAATACAGTTCAGTTAGAACAGTCGAAGGCAATCCTAAACAAAAGAGGGTTTTTTGTCTTGATTTAAAGGAACTCAGGCTTTCCTTACTTTTACAGTTTTTTGGAAGTTTGTTCCAGATAAGTGGAGCATTGGAACTAAATGCTGCTTCTACTTGTGTAGTTCTGGTTGTAGGTATGCAGAGTAGGCTGGAGCCAGAAGACCTGAGTCGTCTGGACGGTTGATACACTGATAACCAGTTTGTGATGTGTTTAGGTGCTAAGCCATTCAGGGATTTATAAACTAACAGAAGGATTTTAAAGTCTATTCTCTGAGATACAGGGAGCCAGTGTAAGGATTTTAGAATTGGGGTGATGTGCTCTACTTTCTTAGTCTTAGTGAGGACGCGGGAAGCAGCATTCTGGATCAGCTCCAGCTGTCTGATCCACTTTTTAGGCAGACCTAAGGTCACCTGCCTCCCCATGCTTCTGCCCTGCTTTCACGGTACTGTTGGTCCTCAACAACAACTGCAAATCATAAGATGAACCAATTATGGGGCAAACACCTAGCACCGTCACCACCATCATAAGAGCAGACAACTACATTCACATTCAATTCACAACTTTTTTTGTCCATTCCAATTCACATATTTTAACCTGTTTTTTATTCAATCTGAATTTATGCTCATTTTGTCTGTCAAAAGTTGTTCATAAAGTCAGAGAAACTCTGTGTTATGGGTCCCAAATGGGCTACTTTTCTCATCTGCATAATTTACCTTTTTATGATTTGGAAGTGTTGACAGCGCTCTTGAGGCTCCATGGCTGTAATTTCTTAGATTTAAAAAAATAACTGACTTAATTGTCTTAAAATCTTAGTCAAACAGTAAGATCCAAAAAATCCTTTTCATTTTTTTGTAGTATCATGAGATAATATTATAAATAAAATATATAATATAATATAATAAAAATATTATTCACAAAAATTCCCACTTGCATTTAGTTTCGTGGCACTTCAGGATAAGGCCAATGTTATGATTCTGGCCCGTCTGCCTGCTCTGCTCTCCCTGTCAGCAATCAAGCTCATTTACTTTGGCTGCTTCCTGCTACACTGCAGGGCAATCAGCATCATGTCTCCCAGTTGTTTTCTAGCAGTTATACTTAAGCCCCATTTACACTACCCTTGTTGAACCGATCCGAGCCGAGACCAGTCCGAGCTTGGATCAGTTAACCAAGCCGTGACGACCGTTTACACACCACGCTATCTCGGTTCCTTGGTTGCTCCTCGTCTCTTAGTGACAATCTGCGGTACTACCGCTCTTTCGGATTGAAGGCGGGACCGAGCAAATCAAAATGGCGGCGCCCGTAACATTCAGGAAGTTATGCTTGGATAGAGTCGGCTTTTGGGACGTGGATAAGACAAACGAACGTCTAATAAGGATTTACAGACGCAGGAAACAACAACAGACATTGAGGTTCATCGCACTGCTAAGTAGAATCATCACTGGAAATTGTTTGGCACGGTAAGGAAGCTAGTATTTTTATGAATGTCTGAAATTTGTCTGAACGGAGTGTGAATCGGGACGTGCAGCCAGACACGCCGGAAAAACCGCGGACAGTCAGCTGACTGTAGGGGGATGACGCGGTCTGCTCATGCGCACTTTGTTATCAGAAAACCGGGCCAGAGAATAACCAGGCCGAGCTCACACCTGGAACTGGGCTGCATTTAGCAACCGAGCCTGTTGTGTCTGGCTCGGTTCAGTTCAGTTTGCTTACCGTCTACACTCGATAGTTATCTCGGTTACCGAGCTTGGACTGGTCTCGGCTCTGTTAAAAAAGGGTAGTGTAAACGGGGTATTAGCCTCTGGCAGGCGTTTGGGGCCAGATAATTGCAAGCCACCAAGCGAGTATTATCCAGCACTTCATTCTTACCTCATCACGTTTTTATAGATTTTACCCATCTTGCCGTGCCCTCATTGGATTTATCAGTTTTCTGGACAACAAGCTGTTTTTGGTCCTCAACTTCTGCCTCCTGCAAAGACCTAAATACTAGTCTACTTTCCTGGTTCTCGATCCTGTCTCTGTACCCTGACACAGGAGGGCGTCCTGCTGTCGGCAATCCGACACCTATTAAAGGAGGATTCCCCAATGTTAAACCTGTCAAATCATTATCCTGTGAAAGAACAAGACCTTTGCCTCCTACCTTGTACAAACTCTGAGAAGGTTGGTGGCTTTCTTGTTGGTTACATGGAGTTTTAACAGAACTCCTTCAAGATACTAATCTGCATCTCTATTCTCAGCGATTACTGATCCACGGTGAATAAAGTGTTTAATAACTGGTTTGGGGTCTCTGGCTCAAAATTTGGGTCCTCTGTCTTGATTGTCACACTCAAAGATCCTGCCAAAAGATCAGGCCATTTTTTTAGTCAGTGAAACGAAATTTTGGACGAATGTCACTTATTTTACATTAAACAACATCTCATCATCATCCCAAACATAAATAATGTAGCTACCTCTATCAGGTACCTTGCTCACTTTTCTGGCTGCCCAAGGATGGGATTAAGTGAGCTTTGTAGAGGTTGCCAACCCAATTATAACCCACCCCTACCCGTCCCTGTACAACCTACAGTAAGTTTCCCATATAAATCAGGGTTCCACGAAACCCTTAAGATGAATTACAAGAATTCATGTTCGATAGGACCCCGATCCTCCACGTAAAATTTTTCTGACCCCAGAATTGGCCAAAAATGTCCTGTTGGGGTTTATAACTGCTACTTGGATACTTTAGCCAGTTTTTGTAAGGCCTTGAATGACTGCGCAGTTGTACATTTCTCACACAGATTGACTGCTACTCTTTGACAGGAACACAAAAATGTCCCTCTGCTGTAGCTTGTTCCTATCAATAGAAATGTATAAAAATGCAGGTTGACACTGCATGTATCATTAAATAAAGGGGATTGGAGCCGAAAAATGACCAAAATAAAACAAAATCCACACATCCTACATCAAGCAACCCCAAATTTTCACCCTGAACATGTTTTCACCATGTTTTCACCACCAGATGATATCAGGTCACAAGGTGGATTTATGAACTCTTGAGGGGTAAGGACTTAGAAGGGCCTCTCTGGGATATTGTTTAGGGCTGTAACTTTCCACTGGAAATTCATGGGGTCACCATATTCGGGCTGTGGGTAGTCCTGGGACCCCCAAGGAAGGATCCCCTGATGGTTTTGCTGCTGACCTCTCATAAGGCTCCATGGCAACCCCGCAAATGTGGAGCAGTAAGCAACTTTGGGCGCTCTGCAGTGGCAAGCCCCAAGTCAGAAAGCCACATTAAATACAGTATATATGAAACGCCAGAGGGTGGAGGAATAGAAATACGGTGGCCCTGTCTCCCTGCAAAGCACCTTACACAATTTTGTGGTCTCGCATGGATGAGGCCAGGGACATTTTGTTGTCCCCATACAACCTACGGTTCCTGAGATAAAACCAGCTGAACCTTTGGGGTAAATAAGAAATATATTGCATTCGGTTAAATACTGACAGTAATTAGAATTAGTTCAAGTTAATGGGTCAGCAGTTTTGCTTCTGCAGAGGTATAAGGTGACTTTTTATTGATGTGATGAGCACATAGTTTATAAAAACATCACTCAATCACAATCTGTCATTCATTAATGATCATGTTTCACCTCTGTACCTACTATATGGTTTACATTATTCAGAAGGTTAATTAGACAAAGCAGCATTTTAGTTTCTGTCCTTTACAGAATAATGGGACTTGAAGGATGGTGTAGGTTTAAATTTTTTGCAATGCAAACCCATTGCAATCAAGTATTACAGTTGCTACTTATTTATTGAAGATAGATGTTGGGTCATGGACTAGAATTCAGATTGAATTGGGACCATGTGCCATGGGGGAGAAGTCGGGATGGGTTGCAAGCAAAGGAATTTCACACATCCACGCAGAGACAGCCTCTTTCAGCAGGGTGCCTGCTAAGAGCCTAGACCACTCCTCACACTCTTTCCACTTCCTCCTTGTACTCTCAAGGAGAGAGAGTCCGCCCTGGACCAGCCAGCCATGCATGGGGCCTAATGGTACTTGAAAGACCCACAAGCTGGGTAAAATTGTGCTTCTATGAAACTCAGTTTCTGCTGTTTCGTTGGGACAGCAAGAGAAAGAAACTCATCCTCTGCAGAGCAGAGGACTAAGAAGTTACAGGAAAGCTGACTCAAGATGCCGTGGATCGGTCGCCTTCCCTCACCAGACAAGCTGAGAGCTCAGAGCCTACATGTAGGACCTCAGACCGTCCTACCGTCATAACTCATACTCGTTACAACTCAAATAAAGCCAAAGCGTTTTAAACTCAGTGCCAAATGTCCACTGGCCTAATGCTATTATCTTCCGGGTAACTTCTGCTTTCCCAGACATATGACTATAGCTTGTTTTGAGCATAAGGTTTTTTTCATTCGCTCCACCATCGTTCAATAATGCTACGAGCAGTATCCCCACATAAATATGGAATATTAATATTGATTTAAAGGTGTTTTGTTTAAAGGGGAAGTCCGGTCAATAAGGAAAAATCAGTGGATCATTAGCTATACCCAAAACTAATCGTCCGTGGTGATTTAATTTAATTAATTTAGCGTTAATCAATAAGAAAATAAAAGCATAAATTGCCGTCTCAATCACTGTGTATGGGGGGGCATTATTTCCTTAGATATGGGTAAAAATGGCCGCCCGACATCATATCCTGTGACGTCTCTGTGCGGTAAGGCACTGTGCTCTACAAACTAATTCAATAGGAACTGTTGTACACAGCTGCGATCGACAATGATGTCGGATTTCGAGATGACTTCACCATTGAAATTCACGAGAGCTATTGTTAAAGCAACAATGCCCATGTGCATGGCAGTTGGATGTTCCAATACATCGGGTAAAAGTGGAAACATTAGTTTTTTCACCTTTCCGATTCATGATCCACTTGTTCTTTTGTTGGAATACCTACTTGAAGAGGGAGGATTTGCCATCAAACTTCTGGCCAGAGAGAAAACAGGTCGTCAGTAAGCAACATTTCGAGGGAGAATGTCTTCAAGATGACATGAGAGCGAGAGTTTTTGCTAGGTTTTTCTTTTTTATAATTAGATTAGATTAGATTAGAATGAACTTTATTGTCATTACACAGGTACAGGTACAAGGCAACGAAATGCAGTTTAGGTATAACCAGAAGTGCAATAGCATCAAGTGCAGGATAAATAATGGTTCCATAATTACAGGTAATGTAGAATTTGCCGGAACATTTGTTTACCTGACCAGAGGGGCGGAGTGATATGACACACTCTGAAAGGGTGCTCACTGTGGCGAAGCCCACTTATTTTATGCGACTTTGGTGTTATTTTTTCTAAAGTCACTTGCAAATTTCATGGGTGCGGGTTGTAGTTTTTTGGTTTTTTTTTTCTGAAAATAAAGTGGCTTGTTTGGGGTCTAAACTAAGTGACGCCGAAATATCCCTTCTCCTCATAACGCATTGCAGCTCATCCTGTCAGGAGCAGAGTAAACTCAGAAGGAGCCCCTCTGCCTGTATTTTCTGCAGTTTACAGTTGCAATAAGTGATGATGACCGCTGAAAGTAGGTTAGGCGGTGCAGATCACCATTTTGAGCAGAGATTAGTTCTAAAGATGAGTTTTATACTCATCTTATAACATTGCAGAACCCAACCCATAAACCGTAGTTTAATTTTTATTTGTTGTTTTTTTATGTCTCTAAAATGTAAAATGCTTAATACCATGTCTATCTTTATTTAAGAGGTTAAAAAAATATTTTGGCATGAAAACGGATATTTATTTACAAGGGGACAGATGGGGCATTGGGACTTGCTCTACAGCCGATACCGCAACCTGACGTCACAAACTGGGAAGTGGCAGTACTGTTCTTCACCAGGATGGCTGCCCCCATAAAAGGACCTTCAAATTAAAATTACTCTTAATTAAAAAAGCTTATAATTTATTGAAAAGTATGTAATAATTTTATAATTAAAGTACTTTTAGCAGTTTGAATTTTGATTTTGACCGGACTTCTCCTTTAAGTCTAGGATGAGCCAATTTTAGCAACTGATTGCTACAGCGACACCCTAGCCTCCTTGAGGTATAATCACATTAATAAAATCAAGCGTCCCTAAAGTTAACGATTTTACTGAGAAAATCGTTCTTTAAAATGTTATTTCATTAAATAATCTTTTGTTTAACTCAGGATTTCATTTGACACGCGTACAAAATTTGTTGAGCTCATTCCATGTCCTTACACAATTTTGTGGTCTCACGTGGATGAGACCAGGGATATTTTGTTGTCCCCGTACAACCTACGGTTCCTGAGATAAAACCAGCTGAACCTTTGGGGTAAATAAAAAATAGATTGCATTCGGTTAAATACTTACAGTAATTAGAATTAGTTCAAGTTAATGGATTTTGCTTCTGCAGAGGTATAAGGTGATTTTTTATTGATGTGATGAGCAAACAGTTTGTAAAAACATCACTCAATCACAATCTGTCATTTATATTTTTTAATATTCATTAATGATCATGTTTCACCTCTATACCTAATATATGGTTTACATTATTCAGAAGGTTAATTAGACAAAGCAGCATTTTAGTTTCTATCCATTACAGAATAATGGGACTTAGAGGATGGTGTAGGTTTAAATTTACTGCAATGCAAACCCATTGCAATCAAATATTTCATTTGCTACTTATTTATTGAAGATAATTCTGTTTTAAATGACTATATTCATATTCATTCTTTCAGATGAACTTTAGTTCTTTAATTAAGATCTGCAGTGAATTAGGACTCACTGAAATATTCTGATGCTGATGATCAACCACCTAATTTTGTCTTGTTTCTTTTAGAGTGTACATAGTTTCTTAGCTACTTTTTATCTTCATTTTGCTTAATAGTTTAGTTAAGTTTCACCAGCTTCGTATGTTGATTGAAATATAGTGTTAATTCGGATAAACAGCATTCTAAACTGATGTTCTCTGATGTTCATTGATTTTCTGTAAAAAATTCTTGAACTCGAAGAGAAGTTGTCACTCCCTGCTGTTAAAAGACAGCCAGTGCTCGAATCATCCCTTTCAACTATTATCCTGTTATCAGCTCTAGCGCTGAACTTCACCGGAAAATAGCTAACAGACAAAGAGTTATTTATTAAATATTAAATAACTCTTAAGCAGCGTGGTATTTCACAACAGAGGTGACTGCTACAAAGTGACAGACAGAAGAGTCTGTATACCACACAGGTGTCAAAGTCCAGTCCTCATGGGCTGAGGTCCTGCAACTTTTAGATGTGTCCCTGGTCCGACATGCCTGAGTCAAATAATCAGGTAATTAGCAGGACTCTGAATAACTTGACTCCCTACTGATATATAATTGGCAATTTATTTGGAAATAAACGTAAAGCAGTTTTAATTGTAAAGTAGAAGAAATCTAATGCACATTTTAGATTTTTAATTATCAATAAAGTTTTGGCTAATGGCCTCATCAGGTGTATAGATCTAGTGACTAAAACATTTGCTAATTCTTCATAACAAGATAACTGTGGTTCAAAACGAAATATATAACTAATATATAAAGCACTCTTAAAAAATTCCCAAAGTTGCATTGTTGAGGATTACTTACCTTAATATTTGCACAACTGTTTACAGTTTTAGTGTCGTGCGTGCACTCTGTACAAGTTTCATACTCCCTTATTAATAAATTTACAAAATGAACCCCATATTTGTCTATTAAGTTGATATTTGCCTTTTAAAACTTATGATTTCATGTTCTTGCCAAAATCAGTCTTTTCGGGGACCAGGAAGAAGGTGGTACTTAACCATATTTGGAAAGGTGTGTGAATAAACAAGTAGGTGCAATACCAGTTATGAACATTGAGGGGGCGCCATCTATACACACACCTTAACACAAATTGACAGAAAAACATGTGTCATGGGTCAATGCTTGAAACTTCACCAGCACATTTAACATTACTTATATAGTCATTTAAAACAAAATTTATTTGTGGGGACCAGCTTTTTGGTCCCCACAGTGAAATAGGTCCCCATGACGTGACTGTGTAAACAGAGTGACGTCCCCATTGCGGCGTTAAAACCAGAACACACACACACACACACACACACACACAGGCTACATAATATAACATATCATATTGTATTTATATTTAGGTGTACATGTGGCACATGTATTGCCATGCAGTTGGAGAGGGATTGCAAGTGCTGCAGAGAGATTGAGTCCTTCACTAAGAGAATCCAGGACAGGAAGGAGGAGAGTGGACTGCACCTGGATTGCATAACTGCTCATCCAGGATTCGCAAATGTCTGCCTGGACCGGTGGGTGCTGGAAACATCATACTACCATTACAGACAAGAGAACCGAGCAGGTGTACAGGAATTAACAATCCAACATCATTGAGTAATATTCTTGTTACTTTTAATTGACATATAAAAATTAACAAAATTCAAGAAGATGAAATCTGTAGTAGTGACTCTCGTGACATTGTATAGCAGTGACATATTATGCTTCCAATATATATGTTCACATGTGATGAATTGATGAATTTATTTGAACTGTATCTATAATTATATGTTACCCACATAAAAATATTCAATTATAAAACATATACTCCTTATTTTCATCAGGCGATACAGGTACACGGCATACAGGCAGCTTGTTCGGTGGTGCTGCGGTTATCTTGGGCGACACCGGCGACTTGTTCTGCCATCTTGCGCACTTAACAAAATAAGAGACACATTTCCTGCTGATGATGGACAGTACAGGGGATTCTTACATGCATAAACTGTGATAGAGACTACAGTATTTTAAAAAAAGTTATACTGAATGTTACTTTCGCTTTAAGTGTGTATTTTGTATTTCCAAGTATACAATACTAAGTGTATATTGTGTATCTGTATTACCAAGTGTGTGTACTTTGCTACTTAATAAAGTCTACTTAATAAACTGACTTATATATTTTTATGGCTATTTAAAGGGATGAAATGAAGAAATAAGATAACACACATATGTAACCAATACCTTTATTGAGCATGAAGTTATGTGTGGCTTTTTGCATATAGTGTACATAGGTCTATAAAGGGTAGATATATATAAAGATAGATCTACATGTATATACACAAAGATAAATATATGCAATAAAAGGTACAAGTCATATAAAATAAAGAAGTTACACTGGTTAGATACATGTAGTTGCATGAAGGCATTAACAAACCTAGGGCCCATAGCATGTGCAAATCAAGGCTTAGTGTAAGATATCATTGAAAACATAGGTTAACTTCAATACAAGATCATGTGTGAAACTAACCCACTGAACATGAGCATCATTTGACAGTACATGAAAACCTTCTCAAGCACAAATCATGGATTTGTCCATGACAGATATAAACAATTATAGTACTATGTATGATTTTTACATATATGCTGATAATTATTTTAATTTTTGTCCAATTCAGAAATAAACAAGCGGTACACAGAGGTACACAGAGGTACACAGACATAGCTTGGAACCATCACCATTTGCAGTACAAAGAACTAAAACCACACTTTGAAAGGAAGCAAAAAGTACATGTCTACAAATAATTTACACAACATAAAATCTATAGCTAAATATACTCCAACCGAGTGTTGTTCGCACCAACACCAAACTATTTCACTGTCATCCTGCACCCATTTAATGACAAGTGGATGATTTATACCTACTTACTAGCTGACTCACAGCCTCCTTCTTATCCGGCATGGTCATCTCTGATGCAAGTGGACCAGGAAGATCATGCAGCTTCAGGGCATAGTGTTGTCTCCTCTCTGCCGCATTTTCACCATAATCCTTGAACAGGAGTGTGAAGAGCCTCTTGATATAATCTGAAAGTTTGCATTCAATTTATAAATTACGAGTATGTGGACGGAAGTAAATGACATGTGAATATCACAATGTATTAAAATATAATATCTAAATAACACTGCTGGTGTTTTTTTTGACTAGTTAACAAAACATATAGGACACTTTAACACATGATATATCACAAAGACTGAAATAATACTAACCAGTTGTTGCCTCTGTGATTATTTTGTTCACACTGCATGTTATTTTGTTTGCTTTCCTGATTCTCAGACCATAGCGCAGATCTCCATCCTTCGTTGTGGCCTGGCTCCTATCTGAATTTTCATTGTAATGGAGTGCTGCAAGGGTTAGCCTACTCAAGAAAACACAGAAAAAGGCAATGCTGAATAAATGTAATAGATAACCTCTGAAAATGCAGGTTAGCATGGATCCATCATTACTAAAGTGTCTAAGAATACCAAATTGAATGCTATGTGTAACACATATAATGGCAAAAAGTTCTGTGTTACCTTGTGCGCATGCCCAAGTTGGAAAATGCTGTGTGCTTGGGAGCAAAATGGAGGATACGGCTGTGGAATGCTTCAAGGGAAGATGTCTGGAAATCCACAGATAGCTTTTTGATGTCATTTAACAGCCTTGTAGACAGTAAAATGTCCTCCAGCTTGGTTGCTTGCTTGGAGTCTGTAACATGTCAACAGAAGTATGGTTTACACACACATAATTTTATGAACTTGAACAAGTTTTAATACAGATGTAGTTACGTGGTGTTAGCCACTCCTTCGGTCTTTGCTCAACAAGTGGTGGGTGAATCTGGCATTGTTGAGATCAGTGTGCTGGTTCTGCACATGGAATGCAACACTTTCCCACTTTGCTGAAATTTCATCTCCGTCGCCACTAGGTGTCGATGCAGCACACCAATACAGGTGGTTCACAATAGACTTCCCCCACTTCCCAACTGCCTCAAAGTCCTTGCCTTTACCAAGTGCTTCCACCTTTTTACCAATTCTTGTTAAAACACATCATTTATCATTACACAAGCTGGTGCATTTCATACAACTACACATTATAAAAACATACATAATATGTCTAAAAACTTCATGAATTAATAATATTTGTGTGTGTGTGTGTATAAACTCTTCCCACCTTTTGCTATGTGCCATATGTCAAATCTGTGGATAGTTTGCGGCAGGTTTTCACGCACCCATTTCACTATCTGCATATGGCGGTCGGTGATAAGCACAGCGATTCTCAGGTTGTAAGCATCTTGTAGGAATGAAACGCTGCGCTTCAGACCTTCCAACTCGCACCATGATGCATTTTTGACTTCTTTACTCTGCAACAGTCAATGTTAAATTCACATCATCACATGCAAGGGCTGTATGAATTATAAATGGCTGCACATTGAACAGAAGTGTAATTTTATATATTACCAAGTTTTCTCACCTGTACTACCTGGATATCCAAAACCTTGTTCACTGTTTGCTCCAGCAGGGTGTAGGAACCATATTTAGCACAGTGCCCTGGGCTGTCTGATCGGCCATCGCCAGCACAGATCAATTTCGCCTCTGCTCCTGAAGTCTTCAGACTGTGCAGTATGGAAACCTGGTCATCTTTCCCCAGCTTCTCCACTGTTGGCTGCAAATACTGTTGCTGGTGTCTGAAGAAAGTGGCCGTGTTTATGGTGGCTACATTCATGCAGGACAGTATACGCAGTGACTGTGTTGGTAGGTTTCCAGTGAACAAAATGGCAGCAGATAACAGCAGATTTAAAACTGGCAGGTTCCCAAGGAATGCTTGGCTCCTCCAGAGCTCTATAGAATGACAGTCACTGCATTTCAGGCTAACCAGCAGCGCTGTGCCAAGAACTTTATGGATCTTGACTTCCAGTTTATTGCCACACTCTGTGCAAGGAATTATTGAAGCAAGCTCCAAGACCTTGCTCTCAGGAATAATATACTTGCACTCCGTATTGTGGTCAGCCCTGTCTCTCACATTCCTGGCAATGACATACACAAGACTGGTTACAAATAAATCACAAAAATGTGTTAACATTGGCAGATGCAATACTTTTGGAAATTCGTTTTCACTTTAATAGCAATTTAGAAAGTTACTTTATGTTCCACACCATGCATGGAGGCATGTCAGCAAGGAAAACAATTGCTTTCATTTTCATATCATTGTGGTGCATGATACAAAAAAATTTAAACACCACCCTCTTAACATGATTTGTAATTATTTATTTTTTTCAATTACCTGTTTATATTGTAATTACTACAATCCTGATGCTCCTCGTCTGACTCAGCCTCATGCTGTTCAAGGTCTTCAGGGTAATAGTAATCCGGATCTGCACAGCCTTGTTGTTCGTGTAATTCGTCATCGACATCCGAATTATGGTCTTCAATCTCTACCGACTGTACTGGTTCTGGCTGTGACCGAGTGGCAGGATGAAATGGAATATCACACTGAATATCACGGCTTACCATGCGAGGCCTGATCTGCAACCCTGTAATACATGATTGGATAAAGTCTATGTTCAATACAATGTACAGTAAGTGGATACACATACACATGCACACAGCACAGATCGCTGAAATGTGTATATTACTGTATAAACCACATGAGTTGTATTGCATTAAAATTTGGTACCTTCATACTATTAATGCAACATTACAATATTTCAAGCTAATCATGATAATGTTGTATGCTTTGGAACAAAAGTTCTCTCCAACAATATACACACCTTTGTTTCTCTTTGGCATACGACACTGAACTGCCCTTGGCATGCAATGTACAAATGAGGATACGGAAGAGGGTGTTGTTTCTAGGGTTGGTTTGCCTCCGCAATGTGGACAGTGGTTGGTGACAGCCGTGGTGCAAGGCTCAGCCATGGCAGCCACTGTGCTGGGCTCTCCTGTTCTGTTATCCTGGATGGTACTCGGTTCTCCGAGGCAGACCTCTATGGGACTGGCACATTCAGATGGACTGCCACCACTCTGCAGTTTCCTCATTTTCAAGGCCTTCACATCCTGGAAACACATAGCATGCAGTTTGCACAATGTACAAAAATATTAATTAAATGTTTACTTATTCTACCGGTGTGTGTGTGCATGTGTGTAGCGTGTATGCATACATGTATATGTGTCTGCGTATTGCACAGAAGTGGGGAACTATTTATATAGGTCTATACACGCATGCACATGTGTATAGGCATGTATAGGACTGGAGCATATATATATATATATATATATATATATATATATATATATATATATATATATATATATATATATATATATATATATATATATATATATATATATGTAGAGATATATCTATATATATATATATACTATCTATACACACACACATATATATATATATATATATATATATATATAAATATATATATATACATCTTTCTCTCTCTCTCTCTCTCTCTCTCTCTCTCTCTATATATATATATATATATATATATATATATATATATATAAATAAAAGTAAATCTATAGGCACAAGTATGCACTCACCCTTTGAAAGTTCAATTTTGTTGTTGCCAAGCGTCTTTTAGCAGTTCTGGATTTGAGGGTTTCACGCTCGGAGGGTAGGGTTACAGGCTGTAAACATGGTCCAACATTATGATCCATGGGAGTCGTACAGGGTGATGGTCGACGATTTGGCTGGCTTGATTGTTGGTATTGCAGCAGGCTTCAACTCCAACTTCCTTTTGAAGCCCATGCTCCATTGTAAGTACCCCTCAAAATCCTCGCTCGTAAAGTGTGAGTTGCATAACACGCTTTTGTCACTGCCGGCAATCCAGTCCTTCCGCGTTTCTTTGACGAATTTGTTCCATTTCTTTCGTACCTTTCGATCCTTCGGCCAAGTATGTAGCGCTACTTTCTGGCCTGCACTAGGCCCATAACCAAAACTACAGCCACCAACCACGCACCTAGAAGGCATTTTATTGTGGACTTAGTTTGTCGATTTTTTTTAAAAGCGCTTGCTCAGCAAGACGTGGATCAGCATATCAGTTGGTGGCGGTAATGCACCATTTCGTTGCGTGCCAACCGCCAAAAAAACTCTATAAAGAAGAAGAAGACGTGGATCAGCAGATTCGGTGTGTGAAAGAAGATACCCGAAAAAAAACATATATATCCTTGTTCGCCTTACAGGTTTCACAACGTAAACGCCTGTGTGTTTCTATGCAAGTTCGCTGCGTGCATTCTCGGTGTTCTTGAACTGACGTCACACGTCGGCAATGGCCGATCGTAAACGAAAAAATCACCAACTTCGGAATACCAAAATCTGTGTAAAAAATGCGCAATATTTCATATTTAAACTTAATTTGAACACTTTTGATACATGAATATTAAAATTTTACCTTGTTCTGGAAGTTATTCAACGGTTTATAGGATTTTTTTTCAGTCCAAGAGTTAGACTTTAAGCGGAAATTCAGACTGAAGAAACTCTATTGCCTACCTCCATCCAATCAGAGACTCATTCGCCTCCGACGCAAGCCAATCAGCTTTGAACTGCTCCTCCACGAAGCCAATCAGCGTCCTGGGTTCATCTTAAAAGAACTTCAAATCCACATCTCAGCCTTCTATGAGATGGCAGATAAATATGCAAAAAGAGCAAGTAAATACAGTTTAATTGATATAATAATTCCATTTAGTAAAGGTGAAATAAAATCAGTAATTAAGAAAAGGATTAGAGCAAGGAGGCAGAAACAGTGGGAAGAAGAAAAAACTGGAAGATGGTTTTATAATATTCAAAGAAAAGTAGGATTAACGAAGATAACATCAAGGAATAGAAGGGAAGAAACAGTAATGTCAAGATTACGTTTTGGACATTGAGGGTTAAATAGCACATTATTTAAAATGGGGATTCATGATACAGGAAAGTGTGATTTTTGTTTTGTTGAAGAAACAGTGGAGCACGTTATATTAGTTTGCAGTAAATATCATATTGAGAGAAATGAATTGATAAATAGATTACAAAACAGTAAATTAAAGTTAAACATAAAATATCTTTTAGACATGAACACCAAATCAGAGGGTTATTCTTTATTATTAAGATATCTTAAAAAGACTAATTTGATAAAACGGATTTAGTTATTTATTTATTTATTTTTATTATTTATAGTAGTAGGATATTAGAGTAGGTCATCCCGATTCACACTCCACTTCAGTTGGTGGCGGTAATGCACCAAAAGTTGTTTGCCAACCGCCATTAAACAAAAGAAGAAGAAGAAGAAGAATCTCAGCCTTCTACCCAGCAAGCAAGTAGTGGCTGCGCAATGTCTGATTTGGACCCTGATGACTTTATTCAAGAGATAATAACTTATCCTCAAATCCTCCTGCTCATAGGAATGCCGTCTAGCCACACATCCATCCTCTCCAACCTTTCTATTCGCTCCAGGATATCTTGCCAGCGCTGATCTGGACTCGCTCTCTCACCTGGCCTCCTTCCGCCTGTGGCGTCTCATTCCGTCACCCAAACTTCCGATTCCTGGCGCAATGAACCCGCAAATCCTCCGCTTCCTCACCAAGCGACGCAGACGCTGTCCCAACTCTGCCTCAGATCCGGTCCGCTTCGCTTCGTAGCGCGCCGGGGTCTTTCTTTAGCTGATTCCGTGGCGCGGTACTTGGTCCGCGGATCCGCCGTCTCACCGCGGGACCTTCTCTGGTTTCGATTGGCTTTGCGGGGCCCACCTTCCCGTATCGTCCCTGCCGCAACTTTTCAGCCGGATCTCCTCTCTCATGCCCGCTCCGAGCAGCTCAGGGTAACATGAAAACAATATTTTCCATTGCATGCGTTTCGCTCATCATGCTCCTGAACTGTCCGTCTATTCAGGCAGAACGTATTCCATCCATTCTAATGTTTGTTTTTGTTTTCTTCTTTTTCTGGTTTTGGCAGTTGGCAACGGGATTGTAGTAGCATTACTGCCACCTACTGGTCGGAGTATCTTTCGTGATGGTCTATTTTATGTCTTTGTATCCTATCCATCTATATCATTCATCATTCATTCATTCATTAACCTTTTCCTTAATTCTTTCAAACACTTCTCATATATCTTCTCTTTATATCATAATTATATCATTCTAATTTAACTCATCGTTCATATTTTCTACAGTAATTACTTTTGCCCATAGTATGCTTTGATTTTAAGTGTAAATTAAGTTTTGTAGGCTTAAATCTTAACCTTGTTATCACTCTCGTCTTTTGTATTTTTTTCCATTTCTGTTTTCTCTTACTATCTTTGATATGGTAACGTTTCTTCATGTCTCCGCTTTATCATCGACCTGCACGCTGTATTAGCAAATGATGTCTCAGCATTTTCAAATCTCTGATTTGTCATCCAAAGACTAACTATTGGCAAATCCTTTCCGCATTAAGCATCTACGATGACATTTACGTTTAGTTAACCGAACTGTAGGGTTGAGTCGATACCTACCCCCATTTTATTTCAGAAGTGCATTTTAAATTCAGCAATTAATACCAATTGTTATTAAAACCGCTGCAACTCTGGTGCAATTCGGCATCCGTTTGGACTGGTCTGTATTGGATTCAGACCTCTTATTCATGCTGACCAGGCCACTTCAATCTGAAAAACTCACAGAGAAAGAAATGGCAATTAGAAGGATTTTATTGATACAATATTTTAAGTCTTTGGCGCTCAGACCTCGGCAGGAACATTAATGCTGAATTATACTTTAATATGCATAAGTAGATGTATGAGAACAGGGATGTTCCCCCCAGGTCTGAAACTGGTGGTGGAGTGGAGATAGAAGAAGTTTGTTCAGTCCATATGATGATCTGTTTAAGATAGATGTCCAACTTGATAAACACGGGTTTGCATGAACTGTCCATGATGAGCAAGCTTGAAGCGACTGTGGAGAGGAAAAACTCCCCTTTGGGAAGAAACCTCTGGCAGAACCGGGCCCAACATGGTGGTCTTCTGCCGGACCAATAACTGGCGATAGGGAGTGATGAAGACTGAAGGGAGAAAACACTCTGATGGGTTGAGGATGGAGGAACGTCTTGGAAGATAGATGAACTCAGCTATGATGGTGGAGAAGGGGTTGGGGGTGGGTTGAATCGGACATCTGATTCGAAATCCGACATGCAATCCGTTTGCGCTTGCTGGTTAGCAGGCTGAGACGTGGATTTGAAGTTGCTTTTAAGATGAGCGCGGGATGCTGATTGGCTTCATGGAGGTGCGGTTCGTAGCTGATTGGCTCACATCAGAGGCGGATCGGACTCTGATTGAATGGAGGCAGGCGATGAGTTTCTTCGATTGAACTTGCGCTTCAGCTTCATTTCAATCTGAAAAACTCACAGAGAAAGAAATGGCAATTAGAAGGATTTTATTGATACAATATTTTAAGTCTTTGGCGCTCAGACCTCGGCAGGAACATTAATGCTGAATTATACTTTAATATGCATAAGTAGATGTATGAGAACAGGGATGTTCCCCCCAAAAAATGCCGAGGTCAGAGCGCCTGACTCATAAGGCAGTGTGACGGGATAGTGATTTGAATGGGAGATGATTAGGTGAATGAAATGAAAGAAATGAACAAGGAGAAGTGAGCAGAGATGCTTTCTTGCGGAAGATGTCTTGCGTATGCTTTCTTGCGGAAGATGTCTTGCGTATGCTTTCTTGCGGAAGATGTGAGCATAGATGCTTTCTTGCGGAAGATGTGAGCATAGATGCTTTCTTGCGGAAGATGTGAGCATAGATGCTTTTCTTGCGGAAGATGTCTTGCTTATGCTTTCTTGCGGAAGATGTGAGCAGAGATGCTTTTCTTGCGGAAGATCTCTTGCGTATGCTTTCTTGCGGAAGATGTGAGCATAGATGCTTTTCTTGCGGAAGATGTCTTGCGTATGCTTTCTTGCGGAAGATGTCTTGCAGATGATGGCCATAGAGAAATGAGTGATTATGACAAGATGCAACACAGGTGACAGGAAGCATAACAGAATGCTTGACGCGTGCATGAGAGAACACATGACAAGACGCAGGACCAGATGCGACAAGACGTACGAGAGAGTGCAACAGGATACATAACGAATGCATGACAGATGCATGAAAGGATACATAACAGAATGAGTGACAGGATAAACTGACAATATGAGTTACGATATGAACGAAAGTATACATGTGATGAATGATGATATGAAAGAAGCATGAAAGATCAAAAATATGATAGGAGAGTTACGGACTGTGATGATTATGAATGATAAACTCAATTCGAAAGAGTGAAACATGAAGGGTCTGGCGAGACATGTGAAAAGTTCAATCCACCACCAGTATTTGCAGTTAGATTACCTTAGAGCTGAGAGGGCATTGAGCAGCTAAAATGAATGGAAGCTCAGAACGATGTGTGAGGCATGATGATAATGACCATGGCCCATTGTTTGAGTGATCAGGAATTTGTGAAACAATTATAAAGAACCCCCCCCCCCCAAAACCTACGGATGGCAGCATCCGTACATTTGTAAACACATCCACGACAGAAAGGCATTATAGAAATATATTTCGATCCAGGCGAGAAGCAGACCAGACGGTCAGAACGGCAGCTCTCAACCAGAGAATCCTGTTCAAGAAGGAAAGAACAAATTTAGTGAACTCGAGCTGCCTTGAAATAAAGCGTGACTCTGGCAATGATGCATTTGTGAGATTGAGGTGACCAAGCAAGGAGGTGACCAAGCAAGGAGGGCAGCTGACGGTTGAAAATAACTGATATGGGATGAGACTGATATCTTGTGAATTCGAGAGCTGAACTGCAGGCAGGAACCATGCTGGATCCAAGTTGAGATCAATACCTAGAACTCAATTTGCAGGCCGACAGGTTTAATTTAAAAAAGGACAAACTGAGAATAGTGAAAGGAAGATCTAGGAGAGGAAGTGACCACAAGATGAATGAATGAAGAGGATGAAGATGGTAACATGACTTAAGACATAATTTATCAAATAATGTTTGCTTAACTCATGAATGCATAAACTGTCGAACGCATACTAAATGCTGTCATGAACGGATTAAGCTATTAAGCTCATTCCATGATGTTTGAAATGAAAATACTTTAGATTCTTTACTACATTCTGATAAAACTGATGATCTTCATTACTTATTAGCTTAATTAGCCTCACCAGTCTGCAGACAGGATCCGTAATTTAAAACTAATGTTATGCAATAACGGCATGATAAATAATTGATCCCGGGTTGAATTCTGAACTGTGGTATGGGGAAGGTAACAGGAATTCTGTCCTGCTGCAACATGAGACCCTCAAGGCTTGGACGGCCTTTCTTCCCACCGGGGTCCTGCTAACTAACCCTGAGTCAGAGTTGGGACGGCGTCTACGTCGCTTGTGAAAAGCGGGGATTTGCAAGTTCATAGCACCAGGAATCGGAGCTGATGAAAACAGAGGTTGGGTGACGGAATGAGACGCCACAGCGGAAGAAGGCCAGCAAAGAGAGCGAATCCAGGTCAGTGCTGGTTAAGATATGCTGGAGCGAATACAGAGATTGCAGAGGATGGATGCGCGCTAGATGGCGTTCCTATGAGCAGCAGGATTTGAGGATGAGTTGTTATCGTCTTGAATCGGACATCTGATTCGAAATCCGACATGCAATCCGTTTGCGCTTGCTGGTTAGCAGGCTGAGACGTGGATTTGAAGTTGCTTTTAAGATGAGCGCGGGTTGCTGATTGGCTTCATGGAGGTGCGGTTCGTAGCTGATTGGCTCACATCAGAGGCGTATCGGACTCTGATTGAATGGAGGCAGGCGATGAGTTTCTTCGATTGAACTTGCGCTTCAGCTTCATTTTGTCACTCTTGTCATTTCATCGGTCATTTCAATGTTTTGCCAATCAATTACTTCAGGTGTGGTGAAATTATACATGTTAAAGTTATTTAATGTTTCTTGTGTGTAGGTATTGTCTGATGGATGTCAGCTGGGAGCTGATGTCGGGATGGCTGTTGGGGGATGGTTCGAGTATTGGCAATCTTTTAACAGCAACTTTGCTCATGTATTTTAGGGATTGACAATTTTTTCAGGTTCAAGAATTCATTTCAAGATGAACATCCGGAGAGCATCACTGTGGGTGCTGTTGTCTGGTTGGTACTATTTTCAATTACGGATCCTCTCTGCAGGCTGGTGAGGCTAACTAAAGCTACTAAGCAATGAAGATCATCAGTTTTATCAGAATGCAGTGCAGAATCCGAGTTAAAGTATTAAATTCATTTCAAACAAAATTGGAATGAGCTAAATAAGCTTAATCGATTCATAACAGCATTTGGTATGCGTTCGGCCATTCTATGCATTCATGAGATAACCTCCTGACTACCAGTAGTTCAAATTTGGACATTTGTAAACTTGAATATCTCCCACCCACTGCATACTACTGAATGAATTCCTTTTGTTATCTACAGAGGACATTTAGGGCTTTTCAATGATACCAAATTTGAAGGGGTGCGGCTTTTGAAACTTCCTTTTCCTCATTCAGAAAATGGCGTCCATCAATACAAGCACATTTTATGGGAAGAGAAAAAGTAAGTGCATAATACTTTTTACTGTGCAAATTTTGGTTTAAAATTTTGTTGGCATATTCTAAATAAGTCTCTTAGCAGCACATTAAAACATTCTTTGAAGTATTTTGACCGTATTTTATAATATTGTTTAAAAGTTGAAAAATTGTCCTCTGTAGTGGACATTTGTAGTTATTTCCTCTGTTTTGTTCTGGTTTTTTCTGTGGATTTTTGTAAATGACAAGAAAGGGAGTCGTTCTCAGATGCAGAGAGAATTTTACTGCGGATTATCGATGGAGACTCAGACATTGAGTTATCTGATGAAGAAGGTGAAGATGCAATGTTTCAGGCAGAAGCAGAGGAAGTTGATTCAGAGAGCTCTGAGGATGAAATTCAGGCAGGGCAAGCAGATGCAGAGTCAGATGAAGAAAGACAGTCCACATCCAAGTCCAGTAGGCATCCTCTGTGGAGCCAGAATAAGAAGTACACCTTGAGTTTGTATTCTAAAAACGTATTTTCTTCCTTAAAAATTGACTCATTTTAATTTTGTTATTTTTCCTTTGTTTTTTTTAAGATTCCAATTCCAACATGGTGATGCTTCCATCATTCAGAGCAATGATGCAATGACACGCCAAAACTGGACCCCATTGGATTATTTTAAGCAGTACATTGATGACTCTGTATTTGAATTGATGGCCATGTGCACAAATCAGCGTGAAGTCCTTGTGTCTGGAGCAACATTAAATACCACTCCTGAAGAACTGAAGACATTCTTTGGGAATTCTATTTACATGGACTGTCTAGGATACCCAAACATTCAAATGTATTGGGCTTCAAATACCAGAGTTCAAACTGTGGCAGAATCCATGACCAGAAATCGGTTTTACAAGCTTAGAAACTCCATCAAGATCGTCAATGACCTTGATGTTTCAGATGATGAAAAAAGAAGTGATGTCTTGTGGAGAATCAGGCCCCTCTTGGTCAAAGTAAGGCAAGGATGTTTGAGTCTGCCTAGAACAGGGAAATTGTGCATTGATGAACAAATGGTTCCATTTACTGGTCGATGCCCTGTGCGCCAGTATGTACCAGGCAAACCACATCCAACTGGATTGAAGGTGTTTGTCTTGGCTGCACCAACCGGTCTGGTCTTGGACTTTGTAGTCTACCAAGGTAAGACTACCTTCCAAGTTGCAGGAGGAAATGGCATTGGAGAACAAGCTGTTCTTCATTTGTCAGAGTCTGTTCCTCAAGGAACCCACCTGTTCTTTGACAGGTTCTTTACAACAATCAACCTCCTTGATACCCTGATGACAAAAGGGTTAACAGGAACTGGAACGCTCATGAGTAACAGGGTTCCAAAGGACTGTAAGATCATAGAGGATAAGACCTTCAAAAAGAAAGGAAGAGGTGAATCAGACATGGTTGTCAGACGAAGCCCTCCTGAAGTTGCTGTCATAAAATGGTTGGACAACAAGCCAGTTGTCATGGCATCCTCTGCCTTTGGCATTGAACCTCAGGACACACGCAGAAGATGGTCCAAGAAAGACAAAAGATTTGTCCAGGTGTCAAGGCCACTGGCAATTGCTGAGTACAACACCAACATGGGTGGCGTAGACTTGGTTGACCGAATGTTGAGTTTCTACAGGATGGCTTCTCGCACTCGGAAATGGACAGTGCATACAGTTTTCCACTTTTTTGACCTGGCAATCACCAACTCATGGCTTCAGTAAAAGAGTGACTGCCAGTTTCTGGGGAAGAAACCACTGAAGTTGCTTAACTTCAAACTGCTCCTTGGTGAGGAGTTGATTACTCGGGCCCAAGCAGGAATCGGAAGTGACAGTGAAGATGACTACACTCCACGTCAAAAGTGGAAACCACAGCCAAATGCAGCTCTGAGACACTACGGTGCCATTCATCTTCCAAAGATGGTGGATGAAACACATGCATCAAGGTGTCGCAGATCTGGCTGCACAAGCAAAACATATGTGATGTGCACAAAGTGCAAAGTGTTCCTTTGTGTTTCCAAGAAGGGAAATTGCTTTTTGAAGTATCATAGCAATTAAGCACATCATTGTTATGTTGATGTTTGGATATTTTCTTTGGGACTAACTGGTTGCCATCAAGGTTCAATTTCAAATGTATGGCGTTCCGATGTCCACTGCAGTGGACACATGATATTTCAAAAATAAAAACTTTTTAAAACAAAAAAAAGTTTTCAGTATTCTAATTACCTTACAAAGATTGTGGAATTTAAAAAAATGGTGATTGGACAATATTTTTTTTCCTGGTAGTCAGCAAACATTATTTGATAAATTATGTCTTAAAGAAGTGTTACCCGTCTTCCATCCGTTCTTCATCTTATGGTCGTTTTCTTCTTATAGATCTTCCTTTCACTATTCCCAGTTTGTCCTTTCTCAAATTAAACCTGTCAGCCCTGCAAAATTGAGTTCTAGGTATTGATCTCAACCTAGTTCCATGATGGCTTCCTGCCTGCAGACAAGCTCTCGAATTCACGAGATATCAGTCTCATTCCATATCAGTTATTTCCAACCGTCAGCTGCTCTCCTCGCTCGGTCACCTCAATCTCGTAGGTGCATCATTGCCAGAGTCACGCTTTTATTTCCAGGCAGCTCGAGTTCACTAATTTCGTTTCTTTCCTTCCTTGAACAGGATACTCTGGTTGAGAGCTGCCGTTCTGACCTTTCCTTCTGGTCTGGTCTGCTTCTCGACTGGATCGGAAATATATTTCTATAATGATGTCTTTCTGTCTGTAGATATGTTTAAAAGAACCCCACCTAAAACCCAGGTTTTGGGTGGGGTTCTTTATAAATAGTTGTTTCGCAGATTCGTGATCGCTCCAACAACTGGGCCGATGGTCATCATCATCATGCCTCACATATCTGTTCTGAGCATTCATTAATTTTAGCTGCTCAATGCTCTCTCAGATTTAAGGTAATCTAACTACAAATACTGGTGGTGGATTTAAGATAAGATAAGATAAGATAAGATAATTTTATTGATCTCACAATGGAGAAATTCACTTGTCCCATCGGCTCAATAATCAAAAGTCAGAAGAAGGAGTTAAACACAGTTATACAGCTATTTACAATTCTATACAATCCTATGTATAAATAGGTTATTGCACATATGTTATTATACACTTTATACATGGTTATTGCACAGGCGTATTGCACAGGTTATAGCACCTTGTATAAATAGCTTATTGCACATAAATTATTACAGTTATTGTTGCAGCTATGGTGCATGGTTGCAGTAATTGCTATAATGGTTACAGTTATAAAGCAGCGAAGTATGATCAGGAAGCAGCAGGAATGAATGGCCTTTATGGTGACAATAGCTCATTATTGCACATAGTTACTGCAAAACACTTATTACAGTAATTGTAACAGTTATACAGTTATACGTATAATCCAGAGATTGAATTCACATGAGTTGCATATTATTGTACGTTAGTTATTGCACGTGACTTATTACGGTTGTGGTTACTATTATATTGCAGCGTTATATAATCTTGTAGCAGCAGGAATGAATGACCTGCGGTAGCGCACCTCAGGATGTCTAAGTCTGTCACTAAAGGAGCTGCTCAGCTCCTCTACAGTCTGGTGTAGGGGGTGGAAGGTGTTGTCCATGATGGATGTGAGCTTGGACAACACCCTCCTCTCAGCTACTTCCTCCACAGAGTCCAGTGAGCAGCCCAGGACAGAAGTGGCCTTCCTCACCAGCTTGTTCAGCCTCTTTCTGTCCCGCTCTGTGCTGCCAGGAGCCCAGCAGACAACAGCATAGAGGAGGGCTGAGGCCACCACAGAGTCATAGAAGGTCTTAAGCAGAGGTCTGCTCACTCCAAAGGACCTCAGCCTCCTGAGGAGGTGGAGGCGGCTCTGGTCCTTCTTATACAGAGCGTCTGTGTTATGAGTCCAGTCCAGTTTATTGTTGACGTGAACACCCAGGTATCTGAAACTCTCCACAGTTTCTATGTCCTGCCCCTGGATGTTCACAGGTGAGTGAGGTGGGGGTCTTCTCCTGAAATCGATCACCATCTCCTTGGTCTTGCTGGTGTTTAGACACAGATGGTTCATCTCACACCAGTCCACAAAGTCCATGATGACCGACCGGTACTCCAGCTCGTTCCCCTCAGACACACAGCCCACAATGGCCGAGTCATCAGAGAACTTCTGAAGATGGCAGCTGTCCGTGTTGTAGGTGAAGTCCGAGGTGTAGAGGGAGAAGAGAAACTGAGACAAAACGGTTCCCTGGGGGGCCCCGGTGCTGCAGAGTGCCACCTCTGATTGACAGCCGTGCAGCCGCACGTACTGAGGGCGGTTAGTTAGGTAGTCCATGGTCCAGTCAGCTAGATGTTTGTCCACCCCAGCGTCCTCCAGCTTCCCCCTCAGCAGCACCGGTCTGATGGTGTTGAAAGCGCTGGAGAAGTCAAAGAACATGACTCTCACAGCGCTCCCGGTGGTCTCCAGGTGGGTTAGCGCCCGCTGCAGCAGGTAGATGATGGCGTCCTCTACTCCGATCTTGGGCCGATAGGCAAACTGCAGCGGGTCCAGGGTGGGGCTCACCACGGTGCGCAGGTGAGCTAGGATGAGGCGCTCCATGGTCTTCATCAGGTGGGAGGTCATGGTGACTGGTCTGAAGTGGGCCGGTTCCCTGGCGTGCGGTGTTTTGGGAACCGGTACCACACAGGAGGTCTTCCACAGGATGGGGACCACCCCCAGGCTGAGGCTCAGGTTGTAGATGTAGCTGAGGACCTCACAGAGCTCATCTGCACAGCTCCTCAGCAGCCTGGGGGGGGATGCCGTCCGGACCAGGGGCTTTCCTCTGTTTCATCCTCTTCAGCTGATCTCTCACCTGCATTGGTGTGACTGTGAGGGGGGAGGAAGGCAGGACGGAAGGTGTGGATGGGTCGGTCGTTGGTGAGGGTGACAGCAGGGGGGAGGGTAGGTCTCTGGATGGCTGGTCGTTGGAGTCGTGTGGAGAATGTAGGGCAGGGAGGGGTCCGGTGTTAGGGGACTCAAAGCGGGTGAAGAACCTGTTTAGCTCATCTGCAAACTTGATGTCTCCGTCTGCAGCCCCGCTGGTCTTCTGGTCTTGAAACTCATTCACGTCTTGCCAGACCCCTTATGTTTCACTCTTTCAAAATTGTGTTTTATAATTCATCATCATCACACTCCTGTAACTTCTCTCTCTATATGGTTGATATTCCATGCTTCTTTCATCTCATCATTCATCACATCATGTATACTTTCATTCATATTGTCATTTATATCGCTACTCATATTATCAGTTTATCCTGTCCTTTATCTTGTCCTTTATCCTGTCATGCATTCTGTCCTTTATCCTGTCACTCATCCAGTTATGTATCCTTTCATGCATCTGTCATGCATTCTTTTATGTATCCTGTCATGCATTCTCTCATGCGTCTTGTCATGCACCCTTTCATGCATGCTGTCATGCATCTTGTTATGCATCCATTATGCATCCTGTCATGCGTCCTGTCATTGTCTTGCATCTCGTTATGATCACTTGTTTGTCGCGTCTGGTCCTGCGTCCCTTTATGCATGCTGTCATGTGTGCTGTCATGCATCCTGTTATACATCCTGTTATACATCCTGTCATTGTATTGCATCTCGTCATGATCACTCGTTTATCTATGTGCATCATCCGCAAGAATCATCCGCATCAGCAAGAAATCATTCGCATCAGCAAGAAATCATCATCAACATTCCTAAGCACCTCACCATTCATCTCATCATCATTATCTTCCCATTCGTCTCACAGAAGTCTTCGCGGCAATGGCCCTGTTTTGGTAAGCCTTCGCTGCACTTCTCTTCTATTACTCTTCTTGCTGTTCTTAGTTATCAATTCAAGTCTCTCTGCTTCTGGGCATACAGACGCACTGGCCTCGACCTCGGCAATCTTTGGGGGGGGAACATCCCTGTTCTTATACACCTGCTTATGCATATTGAAGTATAATTCAGCGTGAATGTTTCCTGCCGAGGTCTGAGCGCCAAAGTTTTAAAATATTGTATCAATAAATTCTTCTAATTTTTTCTTCTTTCCATGTGAGTTTTTCAGATTGAAATGGAGCTTAAGCGGAAATTCAATTGAAGAAACTCTATTGCCTACCTCCATCCAATCAGAGACTCATTCGCCTCCGACGCAAGCCAATCAGCTTTGAACTGCTCCTCCACGAAGCCAATCAGCATCCTGGGTTCATCTTAAAAGAACTTCAAATCCACATCTCAGCCTTCTACCCAGCAAGCAAGCAGTGGCTGCGCAATGTCTGATTTGGACTCTGATGACCCTGATTCAACCCACCTCCATCCCCTTCTCCACCATCGCAGCCAAGCTCCATCTGGCTTCCTATGGTGCTCCTTCAACCTCGTCCCTATCAGAGTGTAATTCCTCCTGGACTCTTACGGAATTCCCTGTCACATCTCAATCGGTCCGGCAGAGACCGCCATGTTGAGCCTGGTTCTGCCAGAGGTTTCTTCCCAAAGGGGAGTTTTTCCTCTCCACAGTCGCTTCATGCTTGCTCATCATAGACAGTTCATGCAAACCTGTGTTTATCCAAGTTGGACATCTATCCTTCGGGTCCCGAGTGAAGTACTGGTACCAGCTTACGCAGTCTACTGGATCCCACCAATTCAGCTCAAGCAGATCATCTCGCAAACCAGCCTCTATGGACTAAACCAACTGCATCTATCTCCACTCCACCACCAGTTTCAGGCCTGGGGGAACATCCCTGTTCTCATACACCTGCTTATGCATATTGAAGTATAATTCAGCGTGAATGTTTCCTGCCGAGGTCTGAGCGCCAAAGTTTTAAAATATTGTATCAATAAATTCTTCTAATTGTTTCTTCTTTCCATGTGAGTTTTTCAGATTGAAAATATTGTTGTTGGTGTGAAAGCTCAGGATTAGTGAGAGAGTGAAAAAATGAATAAAACGTGTGACTATTGAAATGTAAAATTAGTATTACTTTATATGTCTATGCGTGATACCATCTCTATCTTTGTTTAAGAGGCAAAAAAATATTTCGGCATGAAATATTTATTTATTTACACATTTGTTTCCACATTGTGCAAACATCAGGGCGTTATGATTAATGATTTAGGCATTATTGGCCAGTTTAACATTTTATGGCACCAGGATGTTTTCATTCCAATTCTGAAAAGTGCTTAAAATATTTTTTGTACAAGCATGTTTTTTTACTAGTGTCATTTATTGCAAAATAGTATATTAAAATGTCCAAACATACTTTTACACTTTCAGAAATAAAAGGATAAAATATCATACATGAATGTTGATATTTTCCTTAAAAATGTTTGTTGGTTAACTTGAACATAGACTGTTGTAGTATTGCTTTGTTGTGGCTGTAGCCGCTTAGCAAAGTTATATATTTTTTTGACTAGGGGCGGACAAAATAAGATTTTATCTTACTTCTGTGCCTCTTTCATGGTAAATGTATGACAGAAAGTGACTGTTTTTGTGATTTTTGCCATGGAGCAATAAATAAATCTGAAATCTGAGATGACCTCTGAACCCTTCCCAGGTTGATGGACAGCAGCAGTTGCTGCTCTGAGGTCGTTGCTGATGTCTTTCTGGCATCGTGTTAACACAGAGTGAGTTGCTCAAGAGCAGCAAAAAGTCCTCCTGGGGTTGAGATGCTCCCACCAAGGATGGTCGGTGCTCCTGATCAGCAGCTCCTGGAAACACTTTGACTCATAAATCCTGTGGAAGAAGCTTGCCTCACAGCTCTTTCATGTTGACTTAAAAACATTGTGAATTTTGTTTCTCTTCACTTCAGGTTCTATTCTCAGAAATCTGGACTCTAGAGAGGATGATGATGCTCTGGAACTGAAAGCAGATGAACTTTTGCGTTTTTCCACTCACTGTATAAAATGACTCATGACCAAAATAATTCCCAACACTGACCTGTCCTAAAAAGATGGCTTGTGTCTGTGCTGATTTGTAAAGAGACTTCCACCTTTTGTCTGATCACTCAGCAGAACTGAGAGGGGAAACTTAGCGGAACCTGTAAGCAGAGAGAACCTTCATCCATTAGCAGGCTGTATAACCATCAGAGCAGACTCCAGAACCGGCCTTTCCATCCAAACATGCTGTCGTCTCTTCTTTCTGTGGCACCTCAGTAACTCACCGACACATAAACCATGTCTTGCTGTGACCTCCCAGCATCAGACAGCTGCTGAAGTCAGAAGTTAGACTTCAGCAGATCCACGTCTAGCTGCTGTCATGAACTGGACCCAAACATGACAAACTGGGCATTTGATGAGGAGATGAGCAAACCTTCACTGCTACACATGGCTAATTACTGACACATGTCCTCTCCGGAAATCACAGAACAGCAACTTGATTTTCTGAGCCATCTTCACAAATCCAGCCTCCGCTCTAAAATAATCTGGACCACTGGTTCTGTTCTGATGCTGAATTCAGATCAAACCAAAGCCTCCATCTTTGTTTCTACAAAACTCCAATGATCATTTCTGATGACTCTTACAGTTATTTTGGCTTCCAGCACTAATCAAATAATCTTTCATTGTTTACTAAAACAGCCTTTCCCCTGCATAATGTCTCTAAACCCAGATTATAGCTGACCTCCCCCCACTGTGGCTCCATGCTCTTACAGCTGTCACGGTCGCAGTGTGCTTGCTGGGCCATCGTTCAGCCCTGCTCTATAATGGTAGAGTCAAGCCAGATATTCAGACTCCTTCAGGTTATATCTTCTTGTTTTGGCAGCTGCGTTTCCTCAGATCCACAGTGGAGAATGTCTTACCTGCTCTGCTCCCTGAAGCATTGAGACGTTGGAAGGATCTCCTGGTCCAAGCACATCTCCAGCATCCTCCAAGCTAACTCCAAGTTACTCCTCAGAAGTACCACAACACCAGGAGGTTGGGGTTCTTGGTGAATTCAAGAAGCCCTGGCAGAACGGCGTTCTCCTCAGGATCACCAACCTACATTTACCTCAGAACCAGCAGGGTCTCCCCCTCTGCAGAGCACCTCTCCTCAGATCTGTCAGCTAGCTCCAGAACATTGCCTCCATCTCGCTAACATCTCTCCTTCCTTCAGAACTCCTGCATTTTAATTGTCAAATTGCTCACATTTTATATCTTTAATGGTTGTTTAGTTCTTGTCTGTTGATGGACAGATTTTCTGGTCATACTGACTGCTCAATGTTACACTAGAGTAGAAAGTCACACAGAGGCACATATATTTATACACCAATATTTATACACTTGTAAGCAATTTAGGGTTAAATGCATTGCCCAGGGGCACATCAACATGTCGCAGGATTTAGATGGAATCAAACCCATAACCTTTGATTTCCAAGACTACCTTCCGAGCTGCTGAGACTGCCCATGGCTCGCTGGGTATGGAGGTTGTCTTGGGATCGGAAGGTTGTGGGTTTGATTCCAGTTTCCTCTCGGGCTTGCCCACCATGACACATGCTGCTTCCTCTTTTGGTCACCCTTCAGATAGAGGTCCAAATGATTTTTTATCTGGTTAAATAAAGGTTTAATAAAATAAAACATTACAGTTCATCTTAAAAGGCGCTTTAGAGTCTAACTCACTCAAACCAGCATTGTTTACTGATAAATTGGCCTAAGGCTGCTACCTTGATGTTACCGAGCAAGTTGTTACATTTTTCTGTGAACATGTTTATTTCTGGATCTTGTTCTTAAAATAATTAATTAATTTATAAAGCACCAGTTCCCAACTCGTCATCTCAAGGCACTTTATAAAGTCAAATTCAATCAAATTAATCAGACAGACATGAGTAAGCGAGCAGCTTTCAACATTTTACCTCTCTCCTTACAAAATATATCCCCAGTCTTTCCTTCCTAATCTAAACTACGGTGTTTCCACAGTTCCTCATCCTCGATATTTGATAGTTTTTTTTTCACTTTTAATTTGTCCTTTTTTTATTAACAATTATTTTTTCCTATTTGCAATATTTAATCATTTTAATGAGATGACATGTTGTGAATTGCCGCTATATAAGGCAAGGCAAAGCACATTTATCTGTGTAGCACATTTCATTACAAGGACAACGCAAAGTACTTTACATGATAAAAACATAGGAAAATAAAAACAGAATAATAGCAAGTTGGAATAAAATGTAGAAAAAACATAGGAAAATGGAAACTAAATGCAAATGTTAACAGTTGGACTACAAACTTAAACTAATGATGTTTCAGTAATGAAGCTGAGGCGCAAGTTCAATCGAAGAAACTCATCGCCTGCCTCCATTCAATCAGAGTCCGATCCGCCTCTGATGTGAGCCAATCAGCTACGAACCGCACCTCCATGAAGCCCAATCAGCATCCCGCGCTCATCTTAAAAGCAACTTCAAATCCACGTCTCAGCCTGCTAACCAGCAAGCGCAAACGGATTGCGTGTTGGATTTCGAATCAGATGTCCGATTCAACCCACCCCCAACCCCTTCTCCACCATCATAGCTGAGTTCATCTATCTTCCAAGACGTTCCTCCATCCTCAACCCATCAGAGTGTTTCTCCCTTCAGTCTTCATCACTCCCTATCGCCTGTTATTGGTCCGGCAGAAGACCACCATGTTGGGCCCGGTTCTGCCAGAGGTTTCTTCCCAAAGGGGAGTTTTTCCTCTCCACAGTCGCTTCAAGCTTGCTCATCATGGACAGTTCATGTAAACCTGTGTTTATCAAGTTGGACATCTATCTTAAACAGATCATCATATGGACTGAACAAACTTCTTCTATCTCCACTCCACCACCAGTTTCAGACCTGGGGGGAACATCCCTGTTCTCATACATCTACTTATGCATATTAAAGTATAATTCAGCATTAATGTTCCTGCCGAGGTCTGAGCGCCAAAGACTTAAAATATTGTATCAATAAAATCCTTCTAATTGCCATTTCTTTCTCTGTGAGTTTTTCAGATTGAAAAACAGTTTAACTACAACAGTCAAAGGCAATCCTAAACAAATGTGTTTTTAATCTTGATTTAAAGGAACTCAGGTTCTGGTGAAGATTCTCAGTCATCCAGATCATGGTCATTCCAAAAAAGTTAAAAAACAAAACAAAACACAGCGTATCTGCTTGCTTGGCTCGTCACTTCCTGTTTGCGGTAAGGCGTATTGTGTCACTTCCTGTTTTCACGGTGTGAACTACGGTCTGTTGCTCCAGACTCTCTCGCTTTTATCTTTAATCTCTTTGCTGTAACATCTGTTTCTAACACATGAGCACTTTCAAAACATTCGCTGTTGCTGCACATCGTGTTTCACACGGTTTGCTTTTTGGCGTGGTAAAAGGGCGCTAGCCTAGCTTTAGCCTAGCCTAGCTTTAGCCTAGCCTAGCTTTAGCCCCACAATGGCTTCCTCCCCTACTCTTCCATCCGCTTCTCCGTCTCTGTCTAAGTCTTCCCCTATCTCCTGCTCTCTGTGTCAGATGTTTAGTTATTCCTCTGCCTCCTTTAGTGATAATGGTACATGTAATAAATTTAGTGTTTTTGTAGCTTTGGAGGCGAGGGTGTCAGAATTGGAGACCCGGATCCGTGCTATGGAAAAACCAGCTGATAGCCCCTTTGCTAGCGCGGAGCCACATAGAGTAACTTCACGTAGTGGTCCTCCAGGAGCAGCACCTGAGCAGCCGGGTAAGCAGGCCGGCTGGGCGACGGTTCGTAGGAAGCATAGCTCTAGATTCCAGCCCCCAGATCACCACCAACCCGTCTGCGTTTTTAACAAGTTTTCCCCACTCAGCGACACACCTGCTGAGAAGCCGACCCTGATTATTGGGAGCTCAATAGTCAGAAACGTGGCACTAGAGACACCAGGGACCATAGTTAAATGCCTGCCAGGGGCCAGAACGGGCGACATAGAATCTTACCTGAAACTGCTGGCTAAGGATAAGCGTAAGTACAGTAAGATTGTTATTCACGCTGGCGGTAATGACACCCGGTCACGCCGATTGGAGGTCACTAAAGTTGGTGTTGCTTCGGTGTGTAAGTTTGCTAAAACAATGTCGGACTCCGTAATTTTCTCTGGTCCCCTGCCTGATTCAATTCAATTCAATTCAATTTTATTTATATAGCACCAATTTATGAAACATGTCATCTCAAGGCACTTTACAAAGTCAAATTCAATCATATTATACAGATTGGGTCAGATTATACAGATTAGTCAAAGAATTTCCTATATAAGGAAACCAGTTGATTGCATCAAAGTCCCGACAAGCAGCATTCACTCCTGGAGAAGCGTAGAGCTACAGGGAGAGTCGTCTGCATTGTCCATGGCTTTGCAGCAATCCCTCATACTGAGCATGCATGAAGCGACAGTGGAAAGAAAAACTCCCCATTAACGGGAAGGAAAAACCTCCAGCAGAACCAGAACCAGGCTCAGTATGAACGGTCATCTGCCTCGACCCACTGGGGGTTACAGAAGACAGAGCAGAGACACAACAAGAGAGACAAAAAGCACAGAAGCACACATTGATCCAGTAATCTGTTCTACATTAGATGGTAATGATCTGACCAGTGATGACATGTTTAGCCACATGTCATCATTCAACCGCTGGTTGTCTAGGTGGTGTCCTGAAAACGACGTTGGCTACATTGATAACTGGCAAACTTTCTGGGGAAAACCTGGTCTGATCAGGAGAGACGGCATCCATCCCACTTTGGATGGTGCAGCTCTTCTTTCTAGGAATCTGGCCGGATTTATTAGTTCTCCTAAATGCTGACAACCCAGGGTCCAGACCAGGAAGCAGAGCCATAGTTTAACACACCTCTCTGCAGCTTCTGTACTGTTACCCACCCATTACCCTATTGAGACGGTGTCTTTCTCACGGCCAAAACTTAACAGATCAAAAACTGATCTAAAAGGAACAAATCATAAAAATCTGATAAAAATCAATACGGCTCACCTTGAACCAAAAAATAAAACAATTAAATGTGGTCTATTAAATATAAGGTCTCTCCCTCCAAAGACTTGATGTGTCTTGTGAAAGCTTCCACTTCTATGTGGACGACACCTTTGTCAAAATCCAGTTAAAAGAAGTGGAAGCTTTCACAAGACACATCAACTCGGTGGACAACAAGATCAAGTTTACCAGAGAGGATGCCAACGGCAACAAGCTACCTTTTCTCGACTGTTTGGTGAACATGGAAGGAGATGGAAACCTGAACATTGAAGTATATAGGAAACCCACACACACAGACCAATATCTTCTTTTTGACTCACACCACCCACTGGAGCACAAACTTTCTGTCATCAGAACCTTACAACACCGGGCCGAGCATGTCCTACTAAAACAGAAGGGAAGCACAAGGAACAGAAACACATCAAAGATGCCCTCCAAACCTGTGGCTACCCTAACTGGGCTTTTGTCAAATCAGCAAGAAAATCCAAAAGACCCGCTGCAGAACATAATGGTGAGAAGAATAAACGCAAAAACATCGTCATCCCAGATGTTGCTGGAGTCTCTGAAAAACTCAAGAGGATTTTCTCCAAACACAAAATCCCAGAACATTTCAAAGCAAACAGGACCCTCAGACAGAGGCTGGTGCATCCCAAGGACAAAACGCCCAAACCTAAGATGAGCGGAGTGGTGTCTGCAGTTCAGTCAGTGAGGAATGTTCTGATCTTTATATTGGAGAAACCAAACAACCTCTCCACAGACGCATGGCTCAACACAGGAGAGCTACCTCCTCAGGAAGAGACTCTGCTGTCCACCTACACCTTAAGGACAAAGGACACTCTTTAGAGGACCAAAATGTTCACATTTTGGACAAAGAAGACAGATGGTTTGAAAGGGGTGTGAAGGAAGCCATCTACGTTAAGAGAGAAAAACCAACCTTAAACAGAGGAGGAGGCCTTAGGTTCCAACTCTCAAAAACTTACAATCCAGCTATAGGATTTATTCCGGCCAATCATCACCTCAATTCTCACCCTCACCGAGTGATCAAAACATCGTTCCTTTAAGCCAGGCCAATAACAACCCTAACGACTCCTCGTTACAGAGGAGTGGACCAGTTTCGGTTCAATCTGCTGGTTTAATGGCTTTAACGACCGCCCATTACTAAGAGGTGGACCTGTTTCTGTTGAATTAGCATGTTATCTAAGCCATTACAAGGCCTTTGTTTGGGCAGTAGTATAAAGCTGGTTACTCCACATTACTCCAGACTTTTTGAATTGAGAAAGCTTCCTGGAGAGGAAGCGAAACGTCTTCAACTACGGAAAACAAGTCCAGTTGCTTTGTTTTTTACTTTTTTTTGGGAATACTTGTCCTGTTAGATCTCAGTGCTGCATTTGATACAGTTGATCACAATATTCTCCTACAAAGACTTGAGCATACTGTAGGGATTAAGGGGAAAGCATTAGGCTGGTTTAAATTGTATCTGTCAGACAGATTCCAGTTTGTTCATGTTAATAATAAATAATCTTCTTCAAACTCTAGGGTCACCTGTGGAGTACCACAGGGTTCAGTCCTTGGACCAATTCTCTTTACTATATATATGCTTCCGATCGGCAAAATTATCAGACAGCATGGGATTAATTTCCACTGTTATGCTGATGACACTCAGCTATATTTATCCATAAATCCTGATGAATCCAATCAGTTACTTCGACTGCAGTCATGTCTTGATGACATCAAAAGCTGGATGACTTTAAATTTCCTGCATCTAAATTCTGACAAGACAGAAGTTGTAATCTTTGGACCAGAGTCCTCAAAAAATAAACTTCTTAATCAATCACTTAATCTGGATGGCATTAACTTGGCCTCTGGTAATAAAGTAAAAAATCTTGGTGTTATTTTTGACCAAGACATGTCATTTAAATCCCATATTAAACAGGTTTCCAGAGTTTCCTTTTTTCACCTCAGGAATATCGCCAAAATTAGAAACATTCTGTCCAGGAGTGATGCTGAAAAACTAGTCCATGCATTTGTTACTTCAAGGCTGGACTATTGTAATTCTTTACTATCAGGAAGTCCACAAAATGCAGTTCAAAGCCTTCAGCTGATCCAAAATGCTGCAGCAAGAGTTCTGATGAAAATCAACAAGAGGGATCATATTTCTCCAATTTTAGCTTCCCTTCATTGGCTTCCTGTTAAATCAAGAATAGAATTTAAAATTCTCCTTCTAACGTATAAAGCCCTTAATAATCAAGCTCCATCATATATCAGAGCTCTGATTACCCCGTATGTTCCTAACAGAGCACTTCGCTCTCAGACTGCAGGTCTGCTGGTGGTTCCTAGAGTCTCTAAAAGTAGAATGGGAGGCAGATCCTTTAGCTATCAGGCTCCTCTCCTGTGGAACCAACTCCCAGTTTTGGTCCGTGAGGCAGACACCCCGTCTACTTTTAAGACTAATCTTAAAACTTTCCTTTTTGACAAAGCTTATAGTTAGAGTGGCTCATGTTACTCTGAGCTACCTCTATAGTTATGCTGCTATAGGCTTAGGCTGCTGGAGGACATCAGGGCCTACTTTTCTCACTCTACTGATTTCTACTGTTCTCCAGATTTGCATTGCATTGAAATGACTGCTGTCATTTCAGCTTTTAACTTTTTGCTCTCTCTCTTTTTTCTTCATAGTAGGTACACCTGGTCTGACGTTCTGTTGACTGTGAAATCATCCAGAGAAGACAGATCACCCACTATTACCATCTAATGTAGAACAGATTACTGGATCAATGTGTGCTTCTGTGCTTTTTGTCTCTCTTGTTGTGTCTCTGCTCTGTCTTCTGTAACCCCCAGTGGGTCGAGGCAGATGACCGTTCATACTGAGCCTGGTTCTGGTTCTGCTGGAGGTTTTTCCTTCCCGTTAATGGGGAGTTTTCCTCTCCACTGTCGCTTCATGCTTGCTCAGTATGAGGGATTGCTGCAAAGCCATCAACAATGCAGACGACTCTCCCTGTAGCTCTACGCTTCTCCAGGAGTGAATGCTGCTTGTCGGGACTTTGATGCAATCAACTGGTTCCCTTATATAGGAAATTTTTGACCAATCTGTATAATCTGATTGAGTTTGACTTTGTAAAGAGCCTTCAGATGACATGTTTCATGAATTGGCGCTATATAAATAAAATTGAATTGAATTGAATTGAAAATTGAATAGAATTGAATTGAATTGAACAACTGGACTTTTTTCCGAAGTTTGAAGATGTTTCGCTTCCTATCCAGAACGCTTTCTCAATTCAAATGTCTGGAGTAATGTGGAGTTCCCAGCTTATACTATTGCCCAAAAAGGGCCTTGTTATGGCTTAGATAACATGCAAATTAACCTGAAACTGGTCCACCCCTTAGTAATGGGGAGTAGTTAGGGTCGTTATTGGCCTGGCTTACAGGAGATGTTCTGATCACCTGCATGGAGGTGAGGATTGTGGTGAAAATTGGAAGGAATCAATCCTATAGCTGTATTGTAAGTTTTTGAGAGTTGGAACCTAAGGCCTCCTCCTCTGTTTAAGGTTGTTTTTTCTCTCTTAACGTAAATGGCTTCCTTCACGCCCCTTTCAAACCATCTGTCTTCTTTGTCCAAAATGTGAACATTTTGGTCCTCAAATGAGTGTCCTTTGTCCTTAAGGTGTAGATGGACAGCAGAGTCTTGTCCTGGTGGCTCTCCTGTGTTGAGCCATGCGTCTGTGGAGAGGTTGTTTGGTTTCTCCAGACAACCTCTCCACAGACGGGGGAAGTTGTCTGGTTGGAAAGCGAGTCCATTTGTTTTGTTTTTTAAGTTTTTTGAAAGGAACTCAGGCTTTCAGCACTTTTCCAGTTTTCTGGGAGTTTGTTCCAGATCAGTGGAGAATAGGAACTAAATGCTGCTTCTCCATGTCTGGTTCTGGTTCTGGTTCTGCAGAGCAGGCTGGAGCCAGAAGACCTGAGTGGTCTGGAGGGTTGATGCCCTGATAACAAGTCTGTGATGGATTTAGGTGCTAATTCAGGGATTTATAGACTAACAGAAGTCTATTCTCTGAGATCCAGGGAGCCAGTGGAATGACTTCAATAAACATAATAAATTAAATCATATTATTGTTTTTTTAAATGCATTTCTGTCTGTTTTCAACCTCTATAAAGCAAATTGCGTTAACTGGCCTGCATGAAAACTGCTCTAGAAATAAAGTCTGATAGATGAATTGAAAACGGCGACACTGGTAGCTGCTGCAAGGCGGTCATGGGTTCAAATCCTGGCCTGGCATCTTTCTGCAAGGAGTTTGCATGTCCTCCTTGTTCATGTGTGGGTTTCCTCTGGATGCTGCGCCTTGGACAAAAACACGACTGTTAGGGTAATCATGTGTAATTGTGAAAGCATGGCTGTTTCTCCTTTGCGTCTCTGTGCTCCCTGTCCAGGGTGATGCCAGATCAGGTATTACAATAACAATATTTTTAAAGAAAGAGCCTCAGACAAAAATGTTTTATTCTTGCTTCTTTTTATGACAGTTTTAGATTCATACTACATATCACTGCAAATTAATGTTTTATAAGTAAAATATTACCAGACATGATCAGCAAACAGGTTAGCATACATCAGCATAAACCCATATGTAGTAACTTGATCCTTTAAAAATTATTTCTCATAACCCACTGAGTACGGTCACTTTTTATTATCTATGGTGTAATTTCTATAGTTTATACTGTGACTTAATATATTCTCTAAATGTACTTACTTTGAGAGAAGTCAGTCTGCATTATATCCTGTATTGCTTCATCATTCTTGATATTGATTTTTCTCTGATTTCGTTCTGTTTCTAATCTCATGTACTCATGTATCTCATGTCTAGAAAATAAACTGCCCCGCTAACATCCACAGAGCAAACTGAGCTAAGGGGTTTATAGCATCTCCCTGCTGCATCAGGTGTGTTGGAGCAGGAACCAATCCAATAAATGCACCTGCAGGCTGGAGTTAAAGAGCAGGTGTGGATCTACCAGAGTACCACCCTGCTCCCAGTACCACCGCCGATCTAAACATTAATTGTTCTAAACGTTCAATGCTTTAACCAAAGATAAGGTTTTCTACACATTTAGATTTCTAAACAAAGTTCTAGTGTTTTAAACATCTAGTGTTCCAAACATAAACCTGAAGTGCTCTTAAATCTTGTTCTTTACAGAACCCTGAATAACACAAAATGAAATCTCGGTGTAGGAAATGTCTTTCCACCACATTTTGAATGAAACTGGGTCAGTTTGTCAGCCAGCATTGACCTCCAGAGTACGGGAACATTTCTGAGTTTAGATCACCTCAGTCACTCGGGATAAACTGTCAGAGTCTCTGGTTCTGGTTCTGGTTCTGGTTCAAGGCCTCCTGACCTCCCCTAAAAACTGACACCAAGTCTTTAACACTGCCAGATGAACAAGGCATCTCCTCTTCCTCCTGTTTCTTAGTCCTTGTTTTCCTTGGGTTGGTGTTGAGACTCTTGGAGCGCAGTGTTGGGTACATCCGGTCTTTCACCACCAGTAGCTCCTCCTCCTCCTCATCTTGATCACCAGCTGCAGTCTCGCCCTTCAGTTCCTGACCTGGGAGCTTGGATCCCTCCTTTTCACCTCCATCCTTTTCTTTCATCGCCTGGGGGCCTGTCAGACTGTCGAGCCCCTCCTGCTGGATGGGGCTGCAGACAACGGTGCTGATAGACATCTTGCTGTCCAGAGTTGGAGATGAGAAAAGCTGCGATACTTTGCCCTTCTCCAGGGGAAAGGATGACACTGCCTCCAGTCGACTCTTCTGTGATGATTTGTCGAAGTCGGCTTCCTTTAGGCCAGCAGCTGGTAGAGTAGAGGAGGTGCTGGAGTCACAGGGGGAGATCAGGATGTCAACGTTGGACAGAGACTGAGTCCTGTCCCTCAGACCTCCGACTTCAAGAGTAGAAACAAGATCCTTGATGCCCCCTGCAAACACAAACAGCAAACTCAGAGAGAGAATCATCATTTGCACGAATTCTTCCAGTGAAAACTCGACATGTCGGGTTTTGATTAAATTAAATTGAGTTTGTGCTTATTACCACAGTTCATTAAATGCCATCTTATGGCACTTTAAAAGACACACATGTTCAATTCATATCAAGAAATCTAATCATCAATTTGATCTTCCAGAAATATTTTAATTCAGTTTTAATCCTAGTTATGATGGAGTCAAATTTAGTTTATGATGGTAAAAACTATCTAAGGAACCCAAGTTTATGACAAGTTACTGAATTTGCAGCAATCCCTCATCCTGAGCATCTGTTTGGCAACAGAGAAAAGAAATGTTTCCTTTTTAACATGAACACAACTTTCAACATAACACAGCACAACATTTTGGATCAGCTGAAGGCTTTGAACTGCATTTTGTGGACTTCCTGATAGTAAAGAATTACAATAGTCCAGCCTTGAAGTAACAAATGCATGGACTAGTTTTTCAGCATCACTCCTGGACAGAATGTTTCTAATTTTGGCGATATTCCGGAGGTGAAAAAAGGAAACTCTGGAAACCTGTTTAATATGGGATTTAAATGACATGTCTTGGTCAAAAATAACACCAAGATTTTTTACTTTATTACCAGAGGCCAAGTTAATGTCATCCAGATTAAGTGATTGATTAAGAACTTTATTTTTTGAGGACTCTGGACCAAAGATTACAACTTCTGTCTTGTCAGAATTTAGATGCAGGAAATTTAAAGTCATCCAGCTTTTGATGTCATCAAGACATGACTGCAGTTGAAGTAATTGATTGGATTCATCAGGATTTATGGATAAATATAGCTGAGTGTCATAAGCATAACTGCTGTCTGATAATTTTGCCAAATCAAAGCACTCACATTCGTATTTAAACATTTTTAATGACTGAGTGATTAATTTATTGACTGTGTTTCTATTTGATTGCGAGGAGTTGCTGTGAAAATCATTTTACTAAAGACGCGATGCTGCGACTGCAGATGAAAGATTTAATAAAATGACCCCCAGAGGTGAAAGCTGCCTCCTCACGCTCATGAAGAAATTTCACCCAGGACTTTTAATGGGATCCCAGCCTTTGCTGGCGATCAGACAGAACCACCGTGAGACCGGTTTCAACATTTGAAAGTGGCTGGAGTGATGGGTGGGACGGTGTGGTGAAAGTCTGAAGCTGCGCCCCACGGCGGCTCCGTCTGGACACCCTTTCTGGGGGTGTTTGTGCCTCTCCCCTACCCAGCACGCGCTAACGGACAACAACAATGGCGGACTTTGGAGGTGCAGTTGTGCCTCAGGTCAGGAGATGAAAACTGAGAACATGTGGAACCTGCTAATGGTTTGGGCTTCTTGCAGGGCACTGGAATTGCCCACTTCTGATTTTGGATAACACCCTGGAGAGATAATGTAAGACATGAAGAATGATTCAGAGGACCATCAGACAGATGGAGCATTTAACCCAAAACCACAGATTCAACACTAGACCACATCTTCTGCCTGTTGGTTATAAATATGTCAATCGAAAGAGGAAATGGGTTCAACCTGCTGCATTTCCTTCACCTGATTTTGTCTCTTTTCTGTCTGGACTTAGATGGATTCTCTTGTCCTCCAGATCTCCAGTTGTTCTGTCATCAAGGTCCAGCTGGTACCGGTACAGGCTGTGTCCATCAGCGCTGTTGATGCTACCGTGCCGTAGCAGAGAGGCCGGTCCACACACAGACGATGCTCTGGAGCACGTACGCACCAGCTCAGCTCGATCCACGCCAGCCAGCTTTTCCAGGGCGTTCATCATGCGGCTGGAGAAGTCCTCCAGCTGAGCCAGGCGGAGGTCCACCGTCTGCAGGGAGGCCTTCATTGAGTGCTCCCTCTCATTCACCTCTTCCAGGCGCATGGACATATTCTCCACCCTGAGCAAAGACCAGAGAGCTTCAGAATAACTGAGAGCAATGAGAAGTTTCAGTGACAGATGATGTTGAGATGTGTGGTGGTGGTGAGGAGCTGGCCGGCTGCTGACCTGAGCTCAGAGCAGAGCAACCTGAACAGCTTTAAAATGACCTGAGCAGAGTCTAAGGACATCTATGCAGCACCTGGACAGGCTAACCCTAACTTTCTGCTCTCCTACAGACCCCAGGCACACAACAACAGGTATTTCAGGGCTGAAAAAGTGGATTTTGCATGAAATGATCCCATTTAAAGCAGATTGTAGACCACCCTGGGAAAATCTGTCATGATCCACCTTTTGCCAAAATACCGGTCTGTGGTGAGGAGGCATAAAAGTGTCCCTAAAGAAATGGTGTGTGGTCTGATATGTGGGATAGCTGGGAGGACAAAATCCTGTAAGGATGCTGATGAACGTACAGATATCATCTCCTCTTATATTAAGTTCTGTGAGGAAAAGGTGTTTAAACCTGACTGTAAAAGTTCTTCCTAACAAGTCCTGGGTTACAAAACATCTGAAAACTTGCTTTCTGCTCTGGTGACACAGATTTGCTGATTGAGAAAAGGAGACAGGTGAGAGGGGGAATTTTAAAGGCTAAAATTGATTTTAAAAACAAGACAGGGCAGATTCCTCACAGGCCTTGTAAGGCAGGCTTGGCAGGGACTAAATGTTCTGATGGATCGGCAGCAACAGAGGCCCTGGTGATGCTGACTCTGCTGAACGCCGCTGCTAACACTTGATTAGCCTCAGATGTTTTGTAGGAGTCTTGTCTGTAGAGCTTAGTTCTGCTTTTAACTCGAGGAAAACTCACATTCTCTCAAAGAACCTTTGTTGATCTTAATGTCAACTCAGGCCGGATTCTTCAGATCAGGATCCGGTCGTCAGGGATGGAAACATCTCTGATGTGCAGACAGTGAACACTGGATGCCCCCAAGGCTGCGTCATCTAACCTCAGTTATTTCCCTCTTTCATAAACTAATTTGAGAAGACCAAAGCTGTATTTTAGTCGAACATGCTGATGACATGGCTCTGGTTGGACTACTAAAGAGACAGGGGAAGCTGTTCATCTTATGCAAGCGCCCTGGAGACATGGCGATGTCGCAGAAAACTACAATGTAGCCTGACTATAAACATTAAAGCTTTATCTTATCCGCCGTCAGCAACTGATCACTTTTAAGTATAGTTACTTGATGCTTTGGAGTTTAGGTTCCAAAATGCAAAGGTTGAGCTTTTTATTTAATAAAACCATCAGGTCAGAGGTATAAGATTAAGGAGGGGTTTCGTCTTGACCTCTCAGATGTGACTCTGATTCGCTCGTTGTTGGAGGACTGCTTCTCGTCTTCTTTCTCCCTGAAGTATTCTTCCACACATTGCTCCTCAAACTCGTACAGACTCTTTATCTCATCTGCATTAAGCACCAGCTCTGAGAAAAAAAGAAATGTTTCAAGTCAAATCATATCAATTTAATGTGTCTGACTTGTTTTTTTTAATAAATTGATACGCTGAGCGTCTGTTTTCAGGCCAACCAGTTGGACAAACTGTGGTCAGACTGCTGCAGAGAATTTATCCATCTTTCTACAAACTCACATGCATAAAACTTCTGGCTTCTGCAGATAACCCCCCCCCCCCACACACACACACTAATATCCATAAAATATTGACTCTCCAACATTCTAATGTACAAAACATTACTTCAAATCCTTTTATACATTACTAGTTCTCTGTTACGTTGGATCAGGAACAACAACCTGTAGCCACAGTTTATCCAGTTTTTTTCTACAAATCTAGATGATTAAATAACCAAATTTCCTGAGACATGAAGACTAAACAGTGGAGTTTAACACAGGATGCTCTCAGGTTTCATCCTTCAAACCCCCATCAGCCTCTTGTCCTGCAGCTTCACCAAGTGACCTCGTCCCTGAAGAAGGTCAACACCAACAAGGCTGCACAGGTTCCACAGGTTCTGATCCGATGGAGGATTATTCACACCGTCTCTGATATGCTGCTGGCTATTTGCACACTTTTAGTTTCTCAGAGAGTGTTTGTGTGGTACATTTATCTTTTTGTCTTGAGCATCAATCAACAGTAATCTACATCAACTGAAACACGAGTCTTATTAGATGCCAAAGACAATTTGCACGCTTTAATTTATCTGCTCAGAAAGTGTTGTTGGTGCATTCAACTAATTGGAAAAAGAAAAGCTTGAAAACATGGTCTTGTGTCTGTGTAATGTGTGATCTGTGAATTCTGAGCTGGGGCCTCACCAAAATATTACACAAATTAGTCACTAATAGTGTTACCAAAATATGGTAACATAATAACAATAAAGATTCTTGATTGATCTGGTGTGGTTTGTGTTTCTTACGAAGCCGCCTCTCGCGGTCGTCTCGTTCCCCTTCTGGCTTTCTTATGCAGTTGCAGCACAGCCTCTTGAGCAGGATGTAGATGTGGGGGAAGATGATCAGGGGGGGTGGTAAAATAGGGCGATCGTGGAAGGTCATGATCAGCTGATACCGCTGAAACTTCCACACCTGGTTGGAGATGGACTTGACCTCAAAGAAGGTGTTGCTGTGGGAGATAAAGAGGAAGAGTTCCTGCAGTGAAGCCACAGTTGAATGTAAAATCACCACTTTGCTGGAAAACATTTTGCATTTCTGGAAATGTGTATAAAATAACTACACTCCATAGAAATGCATTTGGCTTATTGAAATGCAGCACTGATCTAGAGAAAAAAGTATACCTGCGTATCATTCATGAAGATCAACTTTGTGAACATTTACAAAGTAATGACCTATTTAAGGAGTTTCAGTCCGGCTTTAGAGCTCATCATAGCACTGAAACAGCTCTGGTGAAGGTCACTAATGATATTCTCATGGCCTCAGATAATGGACTTGTGTCTGTACTTGTCCTGTTAGATCTCAGTGCTGCATTTGACACAGTTGATCACAATATTCTCCCACAAAGACTTGAACATACTGTAGGGATTAAGGGGAAAGCATTAGGCTGGTTTAAATCTTATCTGTCGGACAGATTCCAGTTTGTTCATGTTAATAATAAATAATCTTCCTCAAGCTCTAGGGTCACCTGTGGAGTACCACAGGGTTCAGTCCTTGGACCAATTCTCTTTACTATATATATGCTTCCGATCGGCAAAATTATCAGACAGCATGGGATTAATTTCCACTGTTATGCTGATGACACTCAGCTATATTTATCCATAAATCCTGATGAATCCAATCAATTACTTCGACTGCAGTCATGTCTTGATGACATCAAAAGCTGGATGACTTTAAATTTCCTGCACTCAAATTCTGACAAGAAAGAAGTTGTAATCTTTGGACCAGAGTCCTCAAAAAATAAACTTCTTAATCAATCACTTAATCTGGATGACATTAACTTGGCCTCTGGTAATAAAGTAAAAAACCTTGGTGTTATTTTAGACCAAGACATGTCATTTAAATCCCATATTAAACAGGTTTCCAGAGTTTCCTTTTTTCACCTCAGGAATATCGCCAAAATTAGAAACATTCTGTCCAGGAGTGATGCTGAAAAACTAGTGCATGCATTTGTTACTTCAAGGCTGGACTATTGTAATTCTTTACTATCAGGAAGTCCACAAAATGCAGTTCAAAGTCTTCAGCTGATCCAAAATGCTGCAGCAAGAGTTCTGATGAAAATCAACAAGAGGGATCATATTTCTCCAATTTTAGCTTCCCTTCATTGGCTTCCTGTTAAATCAAGAATAGAATTTAAAATTCTTCTTCTAACGTATAAAGCCCTTAATAATCAAGCTCCATCATATATCAGAGCTCTGATTACCCCGTATGTTCCTAACAGAGCACTTCGCTCTCAGACTGCAGGTCTGCTGGTGGTTCCTAGAGTCTCTAAAAGTAGAATGGGAGGCAGATCCTTTAGCTATCAGGCTCCTCTCCTGTGGAACCAAGTCCCAGTTTTGGTCGGTGAGGCAGACACCCCGTCTACTTTTAAGACTAATCTTAAAACTTTCCTTTTTGACAAAGCTTCTAGTTAGAGTGGCTCATGTTACTCTGAGCTACCTCTATAGTTATGCTGCTATAGGCTTAGGCTACTGGAGGACATCAGGGCCTATTTTTCTCACTCTACTGATTTCTACTGTTCTCTAGTTTTGCATTGTATTACATTGAAATGACTGTCGTCATTTCAGCTTTTAACTTTTTGTTCTCTCTCTTTTATCTTCATAGTAGGTACACCTGGTCTGACGTTCTGTTAGCTGTGACATCATCCAGGGAAGACAGATCACCACTATTAACATCTAATGTAGAACAGATTACTGGATCAATGTGTGCTTCTGTGCTTTTTGTCTCTCTTGTTGTGTCTCTGCTCTGTCTTCTGTAACCCCAGTCGGTCGAGGCAGATGACCGTTCATACTGAGCCTGGTTCTGCTAGAGGTTTTCCTTCCCGCTAATGGGTGTTTTTTCTTCCCACTGTCGCTTCATGCTTGCTCAGTATGAGGGATTGCTGCAAAGCCATGGACAATGCAGACGACTCTCCCTGTGGCTCTACGCTTCTCCAGGAGTGAATGCTGCTTGTCGGGACTTTGAAGCAATCAACTGGTTTCCTTATATAGGAACATTTTTGACCAATCTGTATAATATGATTGAACTTAACTTTGTAAAGTGCCTTGAGATGACATGTTTCATGAATTGGCGCTATATAAATAAAATTGAATTGAATTGAATTGGCGCTATATAAATAAAATTGAATTGAAGAGAACACAGCAACAGTTTATTGCTCACACCTAGAACTGTCCTTTTATTTCCTGTGTTACTTTCCTTTTACATTTCTTCAGTCTTTGCTCTTTGATCACTTTCCTTTAACTCTGAAAAACTTCCAAACCAGCGTCTGATTTCTTCAACTGTGTACTAACTTGAAAACCGCAATGAGCAGGTTGACGAGGAGGATGTTAGCCACCAGCAGATAACAAGCCATGATCGCGGGTGTTAGCCAGGCTCCGGGAATACATGGAGGGAGCTTCTTCCCATCTTCATCATACATGTTGTCTCCACATGGAGCTAAAACCAAACAGACAGATATAATTAGGTGTCATCGTCCATCGCTCTCTTCAGATGAGCCCTTGTTTTTAGAGATTTCACATGGACTGACTGAACACCCCCTAAAACTAAGCCTGGTTTCAAACTGTGGGTCAGAGTTATCAATCATCAGGAATTCTGCTGTCGTGACATGAAGGCATTCTCGGTTCAGCTTGTGCTAATTGGTGATTTCTGTTAGTCAGTGCTATGAGAGCAGGGACCTCTCTACTTTAAAGAATCTCTGGAACTCATATTTCTCTGCCTGCATCTTCCTATCCACTGATCCATCCGTTTTCTAGATATGCGATTTCTTCCATCCGCTTCTCCGTCTCTGTCTACGTCTCCCCTTATCTCCTGCTCTCTGTGTCAGATGTTTAGCTTTTCATCTGCCTCCTTTAGTGATAATGGTACATGTAATAAATGTAGTATTTTTGTAGCTTTGGAGGCGAGGGTGTCAGAATTGGAGACCCGGCTACGTGCTGTTGAAAAACCAGCTGATAGCCCCTTTGCTAGCGTGGAGCCACATAGAGTTACCTTATGTAGCGGTCCTCCAGAAGCACCCGAGCAGCCGGGTAAGCAGGCCGGCTGGGTGACGGTTCGTAGGAAGCATAGCTCTAGATTTCAGCCCCCAGATCACCACCAACCCGTCTGCGTTTCTAACAAGTTTTCCCCACTCAGCGACACACCCGTTCACAGTGAGCCTGGTTCTGGTTCTGCTGGAGGTTCTCCTCCCTGTTAAAGGGGAGTTTTCCTCTCCACTGTCGCTTCATGCTTGCTCCTCCATGTAATCTTGTTTATGAATTGTGGGAGGAAGCCAGAGAACCTGGAGAAAATCCAGATATGGACAGCAAGAACATGCAAACGCCATCCAGATAGATGTTTTCCCAACTTTGAAACAAGGAGCTTCTACCCTTCATTAGGAAACAGTTCTGATCAGCAGTCCACCATGTTGATCTAAGTCTTTGCATTGGTGGGCTTGTTTTCATACATCCACTCATTGTAATTGGTTTACTGTAATAACCAATGCTTATACAAGGATTACATTTATCATTATTATTTTCCTCCTTTTGGCACCTTCTTTTGATTATTGAGCCGATGTGACACGTGAATTTCTCCACTGTGAGATCAATAAAGTCTATCTTATCTTATCTTATCTAACCGTGAATATGAGTATCTCTTTGTAACTAATTTGCTAATTTGAACCATGAAAAGAAGCACCCTGTTGAGCAGCAGAACATGCCTGATCCGTAACATTCGGCTCTGCAGAACCTGGATATGAAATTTAACTTCGGACCTGTTGAGCTTGAAGAACCCTGAGCTCAAAGCATCAGCAACAGGTCAGGATAAAGGCGTGTGTTTAATAAGTATAACAGACCGAGGCATAAACTATCTGTGGAACAAACTGATTACATAAAAAGAGAACAAATGATATCAAATAAGAGACAAAAAATGCTAAATATCAGTTTACTAAACAGTGTTGATAACTTAGCTGGGCTGTGAAACTAAGTCTGGAAAATATAACCCACATTGTGTCTTATTACACAAACCCGACAGAAAACAGTGTTAATTTGAACATTTACTTACGGTTTATCTCCATGGCATAAACTGTCCATCAGCAGCAGATGGTCAACAGAAGAAATACATCATCAGTCTGTGATAAAGACTTTTGATTCTAACAGAAGTCACTCCATTTTAACAATTTAACGATTTAAAATGAAAATGTCTCTACGAACATGGTTAATATGGGGCCATGCATTGACACTGGAACATATGTTATGGCACCTTCACACCGAACGCGATTAAGGCGAATTTTTCACAGCAGCTCCCCAGTATGAGGAGCTGATCAGTAAATCCATTATTGACCAATAGAAACATAACCTAATTTGCTGTCTAAATATGTAACACATAAAAAAACAATTTTTGTGCTTCAACAAATGGACGAAGAGCACCATTAGCCCAACGTGAATCAATCGAAAATTTCAGATTTTTGAACTAGAGCAAAATTTTGCTTTGCTTTATTTCAAAGTCTTGCTTTGCTCTGTTTGCTGTTCTTTGCAGAAGGATAACATGTAAATCACTCCATTGGTGTGAACCCACCTTTATAATGCTGCCACCTACTGTCCATACTGGCATTAATATTAATATACTTCCAAATACCAAATTCTTGAGAATGTTCTAAATAGGCTCAATCTTAGGAGGGCAATGTTGGGGAATGTTACAACAGCACTTTGAATCGTCTTGTTACTGGAAAGTGCTTTACAAACCTGCCTTGACTGGATGAACAAGACAAGAAATGGTCGGTTTTAGGTGGAAAGGCTCAGAAACCTGGCCAATAAAGCTCTGCAGAAGGATTTACCTCATTTAGTTTATATAGCAACCATTTAATTCATCAAACCTCATTATACACAAAGGTCTTATCCAACTGGTGGATGTGCAGATGACAAATACATTGTTGTTTGGATGGTTGTTGTAGCTACAAGTGTTTTCTGGCACACAGTGGCCACTTCACTAGTTACACATATTGACACGACAGCTTCACAAATCAAAACTAATATGTTAACTTAGTTTCAGGAGCAAGTCTGTACCTCTACCCCTGCTCTAATCACCCAGCAGTCTATTTATACCCATTTCACCAAACCTTCTCGGTCTGTCACCTTCTCTCAACACCACATTTAGCAGCAGCTCATCATCCATGCTGACAACCTGCTGTGAAACCACTGGCATCAACTAAATGGTTCCTGCACAGCTGCTGCTCTCTGGAGACTTTCCCTTCCTCAAAACATCCTCTGTTCACCTGAGAGAGGTTGTTGGTGAAAGTTAAACATTAAACATGTGTACCTTATTGTCTGTACTCAAACTTGGCTCAGCCATTTAAGGATGTATTTTAATGCTGGATAGGGTTTCATCTAATCTGACTCTATCTTGGAAATATTGAGCGTATTTAGAAAGCTCTCCTGAAGCATTCACTTCAATCAGTTTGTGTATTTAGAACCAAATCACTATAAAGACAAGTGTAAGTCACTGTACAGATAGGTCAAACTCATTTGCAGTTACATAGAATCCATACTTGTTCCAAAGAAGTGGGAAGGAAAGAAGGTGGGAGCGCTCGGTTTGGACAGAAGCAACATGAGGAAAGCAGGGAGAGGGTGGAGATCAAGATGCCACGAGGGAGCAATCCATGAGAGAACAGTCCAAGGAGAAGAGAGACTGGGGAGGATAGAACAGGCCAAATCCAAGACCTGGGGAATTCATGTTAAGGTAAGGAAAGTAGGGAACACATGATCAGGATGGGGGAGACTGAGGGAAGATTAACAGATGTCTTACTATAGACGCTAGTCTTACGGTCTATGGAGTCTGCAAACACTTCTCCGTAGATCATCCAGTACGGCATGTAGAAAATGTTTCGAGCCAGGCGCCATGTAGGTTCCTCATCCGGATGGAGGATTGCCTGACGAGCCACCCCGAAGCTCATCAACACCACCAGCATGATGACTACGAAGTACAGCATGTCAATCATCTGCAGATGTGTAGGAGACAGGGGACAACCACGTTAGACATAGACTGAAAGCTGCAAATACAAAACAGAGACTTTACTGTGTTCTAATAGATGATTCCATTTAGAAACACGTGACACTATAATTCCCTCTAAGGATGCAGATCTGTAATATTTCAGGGTGGTGCTGAGCAACAGATCTCCAGGCTTTCTTTCCGTGGTTGTCTTTGGACTTTGACTGTTTCAGACCAGAATCTTCACAGTTTGCTCTGTGATGCCATAGCCTTTGTTAAAGTAAGTATTCTGAGGGATTCCTACCATTTTCCCAATCATCATGACGTAGGGGCCCAGGTACTTGTTGACTCCAAATATGTCGAGGACTCGGATGTACCAGAAAATAATGTCAACGCAGTAGATGACTCGCCCGTAGCCCATGGAGGGCTCGCTCTGCAGACGCAGCAGTAGGCCCAGCAGGAAGACAGTAATGGCCACCAGGTCAGTGATGTTCCAGTAATCCTCCAACCACACACTGATCTTCTGTTTCAGCTTTCCAGGCTCTGACATTAGGATCTAACAACAGGAAAGGTGTCAGGGTTCTCAACCGCAGAAACACAAAAAAGAGTCTAAAATACAGCAGAACCTTAAAGTCCATTTCTAACCTCGCTGTGACAACCCACCTGTGTCTGACCCTTACCTGTCTGACTTTCTCCAGGCCCAGAGTGATGATGTACGAGATGACAATCCACTCCTGCAAAGAAGGCCAGCGTTCCATCTTCACCAGGATGATGTAGTTGTAAAGCATGAGGTACACCAGGTATGAGATCTGAAACACAAAGAAAAGGCCATTTTCTGATGAGTGAAATCAAAGTCCCAGAGTATGTGACCATGACAGAACATTGGGAGGAGGAACATCTCAAAAGATGTCACCTGGTTAAGCGTGAATTAACTTCCACCTCTGTTTGCTCAGACGCTTTCTCTCCTGCTCGCTGTTTATCTACTCTTCTTATCTCTAACCCAAAACTACCAAAGAGTTGCACTAAAACTAATTTAAATCAGTCACCCACAATTTCTTTTCCAGTGAACTAGTTTTTAAGGATTTCTCCATATTATCTTAATTGCATCCAAGTCAGCATCATCTAATCAGATCAAGATGCCTCTCTTCAACAAGCTGCTACAGAAACGAAGCTCCATCGTCTTCAGGTGAACGTGGAGGTAACCACTGGGTATGAAAATGATACGACTGCTAATGACTCCAAGCAGTGACAGTAAGCTAGCTGGCACCACCAAGAAATAGGATGCCAAGGACAATGATGGTGCACTTCTACTCCTCCATCATTGAGTCCATCCTCACCTCCTCCATCACCATCTGGTACGCTGGTGCCACCGCTAAGGACCAGGGCAGACTGCATCGTGTCATCAGGTCTGCAGAGAAGGTGATTGGCTGCAATCTTCCATCTCTCCAGGACCTGTAGCCTCCAGGACTCTGAGGCGTGCAGGAAGATTGTGGCTGATCCCTTCACCCCAGTCACAGACTATTTCAGTCACTTCCCTCTGGCAGGAGGCTGCGGTCCATCAGGACCAGAACCTCACGCCACAACAACAGTTTCTTCCCATCTGCTACCGGCCTTATGAACAAGGCTAAGAGCCGCCTGTGAAACTGGACCCTGCCTCTCTCCCCCGTTCAGGACTTACAAGCTTCTGCGTTACATTAACGCACAGTTTACTGAGTGTATATAGCTTCTGTTTATATATCCTTTTTATTTTATTTTATTTTGTCTGCACCATCAACACCAAGTCAAATTCCTTGTAAGTGCAAACCTGCTTGGCAATAAACTTGATTCTGATTCTGATTCTGAAAATGAGATTAAACCTTCTTGCAACCCTCCTCTCTTGGTGCGAAGCCAAACGATCAGCTAACAGGGAGAAGTCTGCATGCAGATAAAAAATAAAACTCCGTATGATATGCAGAATCTTCTCTAGACAGTCAGAACTGGTTGCTCAGATGCAAAAGAGGACCATCAGCGTACCAACCAATCGTTAGTGCTCTGTTGGCCACTTGTTGTTCCCAGGGGGCGGAGTCATGCTTGCAATAACAGCGTTGGAAGAAGGGGAACAATTGGACCCGGAGGCCTCCACCCCTGTTTAATGAGGGGCGGTCAAAGAAGAACCCATCCAGAGGAACGACTCAACTTTTTCTATATCAGTTGAATAGTGACGCAGATAAGGGAAACAATCGTTCAAATGGTGATCCAAGCACGACATTTTACTGTTCAAAGCACACTTTCAAAGCACATACTGCTGGCCATGGAAAAATTCAGTATGGTGACCATCTGCCAAGATGGCCAAGACATCTGACTGCGCCCTATTGTTACAGGTCAGATAACTGGGAGAAAAAAGACATAACTACTACTAAGTTTTTATTTTTACTAACATGGTAGGTGAAGGTACTTTTCTCCAAAGCTGCTGCATATTAGACTTTAACAAAGATGGCATCCAAGATGGCTGCCACTGAAAGACAAATTGTGTGGTTTCTCCGCCACCAATAGAGCTAGACAAAAGATTTTTTCAGCCGATCCTACATTTCTGTCAAACATTAATTCAAATAACATTGGGTAAAGAGGGTGAATCTAAGACACAGCTCACATTTGCATTGCACAGATCTCTACAGGGGAAACCTCGCCTAAACCATCAGCGACAGCAGCCTGACTTGCTGCTCACAACTGTTGTCTAAGAGTTGCTGTCCAGAAGACGCCATTCTTTGCCAACCTCCTGCTATCCCCTGTCAGCAGGACTTTCTGGTTCTGGTTGACAGTGGGTTGCCTGGGCCCACACACATCCTGCCTGGTAGTTAGTGCACCTGGTGGAGCAGAGCCGCTCAGCTTGGTGGAAGGACCTGGTACTTCCTGTGTTTTCTGGCAACATGTCCAGCTTGGCCTCATCCACAGTGACAGCACTGCTGGACCTGTCATAAAAAAGCTTCTCCAGTATCTCCATGTCACCATCTTCCACTGTAAGAGGGTACTGGCTCAGTTTAGAAAAGAGAAGGGGACCTCTGGACAAGCACCCCATGTCTGCCAGGCAGTTTTCTTTCCCCTGGTGTGGAAACAGAGAATAACAGGCCTTATTTTCCCCTAATCTGATTATTCCAGTATGCCACTGGAATCTATATGAGTCCACACATGTGTCCTTTAGTGCCAGTATCAGAAAGAAACCCAATTTGTTAAGATGTAAACAAGCAATACATTTCTGGTTCTGGTGCCATCCTAGAAGGAGGGTGGAGACAAATCTTCCAGAGTAGGATTTGGTTGAATGAGCTGCGTAGCGCTCCTGACCAAACACACGCAGACGTTCAACCGTTAGAGAGAATCTGGTTCTCTTGGGGTAGGGTGAGGGAAAAGTCTACTTGCCGTGTTGAACCAGAACTTGGTGAAAGGGGCATTGTAAAACTCATAGATCTTCCTCCCAATGGGAATCCTCAGGTGCTTCTTCTGATTCTCTTCTTCATCTCCTTTCTTGGACATTGTGTCGACGTTCAAGGCAGCATCCTGAAAACGATGAGCAGTGACTTAAAATGCTTTGATGGCATCACAGCGTTAAAAATGTCTCTTGTTTGCTTGGTACCTTATTGGATTTGTCCTCATCTTTAGTTTTCCCAGTCATGTTTTCTCTCGATGCGTGATGTGAAGCTTCATCTCCAAGTCTGAATTCCAAGAGCAGGATGGTGGGGGGGAAAATTATTCCTAAAATCACCTGAGGGAGAGTTAAAAAATACAAAAAGTTTAACACAAATAAGTCCTAATAACTCATTATATGACAGTGTGGCTGGAGTCCCTCAGGGCGTCGTTTTTGAACTCTTTTTGTTTACGGTTAAAATGTTAAACTCTAAATGTTTCAGTGATTTCAAACATTTTAATAGAAATCAAAATACAGTTATATGGGGTAAACTGTCAAAAGTCTATTTAGATTGAATAAAGCCAAACATGCCCTGGAGAAAACAGCTCTCCATGTTCTTTACCGTTCCCTAGTGTCAAAAGTGTCAGAATTTGCTGACATAGTGGAAATTACAAACAGCTATTGTTTTGTTCAAAGTCTTTTTTAAATAAAGGACTTTATAACTTTAGGAACAAATGTAAAAACACATAAATACAGAACCACAAGAAGGAGCTTCTGTTCGTCAATATGTGGGTGAAGTTGTGGAAGGGTTTAAGCATGGAGATGATAAAACAGTTTAAAATGTTTTAAGAAGATGTCATCACTGCATTCAAATATGAGTTATTAATATGTTATGGTGATGGTACTGAAACTGCAATTTCCCTCTGGGATTATTAAAGTATTCTGATTCTGATAATATCAGTTATTACTGGTAATATTATTGTCATTGTTATACTATTTGAAGTGTGTTATGTTGTGTTGCTGTACATAATAATAATAATAATTTAACTTTATTGATCTCACAATGGAGAAATTCACTTCTGCATCTTAACCCATCCCCTTGGGGAGCAGTGGGCTGCCACTGTGCGGCGCCTGGGGAGCAATTGGGGGTTAAGGGTCTTGCTCAGGGAGCCAGAATGGCACTCAGTGGGAGTTGAACTCAGAACCTCTGGGACCGAAGTTCTGTGCTCTGACCACTAGGCCACCACTCCCCCCATTGACTAACCAATAATTAGTCAATAGTATTGATGCTTGTTTATAATGGCATGCAAATAGGAAAGAATTGTATTAGTTATAGTTATAGAAACTAGTTGTTAGGAAAGAACGTTATAACCAACAGTGTCAGGAACTGATTGATTTTAAAAGAGGTTTATACTTCTACCCACTCATTTGACTGACTCATTTTGTCTTATTTTTATATAAAATCCAGTGCTGGGACCTTCAGACTGTTGCTCTTGCCCATCCTCAGGCACCCCATCCACATGTCGGTCAGCAGCATCTGGCTGCAGGTGTGAGCGATGAAGTCTCTGTGTTTGGCAGCTACAGCCAGCTTCAGGCAGGTGGAGTTGCTCCAGTTCTTCAGCTCATAGGTCAACATCTTCATAGCCAGCTGCTCGTCATGCTTGTAGGACTGATCCAGCAGCTCGTAGGCCAGCTGACCAAACTCCCTAAACACAAACACCCTTTTCAGGTCAGAATGCTCAACATCACTCGGCCTTCTCACCAAAGTCATGACAGATCAGCAGACAGTCAGCGAGGAGCAGGATGCGGATCTGCTCTGAGACGCTGGACCACTCCGGCCAGAACCTCAGAATAATCACCAGGACTGACCGTGAACACAACAGGAACAGGACCGGTGGTCTGAACATGGTGAACAGAACCAGAACCAGACCGTGGTTGTGAGGACTCACTTGGAGTTGTTCTCCAGATCCTGATAAATGTCGTCCACCAGCTCGCTCTGAGACGATTCATGAGCCATGGTCTTGTAGAGCTTGCAGGCCACCAGAGCTTTAGCCATGGCCTCTTCTCCCCGCTGCCACAGGAACAGCGCCATCTTCTGGCGCTTCATCAGCACTGCCCATACCATCAGCTCATGGAAAGGATACTGGAACCTGCAGACCTCAGGGTCATCCACGTCAATGTCCACCTCCTCCTCCTTCTTCTTATTCTTCTTCCCTTTGCCCTTTGGTCGGGGCTCATCGTCCTACAGAAACAAAAACCTTTGAGCAACTTTTCTCCTGCAGCTCTTCTGTTTCACACCAACAACACATGCTCACCTCCATACCGAGCAGCTTCAGAGCTTTGGGCTGTGAGAGAGAAAAGATGGAGATCAGAGAGTTGGAAACTAATCAAACTATCATTGTTACCAAGAGGTTAAATCAAACTGGAGCTAAGTTCTCCCTTCTGAGCCGTGCAGATGTGGCCTCCTACTGCCTCCACCTTTACTCACTCTTTTGAGGCCGTACAGGTTGTTGTACAGAGCCCTGAAGTTCTTCCTGGTGTAATTGCAGCGGTACGCTCCACCCATCAGGAACTCCAGAACCAGCCCGATATCAATCAGGGTGATCTGGTAATCTGGAGGGAGATTCCCCTGAAACACACATGGGTGAATGATGGAAAGATTCAGTCTGCGTACTTTCTTCATTCATCAGCAGAAGAAGAACGTTTCTGCACAGTTCTCTCAAGGTTCCACCTCAGCATTTAATGAGATTCAGGCCTGGAGTTTGACTAGACCATTTCAACATCTTTTCTTTCAATGCAGACGACTGTCCACTGTGGCTCTACGCTCTTTCAGGAGGAGTGAATGCTGCTTGGAGAGACTTGATGCAACCTGCTGGGTTTCCTTAGAGAGGAAACTTTCTGACCAACCTGGAGGATCTGATGGAGTCTGACTTTGGAAAGAGAATTGAGATGATGGGATGTGAATTGGAGCTATAGAAATAAAAGTGAATTGAAATTATCTTGCAGCCGTTCTGGTGTAGATCTGCTGCTGTGTTTGGATCACGGTTCTGTTGATGACCCAGTTTAGACCACGCTTCAGCTGTTGAACAGATCATATCACATCGGACTCTAGTATACTTTGGTCTACAGAGAACATCCTGGTCCACTCAGAGACTGTAGGGTGTCCTGTGTCTACCAAACAAGCCCAGACCATCATGGTTCTGTCCATCATGGTTCCTCCATCATGGTTCTGTCCACCATGGTTCTGTCCATCATGGTTCTGTCCCTCATGGTTCCTCCATCATGGTTCTGTCCATCATGGTTCTGTCCCTCATGGTTCCTCCATCATGGTTCTGTCCCTCATGGTTCCTCCATCATGGTTCTGTCCATCATGGTTCTGTCCATCATGGTTCCTCCATCATGGTTCTGTCCATCATGGTTCTGTCCCTCATGGTTCCTCCATCATGGTTCTGTCCATCATGGTTCTGTCCACCATGGTTCCTCCATCATGGTTCTGTCCATCATGGTTCTGTCCACCATGGTTCCTCCATCATGGTTCCTCCATCATGGTTCTGTCCATCATGGTTCTGTCCATCATGGTTCTGTCCACCATGGTTCCTCCATCATGGTTCTGTCCATCATGGTTCTGTCCACCATGGTTCCTCCACCATGGTTCCTCCATCATGGTTCTGTCCATCATGGTTCCTCCATCATGATTCTGTCCATCATTGTTCCTCCATCATGGATCTGTCCATCATGGTTTCCTCCATCATGGTTCTGTCCATCATGGTTCCTCCATCATGGTTCTGTCCATCATGGTTCCTCACTCATGGTTCCTCCATCATGGTTCCTCCATCATGATTCTGTCCATCATTGTTCCTCCAACATGGTTCTGTCCATCATGGTTTCCTCCATCATGGTTCTGTCCATCATGGTTCTGTCCATCATGGTTCCTCCATCATGGTTCTGTCCATCATGGTTCCTCCATCATGGTTCTGTCCATTATGGTTCTGTCCATCATGGTTCTTCCATCATGGTTCCTCCATCATGGTTCTGTCCATCATGGTTCTGTCCATCATGGTTTCCTCCATCATGGTTCTGTCCATCATGGTTCTGTCCATCATGGTTTCCTCCATCATAGTTCTGTCCATTATGGTTCTGTCCATCATGGTTCTTCCATCATGGTTCCTCCATCATGGTTCTGTCCATCATGGTTCTGTCCATCATGGTTTCCTCCATCATGGTTCTGTCCATCATGGTTCTGTCCACCATGGTTCCTCCATCATGGTTCCTCCAACATGGTTCTGTCCATCATGGTTCCTCCATCATGGTTCTGTCCCTCATGGTTGTGTCCCTCATGGTTCCTCCATCATGGTTCTGTCCCTCATGGTTGTGTCCCTCATGGTTCCTCCATCATGGTTCTGTCCAACATGGTTGTGTCCCTCATGGTTCCTCCATCATGGTTCTGTCCAACATGGTTCTGTCCATCATGGTTCCTCCATCATGGTTCTGTCCCTCATGGTTGTGTCCCTCATGGTTCCTCCATCATGGTTCTGTCCCTCATGGTTGTGTCCCTCATGGTTCCTCCATCATGGTTCTGTCCAACATGGTTCTGTCCCTCATGGTTCCTCCATCATGGTTCAGTCCATCATGGTTCTGTCCCTCATGGTTCCTCCATCATGGTTCTGTCCAACATGGTTCTGTCCATCATGGTTTCCTCCATCATGGTTCTGTTCATCATGGTTTCCTCCATCATTGTTCCTCCATCATGGTTCTGTCCCTCATGGTTCCTCCATCATGGTTCTGTCCATTGTGGTTCTGTCCATCACGGTTCTGTCCATCATGGTTCTGTCCATCACGGTTTCCTCCATCATGGTTCTGTCCATCATGGTTCCTCCATCATGGTTCTGTCCATCATGGTTCTGTCCATCATGGTTTCCTCCATCATGGTTCCTCCATCATGATTCTGTCCATCATGGTTTCCTCCATCATGGTTCTGTTCATCATGGTTTCCTCCATCATTGTTCCTCCATCATGGTTCTGTCCCTCATGGTTCCTCCATCATGGTTCTGTCCATTGTGGTTCTGTCCATCACGGTTCTGTCCATCACGGTTTCCTCCATCATGGTTCTGTCCATCATGGTTCCTCCATCATGGTTCTGTCCATCATGGTTCTGTCCATCATGGTTTCCTCCATCATGGTTCTGTCCATCATGGTTCTGTCCATCATGGTTCTGTCCATCATGGTTTCGTCCATCATGGTTCCTCCATCATGGTTCTGTCCATCATGGTTCCTCCGTCATGGTTCCTCCATCATGGTTCTGTCCATCATGGTTTCCTCCATCATGGTTCCTCCATCATGGTTCTGTCCATCATGGTTCTGTCCATCATGGTTTCCTCCATCATGGTTCCTCCATCATGGTTTCCTCCATCATGGTTCCTCCATCATGGTTCTGTCCATCATGGTTCCTCCATCATGGTTCCTCCATCATGGTTTTGTCCATCATGATTTCCTCCATCACGGTTCCTCCATCATGGTTCTGTCCATCAGGGTTCCTCCATCATGGTTCCTCCATCATGGTTCTGTCCATCATGGTTCCTCCATCATGGTTCTGTCCATCATGGTTCCTCCATCACGGTTTACTCCATCATGGATCTGTCCATCATGGTTTCCTCCATCATGGTTCTGTCCATCATGGTTTTGTCCCTCATGGTTCCTCCATCATGGTTCTGTCCATTATGGTTCCTCCATCATGGTCCTGTCCATTGTGGTTCCTCCATCATGGTTCTGTCCATCATGGTTCATCCATCATGGTTCTGTCCATCATGGTTCTGTCCATCATGGTTCCTCCATCATGGTTCATCCATCATGGTTCTGTCCATCATGGTTCCTCCATCATGGTTCTGTCCATCATGGTTTCCTCCATCACGGTTCCTCCATCATGGTTCTGTCCATCATGGTTCCTCCATCATGGTTCCTCCATCATGGTTCTGTCCATCATGGTTCTGTCCCTCATGGTTCCTCCATCATGGTTGCTCCATCATGGTTCCTCCATCATGGTTCTGTCCATCATGGTTCTGTCCATCATGGTTCCTCCATCATGGTCCTGTCCATTGTGGTTCCTCCATCATGGTTCCTCCATCATGGTTCTGTCCATCATGGTTCTGTCCATCATGGTTCCTCCATCATGGTTCATCCATCATGGTTCTGTCCATCATGGTTCTGTCCATCATGGTTCTGTCCATCATGGTTCCTCCATCATGGTTCTGTCCATCATGGTTTCCTCCATCACGGTTCCTCCATCATGGTTCTGTCAATCATGGTTCCTCCATCATGGTTCCTCCATCATGGTTCTGTCCATCATGGTTTCCTCCATCATGGTTCCTCCATCATGGTTCTGTCCATCATGGTTCTGTCCATCATGGTTCCTCCATCACGGTTCCTCCATCATGGTTCTGTCAATCATGGTTCCTCCATCATGGTTCCTCCATCATGGTTCTGTCCATCATGGTTCTGTCCATCATGGTTCTGTCCATCATGGTTCCTCCATCATGGTTCTGTCCATCATGGTTTCCTCCATCACGGTTCCTCCATCATGGTTCTGTCCATCACGGTTCCTCCATCATGGTTCTGTCCATCATGGTTCCTCCATCATGGTTCTGTCCCTCATGGTTCCTCCATCATGGTTCTGTCCATCATGGTTTCCTCCATCATGGTTCCTCCATCATGGTTTCCTCCATCATGGTTCTGTCCATCATGGTTCCTCCATCATGGTTCCTCCATCATGGTTCTGTCCCTCATGGTTCCTCCATCATGGTTCTGTCCATCATGGTTTCCTCCATCACGGTTCCTCCATCATGGTTCTGTCCATCATGGTTCCTCCATCATGGTTCTGTCCCTCATGGTTCCTCCATCATGGTTCTGTCCATCATGGTTTCCTCCATCATGGTTCCTCCATCATGGTTTCCTCCATCATGGTTCCTCCATCATGGTTCTGTCCATCATGGTTCCTCCATCATGGTTCTGTCCATCATGATTTCCTCCATCACAGTTCCTCCATCATGGTTCTGTCCATCATGGTTCCTCCATCATGGTTCTGTCCATCATGGTTCCTCCATCATGGTTCTGTCCATCATGGTTCCTCCATCACGGTTTACTCCATCATGGTTTCCTCCATCATGGTTCTGTCCATCATGGTTTTGTCCCTCATGGTTCCTCCATCATGGTTCTGTCCATCATGGTTCCTCCATCATGGTCCTGTCCATTGTGGTTCCTCCATCATGGTTCTGTCCATCATGGTTTCCTCCATCATGGTTCTGTCCATCATGGTTTTGTCCCTCATGGTTCCTCCATCATGGTTCTGTCCATCATGGTTCCTCCATCATGGTCCTGTCCATTGTGGTTCCTCCATCATGGTTCTGTCCATCATGGTTTCCTCCATCATGGTTCCTCCATCATGGTTCTGTCCATCATGGTTCTGTCCATCATGGTTCCTCCATCATGGTTCATCCATCATGGTTCTGTCCATCATGGTTCTGTCCATCACGGTTCCTCCATCATGGTTCTGTCCATCATGGTTCCTCCATCATGGTTCCTCCATCATGGTTCTGTCCATCATGGTTCTGTCCCTCATGGTTCCTCCATCATGGTTCTGTCCATCATGGTTCTGTCCCTCATGGTTCCTCCATCATGGTTCCTCCATCATGGTTCTGTCCATCATGGTTCTATCCATCATGGTTCCTCCATCATGGTCCTGTCCATTGTGGTTCCTCCATCATGGTTCTGTCCATCATGGTTTCCTCCATCATGGTTCCTCCATCATGGTTCTGTCCATCATGGTTTCCTCCATCATGGTTCCTCCATCATGGTTCTGTCCATCATGGTTCTGTCCATCATGGTTCCTCCATCATGGTTCATCCATCATGGTTCTGTCCATCATGGTTCTGTCCATCATGGTTCTGTCCATCATGGTTCCTCCATCATGGTTCTGTCCATCATGGTTTCCTCCATCACGGTTCCTCCATCATGGTTCTGTCAATCATGGTTCCTCCATCATGGTTCCTCCATCATGGTTCTGTCCATCATGGTTTCCTCCATCATGGTTCCTCCATCATGGTTCTGTCCATCATGGTTCTGTCCATCATGGTTCCTCCATCATGGTTCATCCATCATGGTTCTGTCCATCATGGTTCTGTCCATCATGGTTCTGTCCATCATGGTTCCTCCATCATGGTTCTGTCCTTCATGGTTTCCTCCATCACGGTTCCTCCATCATAGTTCTGTCCATCATGGTTCCTCCATCATGGTTCCTCCATCATGGTTCTGTCCATCATGGTTCTGTCCCTCATGGTTCCTCCATCATGGTTCCTCCATCATGGTTCTGTCCATCATGGTTCTGTCCATCATGGTTCCTCCATCATGGTTCTGTCCCTCATGGTTCCTCCATCATGGTTCTGTCCATCATGGTTCTGTCCATGATGGTTCCTCCATCATGGTTCTGTCCATCATGGTTCCTCCATCATGGTTCCTCCATCATGGTTCTGTCCATCATGGTTCCTCCATCATGGTTCCCCCATCATGGTTCTGTCCATCATGGTTCCTCCACTTCTGAAAGTGACCCGAATGGACCCCCTCACATTTACTAATATGACTCCAGAAAGAATCCATTCTCCTTGATTGATAGGAGAATACTTGTAGTGCTGAGATGTTCTCCTCCTGCCATCATCTTCCTCTCTGCAGGATGATGGACCCAGGTGGTCTGGAGATGACCTTTGACTCTTCCCAGGTTGACGGACAGCAGCAGCTGTTGCTCTGAGGTCCTTGCTGATGTCTTTCTGCCCTGGTGTTGTGTTAGACTTTGGATTGAATTTAGTTTTTAGAGCAACATAATACTTCTGGAACGGGTTGAGCTTTGAAGCAGCAGAGGAATACAGAGTTGAAGATGTTTGAAGGTGTTTAAAGCCAAATGTGCCTAAAGATCAGACAGCTCTCACCTTCTTGACGTCTCGTACCACAAAATGCAGAGTGTTGGCAGGTCCCAGCTTCTGCAGAAACAAGCACAAAGACTTGGACTGTAACCACGAACATTTGGTCTGTGGCCACCTAATCCCTGACAGCAGCACAGACCTTCTGTGTAATCTGAAAATAATGTGACTCCTGTTGTTTTAAAAGCTTTGTCTGTCACTGGATGAGATTAAGGTTAAAAGAGAAGGGATATCAGAGAAGAGGGAGGTCAACACATTCAGCATAAAATGTGGAGGATTTAATGTTTTGAATAAAACCTTTCTTTGATTAAGATCAAACACACACTCTTAGAAAAACTTCTCAACATATAAAAGCCTAACAAGATATCAATGTGAATACTTGTATAAATAAAGGTTAAATAAATGATAATGACTTCTCATCTCCCACTAAACCATCTCCAAAAAGTCATTTTCGGCCCTGGTGGAGGTTTTCCTGCAGCAGTTTTATTGAACTCTAACTCCGGGGAGCCAGCTGGAGTGTTGCTGTGTCTCACTGTGTTGTACAGCTCTTCTAAACGGGGGATCGTCAGGAAGTGATGGATGTTGACGCCATTTTCAATCAGAAGCTTCACAAAATCCACCCTGTCCAACACCAGCGCATCCATCATGGCTTGTTCCAAGGAGTTCACCTGTCCAACAACACGAGCACCAGCATCGTTATCAAAGCCGCCGGCATGCCTCTGCCAGATGCTGCCGCTCTCTTACCCAGTTCAGCAGCTCCAGTTTTCGAGGGTCCGTCTCCTCCGGCGGCTCCGGTTTGGTCTTCCCTCCTTTTCCTTTCTTTCCTCTGGCTTTGCCTTTTCCTGCTGATGCTGCTGTTTGTCTCTGGGCTGCCGGGCTTTTGGGTCGATCAGCCGTCAGGGCGCTCACAGGCTGGAAAACAGAAACGGTCAAACGACGCACAACAACCAACAGACTGAAGGGTTTGCTGCGGCGAGAACTCACCGGCCAGTGGAGGCCGTAGACAAAGATCTGACTGCGAGCGATGTCCACTCTGTTCCAGGCCAGAGCCAAACTCAGCTGATCAGAGGCAGACGCATTGGTGCCTGGAGTCATGAACAAAGTCAGAGTCACACGGACTGAATAAACAACAATGCTGGTCCTCATGGCCACAGTTACCTTTCAGCAGAGCGGTGAGGATGGACATCTCAATGTCCTGCTGTCCCTCTGAGCCCATTCTGAACACTGTGATCTGCACAGAGAAGCAAACACCAAAGATCTCACAGAGTCTGGAGGCTCAGTTAACTTCCAGAGAAGCTTGGAGAGTCAAGGAGAGCTGATCAGAAAATCAGGGATGCATCAAAAAGCAGGTCTGACCCGATCAGACAGCCACAGATCCTGGTGGGTGAAGGTGGTTCTGTGTGATCTAAGCATCTGAGAGCAGAGATGCTGATGACTGATTGCTGTGAGCTTTGCTCCTGCATCTGTTCTCCAGCCAGCCACCCGGCTCTTTGCTGGCAGGTTTAGGCCTGGAGCAGCTGGAGCCATCACCAACATGGATGTTCTGCCATTTTATTTCAAAGGCTTTCAATGTTCTGGAAATGTTCTCTCACCAGCCATATTATCAGCTGCTCCAGGTCAGTTGCATCACCGTGTCAGCTTGTTCAGCTGAGTGGCTGCAGCCTCCAAAGCACCTAAATAACTCCAGCATCAGCCCAACAATAAGCTGCTCAGCAGACTTTGCTACTTTACCCAACTATAGATCAGTTCCCATATTTTATTCTAAGCTATTCTGGAAGTCTGCAGGCTTCTGTCCACGCTGGACGTGGCGGTCTCTGGAGAACCTTTAGGATCCTGTCTGACTCACAGAGGCGGGGAGGTTTCCATCAGTTATCTCAGAGACACTGGAGCCAGTAGGTCTTCAGCTGTGGCTTTATGCTGACAGACATGAGTAATCACACCCTGATCATTCTGATCAGCAGCATGGAAGAGTGAGCGCTTACCCACAATGCACCACACTAAAAACCCTGACCCTAAAAATCAACTAAAAGAGGGGGAAACAAAGAAAATGTCCAATAAAGGAATAAAACCATCCTGACTAAAGCAAAAAAGCAAAATAATCAGCAGATAATCAGCAGATTGTGGCTCTACGTGTTTCCTCAGATGGTTCCTCAACAGACCTGATCTCGTTCCTTCACTTCTAGAGGATCGCTGGATGATACTCTGCAGTTTCCTTTAGTGCATTTAGATGGATGATGAGAGGTTAGACGTGGTTCTGGATGCACGGTTCACCTGTGGCGCTCTGGGAGGACATGTGGGGCTGTTAATCTGACAGCAGACCATTTAAAGTGAATTGATGCTCAGATTGCTTTACATGCAGCTGTTCTGTGGAAGGATTGTGGGATTAAATAAATGGTTGGAACAATCTCAGTTAAGTGCTGCATCAAATGTAAACCCTTGATCATTATGTTAATGTTGCAGTGAGCAGGTCAGAACCAGCTCAGATCCAGGCCAGCATGGACTCCTTTTACCTCTGCTCTCCTACCCAGACACTCTGCCGGACGAAGACGCTCCCAGCTTTAGGAAAACTTTGGAACATGTTAGGACTGGATCCAATAATTTCTCCAAATAAAATAATATCACAACTAACATTAGTGAAATGCTTCGAAAAGGAAAAAGATGATTTAATTGGTCCCTAAACATCAAATAAAGAAAATGTATTTACAGTTCAGATTTTTAACAATTAATGTGTATTAATTTAGTAACAAGTTAAATTCTGTTACATGATTTGAATTGTTGAATAAAACGATACCTGCTTGTTACACGGAACATTATTTACACCGATAAGAAATGTTAAAGAATTCAAAAGAAACACCACAGCATTGTGACCTCCTCCACTCACGGTGTGAATGATTTATAAGTTGTAGGTGATAAAGGTGTAAAAGACAGATTAGTCAGAAACATTTAACTCCTTTACCCTACATGTGTGCAGAGTTTACTTTTTAAAGATCGCTAGTGCTCGAATCATCCCTTTCAACTATTGTCTTGATATCAGCTGTTTGGGCTGATATTCACCAGACAATACCTAACAGACAGAGAGTTATTTATTAAACATGGAACAACAGGAAATAGCACCAAAAAAGACTTCTTGGCCCTTAAAAGAGTGGTCCATCCAGCCGACCATCAGAACCATCCTCCCTAATCTGCCCGCTCCCATCAGGCCGGCTTCACCGCTCCCTAAAACTGAAAGGCTGAAGAAGAGTTTTTACCCATAAGCCATTGGTTTGCTAACTCTGAGCCCTAAATTGAACTGTGCTACTCATTCACTGCACTGTTTAATCTTGAACTAGTCCATGCACTTTATTACACCTTATTGCCACACCTGAAACAATATACGCTTATGTATATTTCGCTGTGATTTCTGATTTTACTATTTTACCTTTTACACTTAGAGATATATGTGGTGTGTGCGGTTCTACGTGAACTACTGCTCTATGTTGTTTGTGTTTTGGCTGCAGGAACCACATTCCCGGGTGCAACTGCATTCGACAAATAAGCAGAAAAAGATATTTAGTTTCATAATTTAAGCCTTTAAGGAGAACCAAGCTGGAGGCGTAAACAACTAAAAGGCACACCAGGTCCTGAGGGCCCTGCACGTTTTGCGGGTTTCTGCTCCAACAAACCCGTCTTCAAGATATGCTTCATCGATGGGCTTCTGAAGTACCTCATTCAGTATTCATTCAGTCATTAATTCATTCGTTCACTCGTTGACGGGTTTGTCTGTCTCAGCAGGAGAGGAAACTGTCTCTCACGGCGTTTTTCAGTGTGGAGGATGAATGACGACACAGAGGAGATGTGAGAAGCTCATTCATTCATTCATAGTAACTCCCCATTCATTTGTTCAGTCATTCAGTCACTTGTTCACTAGTTGACAGGTTTATCTGTCTCAGCAGGAGAGGAAACCGTCTCTCACAGCGTTTTTCAGTGTGGAGGATGAATGATGTTTGGGGAGTGTTGGCCTAGTGGTTAGAGCAGCTTGCACTCAGAGAAGGATGCAAGTACCCGGTTCAATCCCCAGCGCCTGCACTCTGGGTCCCTGAGCAAGACCCTTAACCCCTGATTGCTCCCTGGGCGCCGCACATGACAGCCCACTGCTCCCCAAGGGTGATGGGTTAAAAGCAGAGAACACATTTCATTGTAATGTATGTTTCAATGACAATAAAGATGATATTACTATATTACTAATGACGACACAGATGAGATGGTGAGAAGCTCATTCACTCATTCATTCAGTCATTCAGTCACTCGTTCACTAGTTGACAGGTTTATCTTTCTCAGCAGGAGAGGAAACTGTCTCTCACGGCGTTTTTCAGTGTGGAGGATGAACGACGACACAGATGAGATGGTGAGAAGCTGCTTTAATGTTGATGAGAACATGAAGGCGACTCTACCAATGATGCAACAATGAGCAGAAGCTGAGCTTTCCGGTCCTACCAGAGCCCTCTTCTTCATGCACTCCATCACCATGAGGTAGATCTGCTGCGCCTGACTGCGGCTGTAGTTGAAGGTCTTCTGGATGGTGACGAGCAGTTGATCTTTGACGCTCTCATTGACCAACCTGCCGGGGCAGAGCGGCACATTGAAGAGAAAGCGAAAGGCTGTCGCCATCCTGAGTAAACGAGCAGGTTTCTCACCCGTCCTCCTCGCAGTATTTGTGAGCGAAGGAGATGATGTCCGATGCCCGACCACTGCCGTCACAAACCACCACCGGGACCGGCGGCTCCTCCTTCAGACTTTCCAGCACGATGGAGATGACGTTAGGACCGCCCTCCAGGATCAGGCAGACGACCGGGACGCCCTGACCCAAACCTGACAACAGAACAAGATGGCCCACATGAGCGTCTACAAGAAGTTTGTTTTCTCTTCCTGCTCAGACAGGAGAAGCACACGAGCTCCACTGAAAGCAAAGATGCAGTAATGATGGGACATCCATGAACATGGGATCTGACTGAAGAATATTTCACCAGGCGTCACAACGGACAGAGAGAATGCATCTCATAGTTCTGAGGCAACTTAAAAATGAACTTTGACCCCAAAAGGAGTCCTTAGCGTATCTCTTTTCCTTCGCTGCTCTGTGGACATTTAGAGAATTACAGAAAGTACTGTTGAATAATTTCAGTGATTTCAACATTTTCTGTCTTTCTGTTGGCTCATCTTACTGTTTTTGTTTTTGTGGTCTATAGACTTTTTATTCAATACAATTCAATTCAATTTTATTTATATAGCGCCAATTCATGAAACATGTCATCTCAAGGCACTTTACAAAGTCAAGTTCAATCATATTATACAGATTGGTCAAAAATTTCCTATATAAGGGAACCAGTTGATTGCATCAAAGTCCCGACAAGCAGCATTCACTCCTGGAGAAGCCTAGAGCTACAGGGAGAGTCGTCTGCATTGTCCATGGCTTTGCAGCAATCCCTCATACTGAGCAAGCATGAAGCGACAGTGGAAAGAAAAAACACCCGTTAGCGGGAAGGAAAAACCTCCAGCAGAACCAGAACTGGGCTCAGTATGAACGCTCATCTGCCTCGACCCACTGGGGGTTACAGAAGACAGAGCAGAGACACAACAAGAGAGACAAAAAGCACAGAAGCACACATTGATCCAGTAATCTGTTCTACATTAGATGGTAATAGTGGTGATCTGTCTTCTCTGGATGATGTCACAGTTAACAGAACGCCAGACCAGGTGTACCTACTATGAAGATAAAAGAGAGAGAGCAAAAAGTTAAAAGCTGAAATAACAGCAGTCATTTCAATGCAATGCAATGTAAAACTAGAGAACAGTAGAACTCAGTAGAGTGAGAAAAATAGACCCTGATGTCCTCCAGTAGCCTAAGCCTATAGCAGCATAACTATAGAGGTAGCTCAGGGTAACATGAGCTACTCTAACTATAAGCTTTGTCACAAAGGAAAGTTTTAAGATTAGTCTTAAAAGTAGACGGGGTGTCTACCTCACGGACCAAAACTGGGAGTTGGTTCCACAGGAGAGGAGCCTGATAGCTAAAGGATCTGCCTCCCATTCTACTTTTAGAGACTCTAGGAACCACCAGCAGACCTGCAGTCTGAGAGCGAAGTGCTCTGTTAGGGACATACGGGGTAATCAGAGCTCTGATATATGATGGAGCTTGATTATTAAGGGCTTTATACGTTAGAAGAAGAATTTTAAATTCTATTCTTGATTTAACAGGAAGCCAATGAAGGGAAGCTAAAATTGGAGAAATATGATCCCGCTTGTTGATTTTCATCAGAACTCTTGCTGCAGCATTTTGGATCAGCTGAAGACTTTGAACTGCATTTTGTGGACTTCCTGATAGTAAAGAATTACAATAGTCCAGCCTTGAAGTAACAAATGCATGGACTAGTTTTTCAGCATCACCCCTGGACAGAATGTTTCTAATTTTGGCGATATTCCTGAGGTGAAAAAAGGAAACTCTGGAAACCTGTTTAATATGGGATTTAAATGACATGTCTTGGTCAAAAATAACACCAAGATTTTTTACTTTATTACCAGAGGCCAAGTTAATGCCATCCAGATTAAGTGATTGGTTAAGAAGTTTATTTTTTGAGGACTCTGGTCCAAAGATTACAACTTCGGTCTTGTCAGAATTTAGATGCAGGAAATTAAAAGTCATCCAGCTTTTGATGTCATCAAGACATGACTGCAGTCGAAGTAATTGATTGGATTCATCAGGATTTATGGATAAATATAGCTGAGTGTCATCAGCATAACAGTGGAAATTAATCCCATGCTGTCTGATAATTTTGCCAATCGGAAGCATATATATAGTAAAGAGAATTGGTCCAAGGACTGAACCCTGTGGTACTCCACAAGTGACCCTAGAGCTTGAAGAAGATTTATTATTAAAAAATTTTATGTGCTTGGGTTCTTATTTTGATGGGTTTGGGTCAGTGTTTCTGGTTCTCCTGGTTCCTCAGGAGCTGAAGGTAGAGGTGACAGCTGAGCCTCCCTTTGCTGTCCCTGCCTTACAGACGTGTCCAGGCATAGGATGACAAAGGGAAACCCACAGGTCACATGATGGGTGGTGTGAGCAGGTGGGCTTTACAGGGCCAGGGCAGGGACTGAGTAGTTAGTTAGTTAGTTAGTTAGTTAGTTAGTTAGTTAGTTAGTTAGTTAGTTAGTTAGTTAGTTAGTTAGTTAGTTAGTTAGTTAGAGTCTCGTGACTCACGTGTGTTGATCTTCTGCAGGGAGATGTGCTTTTCCAGCTGCCGACGAAGGCGGACCTCAGCTCCGTATTTTCCCGTGGTCCCGTTGTCAGACAGGATGAAGTGCGAGTGGCTGCTGTTCAGGACCGACAGCTTGCTGAGTGGGTTGGACATGGTCTGGTAGGGGCATGTCACCTGAAACACAGCTAACATAACTAACAGGAAATGTATAAATAACCGATTTACCAGCCAGGCGAGCATACAATGTTTTTTCTATGCAGATGATACCATTTCACTCCTGTAAAACATTTTAATTGTGAACTTGGAACCTGCGGATCATATTTACGAAAACAGCCACAATAAAAAAATAAATAATTAAGCAGAAAGTTCGTTTCTGCCTTTCAGTGTGGGGTTGTTGTTTTTTTTTGTAATGAGGTGGAAATATACCTTCACACCGGGGTCTCCTCCCAGTGGGAGGCACCTGGAACACCTGAGGAAGGCCCCCAGGTGTCTGTTCAGGTGTCCAAAACATGTCTTGTCTTGTCAGAATTTAAGTGCAGGAAATTTAAAGTCATCCAGCTTTTGATGTCATCAAGACATGACTGCAGTCGAAGTAACTGATTGGATTCATCAGGATTTATGGATAGATATAGCTGAGTGTCATCAGCATAACAGTGGAAATTAATCCCATGCTGTCTGATAATTTTGCCAATCGGAAGCATATATATAGTAAAGAGAATTGGTCCAAGGACTGAACCCTGTGGTACTCCACAAGTGACCCTAGAGTTTGAGGAAGATTTATTATTAACATGAACAAATTGGAAAGATACAATCCGAAAGATAAGATTTTAACCAGCCTAATGCTTTCCCCTTAATCCCTACAGTATGCTCAAGTCTTTGTAGGAGAATATTGTGATCAACTGTATCAAATGCAGCATTGAGATCTAACAGGACAAGTACAGACACAAGTCCATTATCTGAGGCCATGAGAATATCATTAGTGACCTTCACCAGAGCTGTTTCAGTGCTATGATGAGCTCTGAAGCCTGACTGAAACTCCTCAAGTAGGTCATTGCTTTGTAAATGTTCACAAAGTTGATTAGCAACTACTTTCTCAAGAATTTTAGATAAGAAAAGAAGATTAGATATAGGTCTGTAATTTACTAACTCATCTTGATCAAGAGAAGGTTTCTTAAGTAAAGGTTTAATAACAGCTACTTTAAAAGCCTGTGGTACATATCCATTTACTAAGGATAGATTAATCATGTCCAAAATAGGGCCACTGATCAATGGGAATATCTCCTTAAACAACTTGGTTGGGATTGGGTCTAACATACAGGTAGAAGGTTTAGATGAAGCTAATATTTTAGATAGCTCAGAAAGCTCTACTGCTTCTAAACAGTTCAGACACAGCGCAGGTTCTAAAGATTCCTCCAACGCTGCCTCACTTACTGAGGACAAGGTAATCATGTTTGGGAGGATGCCAATTATTTTATTTTTAATGGCATCAATTTTATTTATGAAGAATCCCATAAAATCATTACTACTAAGAGCTAAGGGAATGGATGGATCAACAGAGCTGCAGCTCTGAGTAAGTTTGGCAACTGTACTGAAGCGAAATCTAGGATTATTTTTATTCTCCTCAATTAATGATGAAAAATATGCTTCTCTAACTCTGCGAACGCTCTTACTATACAACAATAGACTGTCCCTCCAGATTAAGTAGGATTCCTCTTGGTGTGTAGAGCGCCATTTTCTCTCCAATTTCCTAACATTGTGCTTCAAGGAACGCAGCTCTGAATTAAACCAGGGAGCCAGCTTCCTGTGAATTATGACCTTTTTTTTCAAGGGAGCTACATTGTCTAATGCAGAACGCAATGAGGAAGTCACACCGTTAACAAAGGTGTCGATTTGTGAATGGGAAGAAACAGCATTGCTGCCATCTACAGGGCATTTCTGCAATACCGAGGATATTAAAAGGGGGACAGACTCTTTAAGTTTTGAAACAGCATTATCCGATAAAGATCTACTATAATGGAACGCTCTTTTGGGGGTGGAGAACTCAGTTAGATTAAATTCAATTCAATTTAAACTCAAAGGTTATTACAAAATGGTCAGATAGGACAGGGTTGTGAGGAAATATTGTTAATTCTTCACAATCAATGCCATATGTCAGCACAAGGTCTAAAGTATGGAGCCAAGAGTGCGTCGGTTTATGCACATTTTGAACAAAACCAATTGAATCTAGGATAGTTTTAAAGGCTACACTAAGGTTATCACATTCAGTGTCAACATGAACGTTAAAATCCCCCACTATAATAACCTTGTCAGTGTTTAACACCAAATCAGATAAGAAGTCTGACAGCTGATCCAGAAACTGAGTGTAAGGGCCTGGTGGACGATAAAAAACAACAAACAGGAGATTTTATTGCTTTGCAGTTTGGATGAGGGAAACTGAGGGTTAAATGTTCAAAAGAACTGTAGTTATTAATTGGTCTGGGACTAATTAATAAATCAGACTGAAAGATGGTTGCCACTCCTCCTCCTCTTCCCACAGATCTGGGAATGTGGAAATTTGAATAATTGGAGGGAGTTGACTCATTTATGCTAACGTAGTCCTCTTGTAGCCAGGTTTCTGTGAGACAAAATAAATCAATCTGATTATCAGAAATCAATTCATTAACTAACAAAGTCTTTGGAGGGAGAGACCTTATATTTAATAAACCACATTTAATTGTTTTATTTTTTGGTTCAAGGTGAGCCGTATTGATTTTTTATCAGATTTTTAGGATTTGTTCCTTTTAGATCAGTTTTTGATCTGTTAAGTTTTGGCCGTGGGAAAGACACCGTCTCAATAGGATAATGGGTGGGTAACAGTACAGAAGCTGCAGAGAGGTGTGTTAAACTACGGCTCTGCTTCCTGGTCTGGACCCTGGGTTGTCAGCATTTAGGAGAACTAATAAATCCGGCCAGATTCCTAGAAAGAAGAGCTGCACCATCCAAAGTGGGATGGATGCCGTCTCTCCGGATCAGACCAGGTTTTCCCCAGAAAGTTCTCCAGTTATCAATGTAGCCCACGTTGTTTTCAGGACACCACCTAGACAACCAGCGGTTGAATGATGACATGCGGCTAAACATGTCATCACTGGACAGATCAGGCAGGGGACCAGAGAAAATTACGGAGTCCGATATTGTTTTAGCAAACTTACACACCGAAGCAACACCAACTTTGGTGACCTCTGATCGGCGTGACCGGGTGTCATTACCACCAGCGTGAATAACAATCTTACTGTATTTACGCTTATCCTTAGCCAGCAGTTTTCGGTAGGATTCTATGTCGCCCGTTCTGGCCCCTGGTAGGCATTGAACTATGGTCCCTGGTGTCTCTAGTGCCACGTTTCTTAGTAAGGAGCTGCCAATAATTAAGGTCGGCTCCTCGGCGAGACTGTCGCTCAGAGGGGAAAATTTATTAGAAACGCAGACGGGTTGGTGGTGATCTGGGGGCTGAAATCTAGAGCTATGCGTACTACGAACCGTCACCCAGCCGGCCTGCTTAACCGGCTGTTCGAGTGCGGCTGTTGGTTCGCTACGTGAAGTTACTCTTTGTGGCTCCGCGCTAGCAAAGGAGCGGCTATCAGCCGGTTTTTCAACAGCACGGAGCCGGGTCTGCAGTTCTGACACCCTCGCCTCCAAAGCTACAAAAATACTACATTTATTACATGTACCATTATCACTAAAGGAGGCAGAGGAATAACTAAACATCTGACACAGAGAGCAGCAGATAGGAGACTTAGTCAGAGACGGAGAAGCCATTATGAGGTTAAGGCTTGGCTAAAGCTAGGCTAACGCTAGGCTAGCGCCCTCCTACCACGCCAAAAAGCAAACCGTGTGAAACACGGAGAGTTCTCAAATGTGATGTGCAGCCACAGAAAATGTTTTAGAAGTGCTTATGTTTTGGAAACAGATGTTACAGCAAAGAGGTTTAAAGATAAAAGCGAGAGAGCCTGGAGCAACACACTGCAGTTCACACAGCGACAACAGGAAGTGACACAATACGCCTTACCGCAAACAGGAAGTCCGCCAACTGTTTGGACCTTCTCTGTTTGGAATTCTGATGGTCGTGGCTGGAAGATGCCAACGTCATCTTCCAGAGAAAAGCAGAGACGAGGCCCTGAAGTGCCAAGTCAAAGGCCATCTTCTGTCCATTGACACATTAACAGAATCAGTGAAACAGGGCAGCCTGGCAGACTCCAATCACCGTAAGGAACATCAACGACTATTTCCCATGAATGTGGACTCAGCTGTGGTCCTGGATGTACAAGGAGCCATTCCGTACATCCTACTACTCCCAAAACTGTCTTATAGTGTCTATAGAAACCAACAAAGGTGTGGCATTAAAGATGCCATCTATCAGCAGGACTGTGTAGACCATCACACACCAGCATATATCAATCATTTTCCTTCATTACTATCTAATGTCGACTAACAGCCAATCAGAGGGAATTACAAGGTAGCTGAGACAGGAGTTCAGAGATGTCTCAAAAATTCAACAAAGGTTGATAACTTCTGTCTCTTCTTCTTGGGTTTAATTTTGATTATTCTTCATGGTTAACATGGTCTAATCAGACTTTTCTTACATCTTTCCCAATCAGGTCCTCTTTGTTCTCTACAATTCCCCAGGGTGCGATGCCGATGGCGCAGACCTTCCCTCTGGACTTGGACGAATGGTCTTTGAGAGCATCTCCAACATGTCGGATCACTCCTGAAACAGAGAGAGCTCGTCAGAGTCCAGCGGGCCACAGGTTTCTCACCTTCTGAAGATTACAATTTTCTCCTTATTGACATTTTAAGACACTTATGGACTAGATTCTACCGGAATAAGTTTACCAGGTTTTCTTCCAACAACTTGCCTGCCAGCCTGTGTTCATATTTGACTGATGTCAGTTTTAATCTAAAGCAACAGGAGCGAGTCTGTGTTCTCATGTCGTCATGTTGTAAACAGCTTCTCTGTGGCAGTAACACACTCAATGATACATGGATATTACCCTGATGACTAGCTGGAGGAATTTCAAGCATTATTTTATTAATACCTATATAAATAGTTCCACCTGGCTCTGAACAGTTTAGGAGGATTTATGAGAATAAAACAGCTGATTTTCATGACAAACGTATCTTTAAAATTTCAGTGTGATCAACTGGTTATTAGCGTTGAGCAGTTCAGATATTAGACATAAATTATTGCTGGATATGAGTCAGTACCGGTCACCGGTTTGAGGTTTGCAAGTAGAACGTTTTAATCCTATGTTTGTCAGATGGAAACCATTTTGAAGAGAAAGTAACAGTTGTTTCATGAAGAATGGCTGGTTAATTCAATTCCAGTTCAGATCATTTATATCACGGCAATTCAAAACCCGTCATCTCAAGGAACATTCAATTCAATTCAATTCAATTTTATTTATATAGCGCCAAATCATGAAACATGTCATCTCAAGGCACTTTACAAAATCAAGTTCAATCATATTATACAGATTGGGTCAGATTATACAGATTGGTCAAAATGTCCTATATAAGGAAACCAGTTGATTGCATCAAAGTCCCGACAAGCAGCATTCACTCCTGGGGAACCGTAGAGCCACAGGGAGAGTCGTCTGCATTGTCCATGGCTTTGCTGCAATCCCTCATACTGAGCAAGCATGAAGCGACAGTGGGAAGAAAAACCACCCATTAACGGGAAAAAAAAACCTCCGGCAGAACCGGGCTCAGTATGAACGGTCATCTGCCTCGACCGACTGGGGTTACAGAAGACAGAGCAGAGACACAACAAGAGAGACAAAAAAGCACAGAAGCACACATTGATCTAGTAATCTGTTCTACATTAGATGGTAGTAACGGGTGAGCCGTCTTCTCTGGATGATGTCAAAGTTAACAGAACGCCAGACCAGGTGTACCTACTATGAAGAAAAAGAGAGAGAGCAAAAAGTTAAAAGCTGAAATGACGACAGTCATTTCAATGTAATACAATGCAAAACTGGAGAACAGTAGAATGAAGAACAGTAGAAATCAGTAGAGTGAGAAAATTAGACCCTGATGTCCTCCAGTAGCCTAAGCCTATAGCAGCATAACTATAGAGGTAGCTCAGGGTAACATGAGCCACTCTAACTATACGCTTTGTCAAAAAGGAATGTTTTAAGATTAGTCTTAAAAATAGATAGGGTGTCTGCCTCACGGACCAAAACTGGGAGTTGGTTCCACACGAGAGGAGCCTGATAGCTAAAGGATCTGCCTCCCATTCTACTTTTAGAGACTCTAGGAACCACCAGCAGACCTGCAGTCTGAGAGCAAAGTGCTCTGTTAGGAACATACGGGGTAATCAGAGCTCTGATATATGATGGAGCTTGATTATTAAGGGCTTTATACGTTAGAAGGAGAATTTTAAATTCTATTCTTGATTTAACAGGAAGCCAATGAAGGGAAGCTAAAATTGGAGAAATATGATCCCTCTTGTTGATTTTCATCAGAACTCTTGCCGCAGCATTTTGGATCAGCTGAAGACTTCGAACTGCATTTTGTGGACTTCCTGATAGTAAAGAATTACAATAGTCCAGCCTTGAAGTAACAAATGCATGCACTAGTTTTTCAGCATCACCCCTGGACAGAATGTTTCTAATTTTGGCGATATTCCGGAGGTGAAAAAAGGAAACTCTGGAAACCTGTTTAATATGGGATTTAAATGACATGTCTTGGTCGAAAACAACACCAAGATTTTTAACTTTATTACCAGAGGCCAAGTTAATGCCATCCAGATTAAGTGATTGATTAAGAAGTTTATTTTTTGAGGACTCTGGCCCAAAGATTACAACTTCTGTCTTGTCAGAATTTAAATGCAGGAAATTTAAAGTCATCCAGCTTTTGATGTCATCAAGACATGACTGCAGTCGAAGTAACTGATTGGATTCATCAGGATTTATGGATAAATATAGCTGAGTGTCATCAGCATAACAGTGGAAATTAATCCCATGCTGTCTGATAATTTTGCCAACCGGAAGCATATATATAGTAAATAGAATTGGTCCAAGGACTGAACCCTGTGGTACTCCACAGGTGACCCTAGAGTTTGAAGAAGATTTATTATTAACATGAACAAACTGGAATCTGTCCGACAGATAAGATTTAAACCAGCCTAATGCTTTTCCCTTAATCCCTACAGTATGCTCAAGTCTTTGTAGGAGAATATTGTGATCAACTGTGTCAAATGCAGCACTGAGATCTAACAGGACAAGTATAGACACAAGTCCATTATCTGAGGCCATGAGAATATCATTGGTGACCTTCACCAGAGCTGTTTCAGTGCTATGATGAGCTCTAAAGCCTGACTGAAACTCCTCAAGTAGGTCATTACTTTGTAAATGTTCACAAAGTTGATTAGCAACTACTTTCTCAAGAATTTTAGATAAGAAAAGAAGATTAGATATAGGTCTGTAGTTTACTAGCTCATCTTGATCAAGAGAAGGTTTCTTAAGTAAAGGTTTAATAACAGCTACTTTAAAAGCCTTTGGTACATATCCATTTACTAAGGATAGATTAATCATGTCTAAAATAGGACCACTGATCAAAGGGAATACCTCCTTAAACAACTTGGTTGGGATTGGGTCTAACATACAGGTAGAAGGTTTAGATGAAGCTAAAATTTTAGATAGCTCAGAAAGCTCTACTCCTTCTAAACAGTTCAAACACTGTGCAGGTTCTAAAGATTCCTCCAATGCTGCCTTACTTACTGAGGACGAGGTAATCATGTTTGGGAGGATGCCAATTATTTTATTTTTAATGGAATCAATTTTATTTATGAAGAATCCCATAAAATCATTACTGCTAAGAGCTAAGGGGATGGCTGGATCAACAGAGCTGTGGCTCTGGGTAAGTTTGGCAACTGTATTGAAGAGAAATCTAGGATTATTCTTATTCTCCTCAATTAATGATGAAAAATATGCTGCTCTAACTCTGCGAATGGTCTTGTTATACAACAATAGACTGTCCCTCCAGATTAGGTAGGATTCCTCTTGGTGTGTAGAGCGCCATTTTCTCTCCAATTTCCTAACATTGTGCTTCAAGGAATGCAGCTCTGAATTAAACCAAGGAGCCAGCTTCCTGTGAATAATCCCCTTCTTTTTCAAGGGAGCTACATTGTCTAATGCAGAACGCAATGACAAAGTCATACCGTTTGCAAAGACATCTATTTGTGAATTGGAAGAAACAACATTGCTGCCATCTACAGGGCATTTCTGCAATACGGAGGATATTAAAAAGGGGACAGACTCTTTAAGTTTTGATACAGCATTATCCGATAAAGATCTACTATAATGGAACCCTCTTTTGGGGGTGGAGAACTCAGTTAGATTAAACTCAAATGTTATTAAAAAATGATCAGATAGGACAGGGTTGTGAGGAAATACTGTTAATTCTTCACAATCAATGCCATATGTCAGCACAAGGTCTAAAGTATGGAGCCAAGAGTGCGTCGGTTTATGCACATTTTGAGCAAAACCAATTGAATCTAGGATAGTTTTAAAGGCTACACTAAGGTTATCACATTCTGTGTCAACATGGATGTTAAAATCACCCACTATAATAACCTTATCAGTATTTAACACCAAATCAGATAAGAAGTCTGACAGCTGATCCAAAAACTGAGTGCAAGGGCCTGGTGGACGATACAAAACAATAAACAGAAGAGGTTTTATTGCTTTGCAGTTTGGATGAGGGAAACTGAGGGTTAAATGTTCAAAAGAACTGTAGTTATTAATTGGCCTGGGACTAATTAATAAATCAGACTGAAAGATGGCTGCCACTCCTCCTCCTCTTCCCACAGATCTGGGAATGTGGAAATTTGAATAATTGGAGGGAGTTGACTCATTTATACTAACGTAGTCCTCTTGTAGCCAGGTTTCTGTGAGACAAAACAAATCAATCTGTTTATCAGAAATCAATTCGTTAACTAACAAAGTCTTTGGAGGGAGAGACCTTATATTTAATAGACCACATTTAATTGTTTTATTTTTAGGTTCAAGGTGAACCGTATTGATTTTTATTAGGTTTTTATGATTTGTTCCTTTTAGATAAGTTTTTGATCTGTTAAGTTTTGGCCGTGGGAAAGACACCGTCTCAATAGGATAATGGGTGGGTAACAGTACAGAAGCTGCAGAGAGGTGTGTTAAACTACGGCTCTGCTTCCTGGTCTGGACCCTGGGTTGTCAGCATTTAGGAGAACTAATAAAACCGGCCAGATTTCTAGAAAGAAATCAAATAAGGAGCTGAATGCTGTGGAGACAGACACCAGCCCCCCTCCCCGCCTCCCTGTAGATGATGGACGGACGCATAGAGGTCACACCTGTGCTGACTCCTCCTGTGAAGATCCATGCTCCGGTGGTGACAGCGGCTTTGATCAGACCCTTTCCAAAGACCTGCTTCAGTTTGGGGGGCAGGTCGAAGTTTTGGAGCCCTCCATGGACAGAGATGAGCAGTGTCGGCAGCTCCAGCTGCCACTCTTTCACCATCAGGTGGAGGAGAGAGTCTGGCTTGGAGTCATGGGAGACCCTGAGGTACTAGAAGAAAGGGGGAGTATGAAGGTGAGAAAGTCAGTCATTTCTCTACATTATTGTCCTGATAAAACGCAGGCTGAGCTCTGGTACCATGGCCTTGTTGACATGCCCCCCTCCCTGGAACTCCAGGACTCCGTAGGCGTCGGTGGGGAACGTCTGGGTGTGTTTTAGGACACTCCATCTTTCTGTAGGCTGGACGTCCAGCTGGACCAGCTGGGCCATATCCTCTACTGCCCCTGCAGGGATGGGGGTGTGCTGCGCCACCAGCTGACCACAGCTGCACCTAAACAACGGCAGGAGGAAGAAGCCCACTTTACCTCAAAATGAAGGGAAGACGAGTCTGTTTATAACCAAGGTAAACACAAAGACATGTCAGGTTTTCAGGCGCCTTGGTCCAAAGCAGAGGAGCAGAGGTACCAAACGCTGCCTTCTCTCGTTATGTTCTGCTTCTGGGAACACTGAGGAAGAAGTCAAGACCTTATGGGTCAACGTGGCTCTGAAATGCATTCAGCCCAGTCGGTTCTTTGACAAAAAGGGGGTCAGTGCAGTGATTTAAGAGTGCGCTCTGACATGACCCATTACCCTGCTGTTGGTCGGGACTCCGGATGTTGTTTTCAGGTCCAGGTCCCAGAAAAGACCGGCTGCAGTGATCTGACCGGCTGAAAATACCGGCTGCAGCTGGTCCGGTTCCTGTTTGGACAGAACCGTTTATTCTACGGAGGTTTTTAAGTTGATGGTAGCCGGATTTATGAGCAGACTTTACGTGGATTTGATCTGAGGCCAAATCCACCCCCAGGTTCCTCACATGTTCGGTGCTCTTCAGCCCTGTTGAGTCCAGCTGAGTGGTGAAACTGATCCTTACATTTCTGGAACCAAAAACCATGACTTCTGTCTGTTCTGCATCGACTTGGAGGAGGTTCTGACCCGTCAACAGAAAGTGAAGTGTCATCAGCATACAATTGACAGGAGATGCTGACGTTAAGCTAGGGGGGTCGTATAGATGTTGTGATTTATGGGGCCAGAATGGACCCCTGATTTGTTTGCTCTCCTTGATTCATAAATACCAAAAGTCACTAAGTAATCTCTGTCTGCCCAATGGGATCTGAACCAGTTTAGTACAGACTTAGACTTAGACAACTTTGTCATTTTGTATGCACAGAGTGCGTACAGAACGATATTTCGTTTGCGTACAGCTTGAAAAATTACAGTAAATTGCAGTAAATTACAGGATAAGGTGCAGCAGTGATTTATAGTAAACAGTTTAAATGTAAACAATGTAAACAATGCAGGAGAAATAGACAGTGTGCGATCACAGTGTACAGGTGAGTATTATTAAAAAAACGATTGTATGTGCAGAACTGATTGTGCAAAGGGCATCTGTGCAAGAATGCATTTTAGAAACTGAGAGTTCGGCAGCATTTGTAGTGCTAGATAAGGATGCAATGATGCAAATGTCCAAATATACGAATGTGGTACAGAGTCCATTTTTTTTGCGTGGCTTCAGCAGTTACAGAGTCCATTTTGTGGACAGAACCAGAACCGCCCATTGCTGTAGTCTATAGAAGGCCAGTCTCTTTATAAATGCCATAATAAATCTGAGGCTTTATTTTTCTAAACAGACATTCAGCTTTTTTACACTTTGACTTTGAGCTCTAAAGTGTGGGAAAGAGTTCATCATGTTAAATATTTTCTTCTGTGACAAAAGATGAGGATTATTTATTGAAAGAGTTAATTGCTCTGTCCTCAGACAATAATCATTTTAAATCGAGGAGAAGCAGAATGAGGATTTACTCTCCTCAGTCAGGGCTGACGTCTGCAATGTCACTCTGAGTTGATCAGCAGCTCGTGACCCACGGCTGCTTCTCTGACCACATCGTTAGAACAGAACCAAGGTACATTTCAACAGCCTGACACTTAAATAAAACAGATTTACATCAGAAGTGAGACACCTGTGACTCTGCAGGGGACCTGCAATGCTCAGCTTAAGAAGCAATGTTTTACCTGCTGGCATCTTTGCCGGGAATGATCTGGATGCATTCTCTCTTCAGGAAGGTCCTCTCGATCCACGCTCGGTGAATCTGAAACAGGACCGCAAACATCTGGGCATGAAGCAGATTCCAACATGTTGCTGCGGTCTGCATAAGTGAGGCAGAGAGAAACTGATCTGCTGATGATTTTCCTGCAGTAAAACTTCAGTAACTGTGTGGTGAAACGTTACATGTAAAAAAAAAAAAAACAGCGTTAGTCTGCAGCTGAAATACACAAGCATCAAAGTTCCTGCTGGAGTGGATCAGGCTAATTTCTGGCTGAGTTTGATTTCCATTCCTTCATTCATTAAATCCTCTTAGTCGCCCTCCTAGTCCTGCTGCTGCACAGAGGAACACCCAGAAGCCTTTAAATCTCTGTTTCCTGTGTGTTTAACCCCGATGGTCCTCAGTGACGGCCTGCTGGCTGTGCTGCTGCACTTTGTCAAATCTCTGCACTCCCGCTGATGGAGGATTACTGTCCGGCTGGCTCACGAGCTGCAGCGTTATTGTCTCTTTCACGTGAACGATGAGCTCCACAAAGACCATCATCATCGCCATCATCATCATCGTCGACTCGGCACCACATCCCCCATCAGAGGGCGGAAGCAGCAGCACAACATCTGTTTCATACCTGGGAACAAATTAATCTGAAGCTCACCAGTCATTTGAAAGTGAAACTAATCAAATGCAGAAATAAATTGATTTTTATTTTACCTTTCGGCTGCTCTGGTGGATTCTCAGAATGCCCTTGAGGACAAACTGTCAAACTATTCATTTTGTCTAAAGTTTGCAGCTTTGTGTAGATTTCATGGAATGAAAGTTAAAAGAAAAATAAATTGAACTCTTATTTTGTTTAAGTTTTACCTTACAGCTGCAAGAATTTAGGATTTTTGTTGCTTTTAATTATTCTACTTATTCTCTTCTGCTGTATAAAACTATGAAATGAGCCAAGATTGTTCAGAAGAAATGTAGGTGTTTAATCTCAATCTAAATGTAAACTAATAGGATATTTCCAGTAATTATCCAGATACTGGGGTCAGCTCAGGAGAAGTATTAATATTGCATAAAACTATGTGTATTCAGAAAAAATGTGTTTTCAGATTTGTCTGCTGGTATTAGGGATAGAAAAACAAAATCAGCAATCCCCCAAAACATCCGTAGAGCTTCTGCATGAAGACAACTTCAGTGAAATGTTTTAGACTTCCAGAATTAGCATTTTAGATATACTTTTGTCATTTTCAGTTTTCAATGTTTTAGATTTTCTTTGACAAGATGGTTTGCTCCTTACAGACCAGGGAGACCCACCGACCTCTGAGATGCCTCCACCTTCTCATCAGAAGAATGGAAGAATGGTTCCCTCCCAACCAAAGCCAGTCCTGCTGAAGTCCTGCTTGTCCTGTGCAGCTGTGTCAGGCCTCTGGGCTCCTGTGCAGACCAGCTCTGAGCAGCTCGTTCGCAGTTCTGGAGGCGTCTGCAGCTCTGCAGGGCTGGTGTCTCAGTGTGGAGTCTGACTGGAGCTCAGGAACTCGTTGGCTAAATGCAACTGAGCAGGTTCATGTGACGAGCATGTGAGGCAGCAGGGCTCTTTGTTGGAGCTGGTCTCATGACTGAGTCCTATGACCCGGTTACTTTAACACAAAAACATTCTTGAGCTCAGACTCAACAAATCTGCTTAAAGAAATCGTCCAGAAGTCCAAAACCTCAGCTTCCAAACCCCAACCTGCTGATCTGAAGAGGTTTACTTCCTATCCTTCCAAAGATGTGAGGCTGCCTGATGAAAGAACCCATGGCTCCACAAACCAGTTTGCTCCACCTGGACCCGAGTGGACATAGAGAACATTTGGAGGACTCGGGTTAAGGCTCAGTAATCGGGACCGGGTCAGAAAAAATACTGAATCAGACGTTTTACCTAAAGAAGAAAATGAAGCGAGGTTTTCTTTTAGAGCCTGGAACAAATTATTCCTGGTAAATCTATGAGAACGTATCCCCCCCTCACTGAATTCTTCTGGTTATGTTTCCAGGGTAATGGCAGATCATCCTCTATTACCATCTAACATAGAAAGTACTCCTGGATCAATGTGAGCTTCTGAGCTTTCTGTGTCTCTGCTCTGTCTTCTCTAAGCCCCAGTGGGTCGAGGCAGATGAGCGTTCACACTGAGCCTGGTTCTGGTTCTTGATGCAACCTGCTGGGTTTCCTTAGAGAGGAACTTTGAACCTGAAATAAAACTGAACTTCTGGTGCTTTGATAACTGGGATCAGCAGGACTGGGATTTATTGTCTCCATGAGTGGACTGAGCTGACTCTGTGTATCTGCTTATAATTAGGCTCTTGTGGTGTTTCAGAACCAGAACATCACAGCTACAGTCCAACATGGTGCTGGTAGGGTGACCATGATTTCTGTGGTTCCACTCGTTCTCTCAGACCTCGGGTCTTCTAAAAGAAGACCTGTAGGGCGCCGTGGTTTTTACCGTCTCTGTGGAGGCTTTTAAAGCCTTATGCTCACCTTAAGCTGCTTAATAAGATGCCTAAACTTAGATTGTTTTAATATTGGTGTTTTATAAATAGTCATTATTATTATTATTATTATTAATGATAATAATAAATAAATAATAAGCTTGCCTTCTCATGTTGTAATATGAAACCTGTAACTTGGAGTCTTATACTATATCTTGAATGTCAGTTACTTTTTTCCATAAACTGCTCACCTTCAAATCAGCTATTTTAGGCCCCATTTTGCAACAAGATATTATGTTTGATCGTCTGACAATTGCTATGAATTCATTCCACTTTTAATTTCAAATTGAGCTTCCAGCTTCATCTCGTGTGCTCTCCTGCTGACCTTCAGTCAGCTCCTAAACTGACGCTGAGGACATGCCTGAAGGAATCCATTCCTAGCAACAATGAACAGAGCAGTGGTGGAGATCACAGGATTTGGATCATTTGAGCTTTAATTGAGATTAACGCTGTTCACAGGAACGACTTGTTGCACAATGAGCTGCTTTATTGCTGCGTGTTCGTTGGTGCTCACAGGAAATGGGCCTCCCCCTGAAAACCAATCAGATAACAGCAAACAGAAAGCTGACAGGAAGTCACTACATCGCTCAAATTAAATTAGATTCAGATTATTCCACAACATCAACATGTGGTTGTAGGCAGGTATCTACCGATCAGACGGATCCATCATCAGAGGGAACAACGCTAGAAGAACCAGAGGTGGTAGTTTGCTGCCCCGCAGCATCCAGCTGTGTGCTAACACCATGCCAGGCTAGAAAGACAACAGCAAGGACCTCAGAGCAGAAGCTGCTGCTGCCCATCAACCTGGGAAAGGTCAAAGGTCATCTGCAGACCATCTGAGTCCCTCATCCTGGTGAGAGGAGAACTTCTCAGCAGGTTCATCCCAAGGTCAGAGCGGGAAGCTCAGACCAGAACCCAGGAGCTCAACCTCAGACTCTACAGGCCTCAGTCAGCAGGTCAAAGGTTAAAGGTCATGACCCTGAACCAGTCTGGCTGCTGGAAGGTTGAAGGAGAAAGCCTCTTCTCTCCAGAACCAAGATGGCAGCAGGACTGAGGTCAGCAGACCAGAGATGATGGACCATGATGGACAGAACCATGATGGAGGAACCATGATGGAGGAACAATGATGGACAGAACCATTATGGAGGAACCATGATGGACAGAACCATGATGGAGGAAACATAATGGAGGAAACCATGATGGACAGAACCATGATGGACAGAAACATAATGGAGGAACCATGATGGACAGAACCATGATGGAGGAACCATGATGGACAGAAACATAATGGAGGAAACCATGATGGACAGAAACATAATGGACAGAAACATAATGGAGGAACCATGATGGACAGAAACATAATGGACAGAAACATAATGGAGGAACCATGATGGACAGAACCATGATGGAGGAACCATGATGGAGGAACAATGATGGACAGAACCATGATGGAGGAAACATAATGGAGGAACCATGATGGACAGAACCATGATGGAGGAAACATAATGGAGGAACCATGATGGACAGAACCATGATGGAGGAACCATGATGGACAGAACCATGATGGACAGAACCATGATGGACAGAACCATAATGGACAGAAACATAATGGAGGAACCATGATGGACAGAAACATAATGGACAGAAACATAATGGAGGAACCATGATGGACAGAACCATGATGGAGGAACCATGATGGAGGAACAATGATGGACAGAACCATTATGGAGGAACCATGATGGACAGAACCATGATGGAGGAACCATGATGGACAGAACCATGATGGACAGAAACATAATGGAGGAACCATGATGGACAGAACCATGATGGACAGAAACATAATGGAGGAACCATGATGGACAGAACCATGATGGAGGAACAATGATGGACAGAACCATGATGGACAGAACCATGATGGAGGAACAATGATGGACAGAACCATGATGGAGGAACCATGATGGACAGAACCATGATGGAGGAACCATGATGGACAGAACCATGATGGACAGAAACATAATGGAGGAACCATGATGGAGGAAACCATGATGGACAGAACCATGATGGACAGAACCATGATGGAGGAACCATGATGGAGGAAACCATGATGGACAGAACCATGATGGACAGAACCATGATGGAGGAACAATGATGGAGGAACTATGATGGACAGAACCATGATGGACAGAAACATAATGGAGGAACCATGATGGAGGAACTATGATGGACAGAACCATGATGTACAGAAACATAATGGAGGAACCATGATGGAGGAAACCATGATGGACAGAACTATGATGGACAGAACCATGATGGACAGAACTATGATGGAGGAACCATGATGGAGGAACCATGATGGACAGAACCATGATGGAGGAACCATGATGGACAGAACCATGATGGAGGAACAATGATGGAGGAACCATGGTGGACAGAACCATGATGGACAGAAACATAATGGAGGAACCATGATGAAGGAAACCATGATGGACAGAACTATGATGGACAGAACTATGATGGAGGAACCATGATGGACAGAACCATGATGGAGGAACCATGATGAACAGAACTATGATGGACAGAACCATGATGGAGGAACCATGATGGAGGAACCATGATGGACAGAACCATGATGGACAGAAACATAATGGAGGAACCATGATGGAGGAAACCATGATGGACAGAACCTTGATAGACAGAAACATAATGGAGGAACCATGATGGAGGAAACCATGATGGACAGAACCATGATGGAGGAACTATGATGGACAGAACCATGATGGACAGAAACATAATGGAGGAACCATGATGGAGGAAACCATGATGGACAGAACTATGATGGACAGAACCATGATGGAGGAACCATGATGGACAGAACCATGATGGAGGAACCATGATGGACAGAACCATGATGGACAGAAACATAATGGAGGAACCATGATGAAGGAAATCATGATGGACAGAACCATGATGGACAGAACTATGATGGACAGAACTATGATGGAGGAACCATGATGGACATAACTATGATGGAGGAACCATGATGGACATAACTATGATGGAGGAACCATGATGGACATAACCATGATGGAAGAACCATGATGGACAGAACTATGATGGACAGAACCATGATGGAGGAACCATGATGGAGGAACCATGATGGACAGAACCATGATGGACAGAACCATGATGGAGGAACCGTGATGGACAGAACCATGATGGACAGGACCATGATGGAGGAACCATGATGGAGGAACCATGATGGACATAACCATGATGGAAGAACCATGATGGAGGAACCATGATGGACAGAACCATGATGGACAGAACCATGATGGAGGAACCATGAGGGACAGAACCATGATGGAGGAACCATGATGGAGGAACCGTGATGGACAGAACCATGATGGACAGAACCATGATGGACAGAAACATAATGGAGGAACCATGATGGACAGAACCATGATGGAGGAACCATGATGGAGGAACAATGATGGACAGAACCATGATGGAGGAGGGATGATGATCTGGGCCTGTTCTGCAGCTACAGGACTTAGGAACCTCGCAGTTATTGAGTGGACCAGAACCTCCTCTGTAGAACGAAGTACTCTAGAGTCCAGAATGAGTCCTTCTGTCAGCTTTGGGCTGACCAAGTTTCAACCTAAAGCTGAAGCTTGGTCCAAACTGGGTCAACGGAACCAACGCAGATCTAGAACAGAATGCCTGAAAAAGCAGAGCTGTTGAAATGGTCTAGTCAAAGTCCAGACTTGAACTTGATTAAGTTGTTGTAGTGAGACCATCAGAGAGCTGAGCAGAAACAAAAGTCTGTGAACCGGAATCAACCAACATAACGGAACGAAACAGAAGTGGCCCAAAACTGGTTCTACAAGCTGTGGACCAGGTTCTGGACTAGGTTAGGTTTCAGAATGTCCACCCTGGACACTCCACACGTGACGCCAGCAGCAGGAGAAGCAGCAGCAATGAGAAACTGGAGGATTCGTTCCTAACATGGAGCACAAGGATCGCTCTTATTACCTTCGTTTGGTTCTCAGGATGATCAGAAATCAGAGTTCAAAGAACTTTTGATCAGAATATTCATCCCAAAGGGAAATGTTTAGCCAGTTTTGGTCAGTAAATGTCTCCAGTACAGCTGAGACGGCGCAGTGGACTTCTCCAGGGAACTAGTTCTTTGTTATTTTTGCCAGGTGACGTCTGCAGGAACCACATATCTGCAGGAAAAGGTTGAACTACATCTAAAACCTGAACACAGCCACAGGCTTGGATTCCAGCCCGGTTCCCCCGATCTGATCTCCATCTGAGGAGAAAATACTTTTATCCATTTTTATTGGAACAGAAGATGTGCTGCACAGTCCAAAGCTGAAGTACAGACACTTCTTTCTTCCTGGGATCCAGAACCTGCTGCGTGAAGGTCTGGATCAACAGGACTCAGTCCAGAACGGGACCATGTGTGTCTTATGCAGCCTGTAACAGAAACGGTTCCATGGTCCGGCCCACAGGCGCCATTTGGGCCTGACAGTGAAAATACTAACAAACATTTTATTATTACTCTAAAAATTGTTATTATTTAGTCTACCGTTATTATTTTTATCTTTGCAGCATCAGATGTCAGACCCAAAGCAGCCGCCTAATGAAGACACATTTAGCTGCTCAGAGACCTGCTGCAGTCTAGAATGAAGTTACCAGAACCTGGTTCTGCTCTGAGGCTTACCCTTTGTGATCCAGAAGATGCGCTGCGTTTGATGGACGAGCGTTTGACTGACCCAAGAGTTCCTCTCCTTCCTCCGCTGTCCATGCTGAAATTCAGAGGTTCTGCTGCACCATCCTGAAACAGTCCCGCTGGTTCCGTCCTCGGCTCACAGAGAAGTGCTCAGAGGTCCGGCTCGCTGCCTGCTGTAATCAGGATTAGTGGACGGCGCTGAGGGTCGAGCTCTTTAATGGAGGAGATTTGCTGAACAATGCCTGAAGGCCGACCTGCTGTAAGCTTGGTCCAGGTCTGCCTTTATCTCGTCATGCTGCTTTCAGTTAAAGCACCACAGATAATTATTTTACTGCTTTAGATTCACTTGAGCAGGTAACTTTAGATCATACAATTTAAATGTAGTTCATTGTGATTGTCAGAGATGGTGACAGCACCACCTGCTGGCTGCAGGAGCAACAACAGCACCGACAACAAATAATTATAGCTTCATGTTCAAGGAATGTTACTGAAAGGTTCATGTAGTTCTCTAACTCCATCACTAATTAAACACTTTTACAGATTAATTACAGACCGGTGTTTTAACCCTTTATGTTAATTATAGTGATTTTCGGCTTCCAGCGAATGAAGACAAGTTTATGATCAGAATGCTTGAGCAGATTCTTAGTGATCTGGGTCACAGCAAGTGTCTCAGTTCTCCTGAAGACGTTTCCACACCTGTCCAGGAGTCTCTGTCAGTTCTGGAGGCTCTGATCAACCTGCAGGTGGAGCGCTGCTGTTTCTAAGGACATGGAGGTCCATCCTCCTAGAACCAGTCCAGGTCACAACCAGTGACCCACGGGACTTCCGGTGGCGCGAGAGTTGAGATGACAGCGTAAAACCTGAGCTCCTGTATCAGCTTATTTTTTTTCCCACTCAGTTTGATAAAAATCATTTATTTGGACTAAAATTCATTTGTAAGAATGAGTGCGGATAAATTCAAGAAAGGAAAGACGACTACGAAATGGCGAGAAACTGAGGAAAAGGAGAAAGCCGCTGAGAAACACGGAGGAGCACATGGCGAGGATATGGAGACGATCCGAGAAGCAGTGAGTGCAGCCGTAACTAAAGGAACGAAAGACCTAAGAACCGAACTCAAAAAGGACTTTCAGGAATTTAGTAAGTGTTTAAGACAGGGGTTCCCAAACCTTTTCAGCCGCGCACCCCCTTCAGTGTCCCAACCGGCTTGGCGCACCCCCCCCCCCCCCTCCCCCTCCCCCAAATAAAAACAAAAGAAAAAATTCTGTTGCAGTTACATCAATTCAACCATCTTAACAAAAGTTGTGGGAATAAAATTAGAACATAATTTGAATTAAACTGTAATAAAGTTGCAACATCCACAACAGAATCCTGAGGCTTTTGCAGGTGCATCAGTGGCTCAGCCTGGAGCGAGAAAGAAAGAGACGCTCAGATCGGCCACACCTCCACAACCTGAAACGTCTCTGAAGCAAAGGATTAAACTGATGATCTGCCTGTGTGTGTTCTCACTTTTTGTGCACCAGCTTCTTAATCTGAGTCACAATTTACAAACACGAAGAACTTTGATTTGTGTCCGATGACGCTCAAGAGAGAGAGAGAGAGAGAGAGAGAACTGCAGAGCAGAGTAACAATAACAGAGCGCTCCATAAATATGTTATTAATCACAGAAAAAAGCTTTTACAGCGGCTACATTCAGCAGGTAAACACGCCCAGGGCAGCACACCTCAGCTCCCCTCAGCCCCACCCTCGGTTTGTCCCTGTCTGAATATGCGCTAAAACGGCATCTGTAAAATGAACGGCGCCTGTCTGACTCTCAGTGAAACGTATTGCAGCTCTGTGCGTGAAGAGTCAATAAATCGCGGAGGCTGCAGCGGGGGGTGGGCGAGTCATGCGCGTCAGTGCTGGTAGAGGTTCAGAGTCACCCCAACAGGAGCAGCGCTGGTTGGAGGCGCTGGGCGATCGAAAGAGAGACTGGTCGCTCAATTTAAGCTTTTAAAAACTTTTGGCCCGAATTCAATTGACCCGATTCCCTGGTTTCAGCCAACTGAGCATATTTGCCAGAATGAATGAAGTAGAGGCACAAGCTGCTTCTTCTACGCATTGAGGCACAATGCGTAGAAGAAGATAAATTCATATTATAATGAAGTGTAGAAGAACACTTTTTAAAATAAACAGATTTTCATGTCAATACATTTTATTTATTTATTAAATTTGCTGTTTTGATTTTTGTTTCCGGGCTGCACAGTGGCGCAGTGGGTAGCACTGTTGCCTTGCAGCAAGAAGGTCCTGGGTTCAAGTACACCCCTGGGTCTTTCTGCATGGAGTTTGCATGTTCTCCCTGTGCATGCGTGGGTTCTCTCCGGGTACTCCGGCTTCCTCCCACAGTCCAAAAACATGACTGTTAGGTTAATTGGCTTCTTCAAATTGTCCTTAGGTGTGAATGGTTGTTTGTCCTGTTTGTCTCTCTGTGTTGCCCTGCGACAGACTGGCGACCTGTCCAGGGTGTACCCCGCCTCTCGCCCAGTGAACGCTGGAGATAGGCACCAGCAACCCCCGCGACCCCATGAGGGATTAAGCGGTTTGGAAAATGGATGGATGGATGGATTTTTGTTTCCACAAAGGAAATGATTATTTACACGTCTTTATGGTGTGGGGGAAAAAACACTGTCAAACCGCCATTACAGATTTCAGCTCGCGCGCCCCCTAGTGGCAGCTCTCGCACCCCTCCCTGGTTTAAGAGAAGATATTAAAAAGCAAATGGACGAATTCACTTCCGAAATGCGCACAAAACTCCAAGAGGTGACCAGCCGGGTCGAGGATGTTACCGAACGAGTTGGAGAGATTGAGCATAGCATGGCAGATGCGGAGCGGTGGGACATTGCTGTGAAGGAGACGCTAACTCAGTTGTTGGCAAAACAACAAACGCTGAAGGATAAAGTGACTGAGATGGAGGGGCACGCAAGACGAAACAACATCAGAGTTTATGGAATACCAGAGGACGCAGAGGGCACTTCTGCAACAGCATTTGTGGTGAATATGATCAAGACGCAACTCGGTGAAGTCATGGAGCCGACCTGGAGCAGCGACCTGGGGACAGAACGCGCTCACCGTGCTCTGGCTGCTAAACCATCCACTGATGATCCACCACGCTCAATGCTGGTTCGTTTCCTCCGGTTCACAGTGAAAGAAAACATTCTCTACGCAGCGTGGAAGACGGGCCTTAGCCACGATAACAAACGAGTGTATTTTGACCATGACTATGCTGAAGCTGTCCAAAAGAAGAGGAGGGAATATGCCCCTGTTAAGAAAGCGCTGAAGGAAAGGGGGATACGATTTGGGACCCCGATGACCAAAATGCAAGTTCATCTGCCGAACGGCTCGGTCACGTTCTACAACGCGACACAAGCAGCGGAAGATCTGAGGAGACGTGGGTTTGATGTCGGCAAGGACACATGTGAAGAAAATACGGGTGTTTACACGGAGGCCTCGCTTGGCAAGCTGCTGCCATGGGAAGTAATTAAACCTCGCAGCAGAGGCAAAGAACACCAACAGCAGGGGAGAGAGAGGCTACAGGAATATCACAGGAAGACGAGAACAACTCGCCTGAATAGTCGTTTATTTAGTTTATATTTGAAAAGCTGATACTATGCATCGTCATCAGACTGCCACAAATCTTTTTTGTTTCTGCGTCAGCTGGCCGAGGGACCCCACCTAGTGGCAGTTCCCTCCTCTCCCTAAAGGTGATGTGTCACCTTTATGTTGGAAGTCCTGTTAAGTTGTCTGTATTATAGTTGTAGTTCCCTTATTCCTTTTTCTTTTTTGTCTTTCTTGTTTTTCTTTGAGGTCTGGCAGTGTAACTCACATGATACAAATGACAATATGAATGCACTATCAATACTATAACATACTGGGCTTACCAATCCTATAAAACGTAGTAAGATGATAGCCAAGGCTAAAAGGGGTGAATATAGTGTTTTGGCAGGAAACCCATATGTCTGCAGTTGAGCATGAGAAATTTAAAAAGCTGGGTTTTAGAAATACTTTTTTTTCCTCATATAAAAATGGAAGGAAAAGGGGAGTAGTAATACTAATTTCAAACTCCACCCCATTTGAGTTTGTTTCTGAAATAAGGGATAAAGAAGGTAGGTTTGTCCTGGTTAAATGCAAAATAGACTTTATTTAATATCTATGCCCCTCCAGGTAGTCAGATATCTTTTTTTAAAAGTGTTTGATTTGATTGCGACAGAGACATAGGGAACGCTCATTTGTGCTGGTGACTTAAATGTTCTACTCAATCCCTCTTTAGACACCACTAATAGAAATAGGAAAAGGAACTCCATAGAAAAACTAACTAATAAGGCCATAAGAGAACTAGGACTGAGCGATGTGTGGAGAGCAACACATGGCTCACAACCTGGGTACACCTTCTACTCTGGCAGACATGCAACTCACTCCAGGCTAGATTATGTGTTTATGTATAAAAAGGATTTGCACAGAATCAAAGAATGTAAAATAGGCCAGAGAATCCTCTCTGACCATGCAGAAATTCATATAACAATGCATTTAGAAGGTAAAAGACACTTTGGAGGTTAAACTGGGGAGGTATGTTAAATGATACCAGTTTTGTGTCAATGATGAAAAGGGAGCTAGATTTATATCTTCAGGAAAATGATAATGGGACTGTAAATCCCAGCATGCTATGGGATGCGTTTAAGGCCGTCCTATAATAGCTAATAGATAATAGCTTGGTCATCCTTATCAAAAAAGATAAAAACAATGCAACTGTCAGACTTAGAGGAAAAACTAAAAAATCTTGAACAAATTCATATCACCAATAGAGACTTTGCCATTATAAAACAAATAAGACTCATTAAACAGGATATATATAAAATATTAAGTGAGGAGGTGGAGAAAAAACTCAGATTTATGAAACAAAGATATTATGAGGCCGGTCCAAAAGCATCAAAGCTGTTAGCCTGGAGACTAAAGAAGCAACGGGCTGAAAATACAATTGATAAGATAAAAGACCCTGTCACAAATAGATTGTTACAAATTTAGATGACATACAGAAATCCTTTGAGAAATACTATACATCTCTTTACTCTAATAGGGACCAGGCTGATATACAATCTATAACAGAGTTTCTAAATTCCTTAGACCTCCCAAATATTGGTACACAAATCAATGAAATACTAACCCAACCAATAACAGTGGAGGAGATAAATGATGCCATCTCAAGTCTAAATAATAATAAGTCACCTGGTGTGGATGGATTTCCCCCAGAATGGTATAAAACTATGAGGGAACATCTGGTACCCCTTCTCTATGTATGCTTTAATTACATATTAGAGGATGGAGCTACGCCGCCATCTTGGAGGGAGGCATTCATATCTGTCATCCCTAAGGAAGGGAAGGATAGGACTGACTGCAAAGGATATAGACCAATCAGTGTGTTAAATGCAGACTATAAACTCTATGCAACAATCTTAACAAAAAGAATGCAAACAGCAATGCATGATTTAATAGATGAGGACCAAACCGGATTCATTAGGAATAGACAAACACAAGATAATATTAGGAGATCCCTCCACATTATTGAAAATATTAACAAAACACAGACTAAGGCAATTATTTTAAGTTTAGATGCCGAAATGGCCTTTGACTCAGTGGGCTGGAATTTCCTTTATTCCGTAATGAGAAGCTTTGGCTTTGGGAATAAGTTCATCAGTTATATTCAAGCTCTTTACTCCTCCCCTATAGCTAGACTTAAGGTAAATGGCAGTCTTTCAGATCCTATTAGATTGGAGCGTGGATGCAGACAGGGCTGTCCTGCTAGCCCTGGTCTCTTCAACTTGTTCATTGAACCTTTGGCACAGGCCATAAGGCAGGAGGTAAAACTGAGAGGTATCTTCATAGGTGGAGAGGAATACAAAGTAAGCCTATATGCCGATGATGTACTTGTCGCATTGTCTGAACCAGCCTGCCTATTTTAATCTACATGCTGCAAACATTTGGAAAATATTCAGGTTATGTTCTCAATATATATAAAAGTCAGGTTTTGACATTTAATTTTGCTCCCACACAGGAACTTAAAACAAAATATTCTTTTAATTGGCACTCAACCCAAATCAAATACTTAGGAGTATATTTGATGAAAGATCTTTCTCAGTTATTTCAGTGTAATTATTACAGTGTTAGTAAAAAAATATGGCCAGATTACTTTATCTTTTTTGTCACTTCCTATAGATATCCCTACAAAACAATTCAGAGAATGGAATAGGCACATTTCATTATTTGTATGGAACAATAAGAGGCCAAGGGTTAAATTCTCCACTCTCCTGTTGCCGAGGTTGCGGGGGGGGGGCATGGCACTCCCATCTATAAAGGATTATTATATATCTGCTCAGTTAAGGCCACTTGTATGTCTATGCAACCCATCTTATAAAGCTAAGTGGAAAGAAATAGAGTCATCTTTAACAGATGTCCCCTTACAAGCATTTATAGGTTGTAACAGGGATATGAGAAGACCACAGACAGAGAGTAACTGGGTGAACTTATCATTTAAGATATGGTTTGAAATAGTTAAATGCCATCAGCTCCAAAGGGAGGTAAAACTACTCAGTTGGCCTGTTTATGATCCTGACTATAAGCCATCATTGTATGACTTCAGATACAAACAATGGACCCATCATGGTATCACATCTCTATGTTCAATAGTTAAAGACGGAAAACTTCATAGTTTTGAACATCTATGCAGGGTCCATGGCTTGAGGAGACAGGATTTTTACAGGTACTTACAAATGTCCGATTATTTCTGTAAAGAGGTTAAGGACTCAGAACAAAAAGGTTGGTGTAAGGTTGTTCAGTTGTTTGTTGGAGCGTACAACTGCATGAGCAGTAAAGGACTGATGAGTAAACTGTACCATGCTGTCACATCTCTAAGAAAGGACTCTACAGAATATGTGAAGCAACGCTGGGAAAAAGAACTGGACATTGTAATAACAGAGGACATATGGACGAATGCTTGGAAAACACATCTGCTGGAAGAATTTGATCCGCTTCGTTATAACCCCTAAGCAAAAGAGTAAACAACAAATATTCAGCTGGGCTGCTGGAGAGAATGTGGAGAAAACATGGTTGGACATGCACATATATTTTGGTTGTGCCACTCCATCCAGACTTACTGGAGGGAGGTGACAGAAGTTATTGATAAGGTGTTGGGTTATAGTGTGGATATGACATTTATTTTTCCGTATTTAGGTAATTTGCCTGAGGAATTAGACAAAGATGACGAGTATCTTTTAAAAATTATGATGGCAGCAGGGAAAAAGGCAATTACCAAACACTGGCTTCAGAAAGATATACCCACGGTAGGCACATTTGTTGGCATAGTAAAACATTTACATCTCCTCGAGCAGATGACCTATTCCTTAAGGTTACAGAAATAAATTGGAGAAAGAAAATGGGTAAAATGGTCCGTTTACATGAATGACAGAACCAACAACACAGGTTAATCAGACTATTGTATTGATTGTGTTGTATTTGCGGTGATGTGCATTAATGACCTCAAGTTCTCTTTTCTCCTTTTGTTCTTATTTGTATTTGTCTTGCCTTACTTTACAAAATTACCATAAATAAAAAAAATTAAAAATAAAAAAAGAACCAGTGACCCACCATCACTGTCCTGGTGGTAGAAGCTGCTGCTTGGTGTGAGTGGAGGACTTGGTCTCCTGAACCATGATGAGATGCTGATGTAATCTCTCTGGAACGTGTTGGAGGACCGAGCTGTAAACTCTGGGGAGCTGAAGCTCCATCCTGCCTCTGTTCACTGGTGGCTTTGCTCTTTGGACCAAGATGGCTTCTTTCTCCCTCTTTCTAACATCTGTTCTCCCTGTCCAACCTCATTGTCTGGACCTCATTGTCCTCAGTAGTGTCTCCTTTGTTCTGGAGGTACCAGAGGACCTCTGAGTCTGGCCTGAACTGCTGGTCCTCCTGCTGCTCCAGGCGTTCATGTAGTTTAGTTTCTCTGATGGAGTCTGAGCCGTCTGAGCTGCTTTGGACCGCAGACGTCTTGATGTTCTGTCTTCAGGAGGAAGACAGAACATCAAAACACTGTTCTGTCTGGGAGTTTTATTAGGTTTGAAATTTACTGGAATGTTGTGTTAGAGAAAATTCTCCTGCGTTTCTCAGAAACTCCTGACACATCTGGAATGACAATGTTTCTGCGTCTCTCTGTTCTCTCCTCTGTGCTGTTTTTCTGCCGGCTCCATTGGCTGATCTGACAAAGGCCCAGTTCAGGTAACCACAGTCTTCCAGTGATTTCCTGACCTGCTTGTGTTCTTGTTGGTTCTCCTCCGTGGCAGAGAGAACGTTCTCCGCCCGGTAACTCAGAGTTCTGGTAGCAGTTTGTGCTCCAGTGGTTGATGGGAATTCACATAAAGCATAACTAGCACTGTTGTGTCATTACACGTGGTTCTAAGTTATTTAATGTTTGATAAATAACTCTCAGTCTGTTAGGTATTGTCAGGTGAATATCAGCCCAATCAGCTGTTGAAAGGAATGATTCAAGCCCTGCCGATCTTTTAACATCAAACTGCACACATAAAGAATTCAAGAATTAAAGTTCAAGTTTGTGGTTAAGACAATGTTTTTCTATTGTTGTATTTCAGTGTATTTCAGCCTAGTCTTAAAAGTAGACGGGGTGTGTGCCTCACGGACCAAAACTGGGAGTTGGTTCCACAGGAGAGGAGCCTGATAGCTAAAGGATCTGCCTCCCATTCTACATTTAGAGACTCTAGGAACCTTGCAGCAAGAAGGTCCTTTCTGCATGGAGTCTGCATGTTCTCCTTGTGCATGTGTGGGTTCTCTCCGGGTACTCCGGCTTCCTCCCACAGTCCAAAAACATGCTAGGTTAATTGGCCTCTCTAAATTCTCCTTGAGTGTGTGCGTGAATGTTTGTTTGTCCTGTTTGTCTTGTTGCCCTGTGATGGACTGGCGACCTGTCCAGGGTGAACCCCGCCTCTCGCCTAGCTGGAGATAGGCACCAGCACCCCTCACCACCCCACAAGGTAGAAATTAAAAAATGGATTCTTGATTTAACAGGAAGCTAAAATTGGAGATGTTGTTGATTTTCATCAGAACTCTTGCTGCAGCATTTTGGATCAGCTGAAGACTTTGAACTGCATTTTGTGGACTTCCTGATAGTAAAGAATTACAATAGTCCAGCCTTGGTCATAAACTCTTACAGTAATATAAGTAACATGTCATCACTCCATTTTTGGAAGTCCAGCTTCTGTTTCATTGGTACCTGCCTCCAGTGGAGAAGTTGACTTTCTTTTGCTCGTGTGTTCACAGGTTTTATGGCAATAAAATATAAAATCTTTATCAATCAAAAGCGACAAAATTAACCTGCCCACTGACTGGAGTCAGTCCTTCTGCTCTCAGGGTTTCACAACCCGTCTTAAGTTAAACTTTGAGTTTTTTGATCAACAAACTTAAAGTGATTAGAAAGCTTTATTGTAGGAAGTAGCTATGATAGTTCAACAACATCCGGAATCATTTTTAAACAACATAGAAGCTCTAAATATTTTTTATTTTACTTTGGGCTCACAATCCTTGTTTGAATCAGCAGGTGGTGCTAAAGAGAACATTAAAAGAAAATGGATGAAGAAAACATAAAAAAGGACTTTGGGCAGATTTAGCTAATGTGATACTTTGAAATGAGAACAAAATTTAAAGTCCACATATGCGATGATTGCTCCTAGCCTGGCCAGCCAGACTGCAAAGCAGTCTGGTGAGGCGCCGTTCCCTCCGGCCCAAAACGGAGCGGACCAATCACAGCGCGGGAGGCGGGACTTTACGATGCGTCACTCTCAGCGGCAGAATTACCCACAATGCAGCAGCGCTTTTCTGCTACCATAACAGCCAAGATAAATTCGAAGATTTTTGTTGCTTGGTGCCTTGGAAGACGAGTACACCAGGCATCCTCTGATTTTTTAGACAAAAGTGGCAACAAATTGTTCACTGGAGTTTATCTCGATAAACTCGATATAAAAACTTTGCGTTGCTTGGAGATTTTTACGTCACATCCATAGTTATCCGATTGGTTCTAACCTGATGACGCTGAGCCGGTTAGTCCCACCTTTGAAATCGGGCTCTACCAGCTCCTCACCGGACTGATGCGCAGTACAAACGGCTGGCCAGGCTAGATGTCTCCAGCCGTAGGGGGCGCTGCTCTTGCTTCATTACGGTCTGCTGTCCCATCCAAGTGTTTAGACAAAATCTGATCTGAGAGCGGTTCCTAAGACTCAAGCTCTGTGCCGTTTACACTAACACACAATCACAGTTCAGGGTTTGGTCCAGTCGAAGTGCCGCTGCAGGAGAACCGCACTTCCTCTGAGCCTCCAGCAGGGGCTCACTTCTCAGCCTTCACTTTGCTGTCATACGTCCCGGCGTTCTTGTACGCGGTCACGTAGCCCGTGTTCTCCACGATCTCTTCCCGCCCTTCACGCCCTTTTCCCCGGCCGCTGTCATCAAAGCGCTCCTTGTGGGATCCGGTGTAACGGGACGGGTCAGTCAGACGGTCCACCGTCGCCGTCTTGGCCACTTTCTGAAGGACATAAAGAGGCCAGAAAGTAAAAGAGATGAAAGCTGAATCTGCTTCCTTGCTGCTTAGGTGATACTTGGTAGAAATGCTGTCAGTAAGTTAGAAGAAGTTCTTCACTTGTAGTTAAATTTAAGCAAAACATTTTTATTTAACCGTTATTTAAGCTGCTAGGCTCTCACTCAGGTCAAGGTCTCTTTTCCAAGAGGGGCTAAGACGTCATAATCACATATATACATATAATTTGAAATAAAAAATCAATTAAAACAAACAGTTAATAATTGGGGAATATTTTCTTATCCCAGACATTTGAAATTTTAGTCACCACAGAAATAAATTCAAACCAATCAGTTCATGGTGTCTGAAACCTGAGGTCGAACAAAATTAGACCATTTCCGATATTTCTGTTCAGTTTGTAAAGTTTTCTGAGGGGTAGCAAACTTTCCTCTATTAGGGGAAGGTTGAGCGATCAGAGCGGTAAACATCTCCGTCGTGAAGTCTCACCGTCACGCCAACGCTGCTGGGCTCTCGACCCTCCACCAGCTTATGAAGGGACTGCAGCGCCTCCTCTTTACTTTGGCCTTTAAACCTCTTTGGAGCCAGTTCCTCAAGTGCTCGCTGGAACTCCTCGTAGGTGATGACTCGAGCTGTCCTCTGTCTGAAAAACAAGTTCAACCTGCAGAGCCGTTCCACCCACAACCTTGAACTGTTTCTGCTACTGAACACTAAAACTGATTTGGTCCAGAGCCTCCAGATTAAACTCAGCCTGACAGAAACCTGCACAACAGAAATTCAACGTTTTTCCAGACTATTAAAACATCCATCTGAGTTCTATTGTTTAGTTATGAATGTTCAGAAGAAATCTAAAAATGACGTTTTTTCTCTAGTGAAGTAAAATCCACTCTTGGAGCTAAAAGTTCTGAGTCCAGTAAGAAGGAAGTGATGTAGAGACACACTCACTTGACTTTAGAGAAGACGATGTCCACATCAGTACTGGTGATGTTCTTGCCATCGTTGATCCTGCAGTCTTTGCACAGTTTTGCCCACGTCTTCCCGTTCAGCTCTTTTCCGGTTGCCTTCGGGTCTCCGTAAACAGAAAACTTCCTGAAGGCCGTGAGAAGCTGCTCCATGTCGGAACCTTCTGCCATGATGAGACGATATCTGCTAAATTTTAAGAGGAGACACAGGTGAGAGGTCCGTGAAATCATCAAGCTTCCAGTAACAAAGTGATGCCAAAACTAGTTTGGTCTTTTATCTTAAATTCTGATTAACCAGGATAAACCACTTTGTTCAATTTCCCCAGCCACTAATTACTGCCAGGCCTCAGCAGTCATGAAATCACTGAAACAGAACCTACCTGACATGATGAAGCAAATCTCAAAAAACAACACAGTACATCTTAAGAACTTGGTGAGAAACAAAGTCTCAGACATCCGTCAGTCTAGAAAGACTTTGGGCCTCCAAGAAACCACAATCAGAACCATGATCTACACATGGAGAGAACATGGACCAGTGGAGAACCTTCCCAGGAGAGGTCCATCTACCAGAACCCCCCATAGGGCTCATCAACGCCTCATCCAAGAGGTCCCAGAAGAACCCAGAACATCATCTGAGGCTCTGCAGGCCTCACTGCAGAAGTTAAGGTCAGAGGTCATGATTCAACAACGAGAAAGAGAGAGTGGCAGAAATGGAAGAGATCAGAACCACTGCTGACCCAACAGAACACAAAGCCAATTTAACATTTACTAAAAACATCTTGATGATCCTCCAAGACTCCTGGGGAAATATTCTGTGGGCTGAAGAGAGAGAAGCGGACCTTTAGGTGTGGGTCCTGTTACATCTGGAGTAACACAGTGTTTCAGAACCAGAACATCACAGCTACAGTCCAACATGGTGGTTCAGACCCTGGAAGACTTGCTGTTATTGATGGAACCATGAATTCTGGTGACCTTTAGCTCAGGTTCACTTAGGTTCTGCAGCAGGATGAAGATCCGAAGCACAGCAGCAAGTCTACCTCTGGGTGGTTCAGATAACAAAGCTCTGGGGTCATTAAAGAAGAAGCTTCTTGCATGAAATGAGCATACTTAGCCAATAAGCATGAACATGTTGATGCTGGTAGAGGGTTATAGTATGTACTAGTAGAAGGTTATAGTATGTACTAGTAGAAGGTTGTAGTATGTACTGGTAGAAGGTTATAGTATGTACTAGTAGAAGGTTATAGTATGTACTGGTAGAAGGTTATAGTGTGTACTGGTAGAAGGTTGTAGTATGTACTGGTAGAGGGTTATAGTATGTACTGGTAGAAGGTTATAGTATGTACTACTAGAAGGTTATAGTATGTACTACTAGAAGGTTATAGTGTGTACTGGTAGAAGGTTGTAGTATGTACTGGTAGAGGGTTATAGAATGTACTAGTAGAAGGTTATAGTATGTACTATTAGAAGGTTATAGTATGTACTAGTAGAAGGTTGTAGTATGTACTAGTAGAAGGTTATAGTGTATACTGGGAGAAGGTTGTAGTATGTACTAGTAGAAGGTTATAGTATGTACTGGTAGAAGGTTATAGTATGTACTAGTAGAAGGTTATAGTATGTACTAGTAGAAGGTTATAGTATGTACTAGTAGAAGGTTATAGTATGTACTGGTAGAAGGTTATAGTATGTACTGGTAGAGGGTTATAGTATGTACTGGTAGAGGGTTATAGTATGTACTGGTAGAAGGGTTATAGTATGTACTGGTAGAAGGTTATAGTATGTACTGGTAGAGGGTTATAGTATGTACTGGTAGAAGGGTATTGTATGTACTGGTAGAGGGTTATTGTATGTACTGGTAGAGGGTTATTGTATGTACTGGTAATGGTTAGATTCAGGGCTGGGTCAGGGTTGGGCCGTGCAAAGGGTTGAGAATGACATCAATGGGAGTGAATGTGCGGTCCTCACAACGTTCAGTAAGAATGTGTGTGAGACGTGACCTCACTGGTTTCTCATGTCGATGCAAACCCTAACAGTGGTTGTCACAGTAACAGCACTGCCTTGGCTGCGGGTGCATTTACCTCAGACTCACCTGCATGTGCAGAAACACTCTAAACGGCCCAGCCAATAACTGCTGATGGTGGGCGGAGTTAAAGGGTCCCAGGTTAAATTCTGGACTAATGCAAAGATCAGAGACCAGACGGAGGCTCACACACAGAAACAGGCTCCCGGTCTCTGTTTGCGCTGCTTGGTATGAAGGTGTCACATTCCTGATGATGGAGACAGCTCCGTCCATCAGGTGAACTCAGTAACTCCTGACTGACATCAGAGAAGAGCCTCTGCAGCCAGGTGTTTTATTGGTTTGTTTGTTTCTAGATTTTTTTTATGTGACCTTAAATCAGTGGTTCTCAAACTTTTCTGTTGTGCCTCATTTTGAAGAATAAGACATTTCCAGCTCCCACCCCAAAAATGTAACTTTTGTTTTCTCTCTTAATGCATTGATGCTGTTGCTCTGGAGATTATCCAGAATCCTTTAACATTTTGTAACAGGTATTTTATAATAACAATAGTTTCTAACAACTGATATTTTCCAGCATTGCTCCATATAAACTATATAATATTGACGACAGTATAAACGTTTTTTATTCTGACACGTACTTACAGTCAAAGGATGAAGCAACAACGTTCACTTCCTGCGAACACATCAGCATGTTGTTTTTAGCTACCAACGAATCATTAAAATACAGAGACCTAAACTAGACAACCTGAAAATGTGCTGAAAATAATATACAGCCATTAATATCAGAGACAAAATACAGCAACGTTAAGTTTTATACTCCATTAGTATAAAATCAAAGGGGTATTAATTAGGATTATATGAATTATTAACCATTTACAGACATTCAGTACCAGTTAGATTATATTCAGCTATAAACATTTCTGAATTCAGTAATTCAGCATTCATATTTAAGGAGGCGTGATAGAATAAAAACTAAAATCTGAATCAAGCTGCTGAGATGCATGCAGCTGGAGGTTTAGGGTACCAGTGTCCCCAACCAGCACCCTTCCTGCTGGTTCTGCTGGAGGTTTTCCTCTCCACGGTCGCTACATGCATGCTCTGTATGAGGGATTGCTCCAAAGCCAGCAACTGTCCTCTGTGTCTCCAGGTTCATCCAGGAGGAGTGATGCTGCAGGTCAGTGACTGGATGCAACCTGCTGGGTTTCTGAGACACTCTGAGCCAAGCTGGAGGATCTGGTAGAATTAACTTTGTAAAGAGGCTTGAGATGACGTGTCGTGAATTGGCGTTACATAAATAACATTGAATTCCCCTCGTCATCTTGATGCTGTGTCAGAGTAGAAGGTGTCAGGTGGGCCAAACCTCACTGTCCCAATGGCAGCTTCACAGATTCGCTCTCGTCCTCTTCCAAAAACGCTGTTAGAAAGTCCATAAAATGCTGTTAAAAGCCTTCAGGGGCGACGGTGGCGCAGGAGCTAGAAGTTTGTCCTATAACTGGTGGGTTGCCAGTTGAATCCCCACTCAGACCGTCGCAGCCATCGTGTCCTTGGGGAAGAACTTCACCCACCTACCTGCTGCTGGTAGTCAGAGGGCCACCAGCAGGTGGTGAGCTACAGTGTAGTTTCTGTCAGTCTGCCCCACAGCAGAGGAAAATGGTCAATGGCTGGGTGCCATTACTACTTATTGCTCCTTTAAGTAAAGGTTTAATAACAGCTACCTTAAAAGCCCGTGGGTCTGATCTGTTCACGAAGGATAGATTAATAATGTCTAAAACGGGACATTAATCAAAGGGAACACCTCCTTAAATAACTTGGCTGATGCCTGGTGGACGATACAAAACAATAAACAGAAGAGGTTTTATTGCTTTGCAGTTTGGATGAGGGAAACTGAGGGTTAAATGCTCAAAAGAACTGTAATTATTAATTGGCCTGGGACTAATTAATAAATCAGACTGAAAGATGGTTGCCACTCCTCCTCCTCTTCCCACAGATCTGGGAATGTGGAAATTAGAATAACTGGAGGGAGTTGACTCATTTATACTAACGTAGTCCTCTTGTAGCCAGGTTTCTGTGAGACAAAACAAATCAATCTGATTATCAGAAATCAATTCATTAACTAACAAAGTCGTTGGAGGGAGAGACCTTATATTTAATAGACCACATTTAATTCTTTCATTTTTTGGTTCAAAGTGATCCGTATGGATTTTTATTAGATTTTTATGATTTGTTCCCTTTAGATCAGTTTTTGATCTGTTAAGTTTTGGCCGTGGGAAAGACACCGTCTCAATAGGGTAATGGGTGGGTAACAGTACAGAAGCTGCAGAGAGGTGTGTTAAACTACGGCTCTGCTTCCTGATCTGGACCCTGGGTTGTCAGCATTTAGGAGAACTAATAAATCCGGCCAGATTCCTAGAAAGAAGAGCTGCACCATCCAAAGTGGGATGAATCCCGTCTCTCCGGATCAGACCAGGTTTTCCCCAGAAAGTTCGCCAGTTATCAATGTAGCCCACGTCGTTTTCTGGACACCACCTAGACAACCAGCGGTTGAATGATGACATGCGGCTAAACATGTCATCACTGGTCAGATCAGGCAGGGGACCAGAGAAAATTACAGAGTCCGATATTGTTTTAGCAAACTCACACACCGAAGCAACACCAACTTTAGTGACCTCTGATCGGCGTGACCGGGTGTCATTACCATCAGCGTGAATAACAATTTTACTGTATCAGCAAACAGATTTAAATTAGAGACAACTGGACCTTTGCTCAGTTTGTCTCGAACAGAGGAAGACTCCATGCAGAAAGAAAATATATTTTTTCACCAAATGTAATCTTTGCAAATGAGATCGTTGGTTTTAACCTTCATGATCTCTCTGCCAGCACTGAATCAAAAAATAACCATCAGGCACAAATACGGGAACTTCTCTGAGAACTGCTGGTTAGAACAGAACCTGTCTGCCTCATCCTGGACCAACTGCAGCAGAACTACACTGAACCCAGATTAACCTGAGTTAATAATGCAGGTTAACCGATGCAAGGTCCTAGAACCACATTCATGATTTCTCTGCTCTGCAGTTCTACAAACTAACCTATTGTGTGAATTTGGAGGTAGAGATGGAAAGTAATAGCATGGTTATCTATCTTAAACTAGCCCATCTCCCAGGCTAGGATTTAGCCCGGGTTAAAGCCTAGCCTGAATAGAAACAGAATAATTTTTAATATAATATAATTTCATCAGATTTAGCTGAAGAAAAGTCATCAATAGTCTATGAAATCCACACAGAGTCTAAATGCAGCTCTCTCTGCAGCACACAAGCAGCTAATTGCACCAAACTCAAGCAGAAAGTCAGTGAACAGATGAGCTTTGAACTGCTCACCGTGAACCAGAAGCCAGCAGGTCCACCAGGAATACACTGGAAGCTAAAACCATCAGAATTAAAAATAAAGTTTGTTGTAAAATAAAACTTCTGCAGCCGAGTTCCCACCTGAACTCAGTTATGCCTCCAGATGTCTCACGTCCTGCAGCGTCCTACCTGTCCGTCCTCCTGCGCCTGTCTCCGTCTCTCCTCTGGTCCTTGGCGCCGCTCTGAAACGCTTGTTATCATCTGTTTACCTCATCGCCTTGGCGACAGCCTGTCCCACACAGGGGAGGGGCCGCAAGGCAGAGGGGGAGGAAGAGGAGGATGAAGCCGGCCAGCTCCCAGAGCTGCGGGTCGGAGGTCAAACGCTGCAGGCTTCAGTGTGTGTCTTCAGGACGGCCAGAAGAGACGAAAAATGTTCCTCTGGAGTCATTTTACAAACAACGACAGCAGGAACACCTCCAACACAAACAGGAAGAGATGCTGAAGTACTGCACTCACTGCCTCACACCGTTAATGAGGTCACAGCGTGTTTCTGACAGCGCCGACACAAACCCACGAAACGGTGGAAACATGACGTCGTGTTTCTGATGTCAGAAGACGCTCAGAGCTCCTGTCAGCGCCAGGCTGAAACCAAGGACCACTGGATCATCAGCTCCTCGTTAAGCGCTGACAACCGTCAGGCTGACGACGGGCGGCTGGTTGCAGATGTTCCACAGGAGACGGACAGATGCTTTGAGATGTTCAGGTCTGATGATGAGAAGCAAACCAAAGATCCAGGATCATCCATCACCTACAGAAACAGCTGCTGCTCAGAAGGAAAAGGAAGCTCACGGACTTCCTGCCAGACACTTCCTGGTTGCAGCCCACTTCCCACAGCTGGTGCTGTTTGTGTTTCTGTCGCCATAACAGCAGCAGCCCACCTCCACTCAGGACTCCTGATTGACAAACACATCAGTGGAGGAGAAGACGTTTCAACTAAACCATGACAAGCAACTTGCGGGAGTGTTGGCCTAGTGGTTAGAGCAGCGTGCTTGCACTCAGAGAAGGTTGCAAGTACCCGGTTCGATCCCCAGTGCCTGCACTCTGGGTCCCTGAACAAGACCCTTAACCCCCGATTGCTCCCCGGGCGCCACACATGGCAGCCCACTGCTCCCCAAGGGGATGGGTTAAAAGCAGAGAACACATTTCGTTGGAATGTATGTTTCAATGACAATAAAGATGATATTACTATTACTAACTTCCAGATCATATCCAGCAGCAATCAATCAATTAGCAACATTACTAACACAGTGAAACACCCGGTACATCTTAGCTAGCTCCTGCTGTCACTGAGACTCAGGAACCGGCTGAGACGGATCAGCGTCAGTCTGAATGTCTCCATCTTCAATGTGGAGTTCCCTCTGGTACCAGAACTCCAGGTTCCCCGTTCCTGCAAGTTCACCTGGGCAAAGGCATTAAGGAACTGGCCCTCTCAGGTGTGCAGAGGTTCCTTGGAGAACATGAAGCAATGGACAGACACTCCTCATGCTTGGACAATCAGGACAGAAAGCCCAGTGAGACGTCAGCGAGCGCTGCTGTTACCTCAACAACTCTTGGATGGTTTAAACTTCAGTACAAGAACACGGTGGTCCACCAGGCGTTTCTGGAAGTTGAAAACACATCAAGTTCTAGAGGAGTTTACTGAGGAGGAACATGGGGTCCAGTGATGTCCCAGAAGACCAGGTGAAGTGGGTCTTCATGACTGAGCAACACATGAGTCCTGGCCAATGTCCTGTAAGGACATCATGAGCAGCTGACCAGCTCATGCTTGGTGATGGACAGCCTCTGGACGATCCAGTCCAGTGCTGGATGGCCAACTGAAGGTTAAATGGACCCAGAGGAGGTCTGAGGAACCAGCTCAGATAAACGTGTCAGATGGAAAGTCCTCCCTGAAGCTGGCTCAGCGGTCAGCATGGACAACGCCTAAGGCCGCTACCAACATGACCAAACCTACATGACCGTGGGGTCCTCCTCCTTCTCAGGCCTGAACGCGGTGGACATGAAGCCTGGCAGGACCACACCACAAATAAACATGAGCTACAAAGCAAGCCAGAGCTGTGACCTCATCATTTTGTTTCCAGGGTGACGGAGAACAACAGCTGAGAGCTTGGCTGTAGCAGGAAGCAGCTGTCGGTGTCTAATGGCACAGTGTTGTCCAAACGTCTCCAGAACAACCAGGAGGACAGTCGTGTGAGCATAGGAGACATTAGAGAAAACATTCGCACCCCCTCATTGTGTATTTGCTTTTATCCAGCTGAGGAGAAGATGCAGCATCTTTTAACCGTCCTTTAGGCCTCCATTGGAGGAGAAGGTGACGTCTGAGCAGCAAGGGGCTAAAGGCAAAGATCTCTCAGGTCAGAAGGTTTGACCCAGATGGGGTCCAGAGATCAGGACTAGAGAAGACTCTGCTCCACCAGCCGAGTTAGGCAACACCATGAACATCATGCATGTTTTCCCCTGACTCAGGGTAAACCACAGGAAGAGCTGCTGGATAATGAACCCGGTGTGCTTCTTTAACCTGAGACAGTGACAGATGAGACTCTAGGAGTCTTACACAGAAGATCCTCCTATCAACATTAAGATAAAGATCCACTCAGGAGTAAAGACTGTGAATATTACAGCAGTAGAGATTTACGGACCCATGCAGACCCAGCCAACCCCAAATAAAAGAGCACAGCATTTTGTCCAAAGAGGTGAAAAATGTTTCTGTAAAATTCAGACTAATGGCTGAAATAATGTTCATTTTGACATCTTTCCATTTTTTTCTGTTTTACAAAGTTAGCTTTCTTAAAAACAGCCCCTGTCCAAACAGGAACCCCTTTATTCCACCTGTCAGTAGATCAGCAGCTTCCTGACTGACCACCAGCAGCCGGTGAGGCTGGGCAGCATCTCCTCCCGCCCTGGAACACCGGCGTCCCCCAGGGGTGAGTCCCCCCCCCCCTTCTCTGTGGAACTGCTGAAGTTTGCAGACGACACCACTGTCCCTGTTCTGATGCAGGAAGCTGATGAGTCTGCATACAGACAGGAGGTGGATCAGCTGGTCCACCCAGACCCACCTGGAGCTAAACCCGCTAAGGACTGTGGAGATGACGGAGGACTCTCCTGCACATACTGCCCCTGTTCTTACCCGCTTCCCTCATTAATGTCTTTTCTGTTGTAGATTGCAGTTGCTGTCACTTGTCTGCCTGTTTTTTCATGTGATGCACGTTTGGCTGCAAAGTCAAATTCGTTGTTTGTGATCACAAACTGGCGCCTGGCATGTTAAGATTCGGTGGACTTGGTAATTCCTAAGTTTGTGAGCTGCTGGTCAGGTATGAACCGTGTTGACCCCCCAGGACACCTGTCTACTCAGGATTCCCAGAAGCAGAACTAAAGAAGGTGGGGCAGCTCCTCTGCTCTGGAACAAACTGAAAGCTGAAATGAGCAGAAACAGCTGGTTCCTTCTTTACAGCAGATCAAAGAACATTTGTTGTTGCTCTTATTTAATGTTTCTTCTCTGGTTCTGTTGAACGCGTGATATCAATGAAGGTGCTTTTCCTGTAGCTCCGGTGAGCCTGAACACAGCTGTAAAGTTATACAGATGATGATTTATGCCTCGTTCTGTTTGATTCTGGTTTAGTTTTGCTGGATCTTTGTAAAGAACGTTTGTTTTTAAGTGTGTTAAAGTTGAATGACTTTATTGGGTGTGCGTGGCCAGGAGCTTTCCCTGACACCAACAGCAGGGTGGAGACAGCTGGACGGAGTCATTGTGCCAACCTGTCCTCTGGTTGGCCGTCACGGCTCATTCACGCTTTAGAAAGCAGAACCGGTGTGGGCCGGGTGCCTGGTGTCGCGCTGAGAGCTTCCCACGATGAGGGCTGTGTGTCTTTGTGTGTGCGTCGCATACTTCTCCTGCCCCTCCCTCGTGATTGACGTTGTTTGGATGTTGTCGCGGCCGGTTGGCGGGGCAACCCCTCCTCACATGCAGCAACAGCACACACGCAGATGATATCAGCCTGTCAAAATAAAAGCCAGAGGTGCTGCTGGTGATGGACGGAGCAGATTTATTGGCTTTAATGCGTCGTCGTGTCGGTGAGACGGAAACAAGCAGCTGCCACATCACAGGATCAGCTGCCGGCGTGTCATGTGGACCGGGTGGAACCGAGCGTCCACGGGCCCAGGCTTCTAGCACCTTAGCAGGTCCAGTTTTAATGAACCGCTGCATCTGAACCAATCAGAACGAGATCAAGAAGTTCATTTATTCCAGTGATTTAGCCCCAAAAGTCCAACTAATTTCTGGTAATTCTGATCACCCTGGCTAAGAGCTCATGAAAACCCAACATTGAGTTCCCCAAGGCAGCTGTGGCTATGATGGAGCTCAGCACCGTCAGCGAGTGAGTGAATCAGTGAATCAATCAGTCAATGAATCAGTGAATGAATCAGTGAATGAGTGAGTGAATCAGTGACTGAATGAATCAGAAAATCATTGAATCACTTGTATAGTGCTTTAACTAGTCTTGATGACCTCCAAAGCGCGTCACACTACAGTTTTAGTCATTCACCCATTCACACCCTGACGGTGGTGAGCTATGCTAGCAGCCACAGCTGCCCTGGGACAGACTGACAGAAGCGGGCCGTACACCGGCACCACCGGGCCCTCTGACCACTGCCAGCAGTCAGAGCGGGGGATTGAACCGGCAACCTGCTAATTGCAGGACGAACTCCCTAACCTCTGCGCCACCATCACCCCAAGTGAATCAGTGAATGAATGAATCAGTGAATGAATGAATCAGTGAATGAGTGAATCGGTGAATGAATCAGTGACTGAATCAATGAATCAGTGAATGAGGCGTGCTTTGGGGTCCGTTGCCTTGATGTACAAGGAGGACGTTTTTTCTTTAGCAACGATCTTTGTGACCGTCAGCCGTAATATGAACTATAATATTTTGGCATAAAAGCATTTTTTTGATATTCTAGTTTTGAAGGAAGGTGAATGTTGGGTTCTCTTCACCTGGAAAACTGAAACTGAGATAAAGACAGTCGTGTGAAATTAATCTTTATAAAACAGAAGCTTCAGTTTTTTCTAGTTACAGAAACAAATCCACCTGATATTGAACAAAGGATCCCCCAGTAGTGATGAAGCAGGATGTCAGACTGAGGATCAGAACCTGAACATGGTGTTTCTTTTGGGAGTAAAACAGTGAAACCAAGCAGGAGAATTTAAAGGAGCAGTTCAACACCTGCAGGAAACCTGAGGATTAAGACTTTAGGTCAGACAGATCAGCAGGGGAGGAAGAGACGAGGCACTGCTGAGTGCTGCGGGTCAACAAGACTGAAAACAACCGTCCACCTGAGGAAACCTGCAGGAAAAGCTTTAAGGAAGCTGCAGTACACATCTCCACCGCCTGGGGGCGCCACACAGAGAACAGCAAGGACTTGTGTGATTGGCTGAAAACTCAGGAGAATCAAATAAAAGCTGACTGGATTAACGCAGCACACTGTGAAGTCTATGCTGGGGGTGACGGTGATTACAACCACACAGGAAGTCACTTTGGCTTTCAAAAGAAAACATTAAATAGACAGAACCATCAAAATAAGAGTCCCTTCAGAATGAGGTCAGCGTTTCAGGCAGCAGGCTGAAGCTGCGGCGTGTTCTGATCCGTTCCAGGTTACCGCTCCTTCCAGGAGGACGCTCCGGAGCCCAGGGACGCCCTTGATGCAGGTCTGGACTCGAGGCCCGGCCTGGGCCCGGCCTGCCTCCGGCCCGGACCGAGCTCCTCGGCGGTCTGTCCGCTCGCTCGGCTGACGAACACAGACGGCGGCTGTGTGGACGCCATTTCAAACCGCAGCTCGCCACTGTTCCTGTTTGCTCGAGACGAGGGGGTCTTCCTCTTTGTCCTGGGATGGGGGGACGGCTGCTGGATGCCCCGGACCACCGTGTGGGTCGATCTGGCGCCGTCTGCGGCCACAGCGGAGGACGAGGAGCCCAGCTTGGCCAGCGCCACCGGGATCTCCTCCAGGGACTCTGCAGAGTCTGAGTGGTACTCTGCCGGAGGGCCGGCGGCCCTGACGGAGCCCGGGGCCGGGGCCGGGGCCAGGGGGGGCAGGGAGGCCCTCAGTGGGAATGCTGGGAAGGGCAGCCGCTGAGCCAGGGACAAGGCGGAGGTGGCGATGGGCTCTGCTGGAGGACAAGAGGACGACAGTGAGTTTCTGGACTTGCTGCTGTTTCAAACCTACAGAACCGAGGAGGTCGGCACCAGATGGAGCAACAGCAGCGTGGAGGATGGAAACGGCTCTTTTTATTTCCTGCTTCTACTCTGAAGCCTCACTGGTTTCTGTATGAAAGCTTTTATGGAGACATTTAACAACCTGAGACATTTACACAGCGAGGCGGGCCCACCACTCGCTCCAGGTTCTTGATATCGGCCCGTCGTGTATTTGGGTCGGACCCGGGTCGTTTTATCTTTTATGACATTTAGTCGTATAAAAACTAGAGATGCGCTCAAGCTCCACCTAGTGGTGGAAAATCACTTATTGCTCCTTTAAGTTTCCAGGGATGGCTTTGAATGAGCGTTTGCTCTTAGGCAGAAGATCTGAACCAGCAGGTCGGACCTCAGTGGAAACCTGAGATGTGGAAGATGCAATTAAAGCCTGATCAGTGAAGCTGTTCTCTCTCTTCTATATTTAATCTTTTATCATTTTAGTGAGTTAGAGTTTTATCATCTTATTCATTTAGGAACATTTAAGTGTTTAAAAGCTCAACAGCAACGAGGAGCTTTTCCCTGGGAAGATCATGACCCGGCACCACAGAGCCATGTTGGCTTTCCGGATGAACGCTGCAGGAAGGAGCTGATTAAAGACCAAAGGAACAATGTTCACGCCTCAGGATTCTTCAGAACCGAGCCCGGACCTTCCCGAATCAGGTTACATTTAATAAGGTCTAAAAAGCAGCAGAATCCGTAACCCTTGGTGGTTTAGGGTTAGAGAAGTTTAAAGACCAAATGAAAGTAGAATAAGACGCTGAGACCTGGGTTCTGATGGATCTACCGGTTCTGTAACGAGTGGCTTCATTCCAACCTGACCGGTGATGCATTCAAAGACCTCAGCTCAGTGTCAGACATCCTAACTTCACGCCTGCTGAAGGCTCATTAACCTGGCCGTATTATCAGCCCACTCAGGGTATATAATAATTCACAATTATTTCTCGGAGGCCTACAGACCCCGTTTGTCGGTCCATCCCGACCCGCCATAAAACCCAGAACCTGGGAGTGTTTGGAGACTAAGTTGGAGCAGATTGCTGCAGCATCTGTGGAACATAATGGGAGAGACAGGTGAGATCTTACCTGGGGGCGGAGCTACAGACGGGCAGTGATCTCTGGTCACCTCAGCTGGGACTCGACGCGTCTTCTTTTTCTTCTTCTGTGGTATAAAAGAGACAGGAAAAAGGTTCGGTTCTGTCTTCAAATACAGCAGAAAACTGCTGTACTACAAAGAATCAGAGTTCTGTTTCATCATCCATGAAATGCAAACATGAGGAAAACTTAATTAAGTTCATAGAGAGCAATTTAATCCATCCATCCATTTTCCAACACTCTTATCCCTCATGGGGTCCTGAGGGGTGCTGGTGCTTATCTCCAGCTGTCAATGGGTGAGAGGCGGGGTTCACCTGGACACGTTGCCAGGCTATCGCAGACTTAATAAATAATTCAATCATAAACCTGGTTGAATGTAAGCGTTTTCTGTAAGCAGTCAACTGGGTTTATACTGCGGAGGAGCTCTTAGTGTCCATTAAAACTTTCTTTATCTAATAATAATAAATAATAATAACAGATTTTATTTGTATTGCACTTTACATTTCCAAGAAATCTGAAAGTGCTGCAGTTAATAGAAAACAGATAATAAAATAAGAAAAGGAACATTAAAATGTAATTAAAATACACAAGTAAAAGTTTTAAGGAGATTAAAAGCAAGAAAACCAAAAGCAAAACAAAGCATTTAAAGGAGCCCATTAAACCATTGTGTAAAAAGGAAGGTTCTAAGGCCTGTTCTAAAATGTGACGGGGTCTGTAGAACCTCAGACGAGGAGGCAGATTGTTCCAGAGCCGTGGGGCGGCGCAGGAACCATGGTGCCGGATCGAGTCCTGGGAATGGGTCAAAGGTCAGCGTTAGCAGAAGAAGGTCTGTTAAAAAGACGGAGCGTTGCCCTGCAGGCACTGGAAGGTAAGCAGAGATTCTGTAGACGATCAGAGACGGGAAGCCAGTGGAAGAACGGAGAATGGAGGAAATGTGATCATGTTTTCACTCTCATCAGCAGTTCTGAACGTTCTGCAGGTTCTGCAGGTTCTTGCCAGGAATCCCAGAGAGAATCGCGTTACAATAGTCACGTCTGGAGGAGACAAAGGCATGGACGAGCCTTTCTGCATCAGAGGGAGAGCGAAGGCCGAGTTTAGCGACATTTCAGAGGTGGAAAAAAGAAATGTTGCATATGTGCTTAATAAGGCTTTCAAATGTGAGCTGTGGATCAAAGATGACGCCATGATTGGCGACCGTACTGGAAAGAGAAATGTTCTGGCCAGAGAAGGTAATGCTGAGAATTTTTAGTTGTTCAATCTGATGTGAAGTACCAATTTGAAACACTTCAGTTTTTGAGCTGTTAAGGTTGACAAAGTTTTGCTGCATCCATCTCTTCATCTCCTCCAGACAGGGCGTAAGAGCAGAAAGAGAGGAGAATCGGCAACGGGAAGGTGAAATGGGTGGGGTCTCATTGCTACCAGGTCCACAGTTGGGTATCATCAGCAATGGAATGAGACGCCTTGGCTGCTGATAATACCTACGCCTGTACGTTGTACCAGGTACACACTAAATAGAAGAGGTCAGAGATTTGATCCTTGAAGCACACCACAGGAGACAGAATGACTCAATGACCTGCAGGCCAATGGAGACAAATTCAGATCTGTCAGGTATGATCGGAACCAGGGCGGAGCCAGTGAGTCCTGCAAGGTGCTGCAGGTGGTCGAGAAGGACACGGTGGTCAACAGTGTCAAAGGCTGCTGACAGATCCAGAAGAATGAGAAGTGAGGAGGAAGAGCTACAATCAGAAGTCATCAACAGGTCATTTGTGACCCGGACCAAAGCTGGTTCACCACTACGGTTGGCACAGAAGTCCGATAGAAATGTTTCTGTTGTCGTGTAGGTGCTGTTGAATGTATTCTGACACCAATTTCTCCAGAACTTTAACAAGAAAGGGAAGATTGGAAATGGGTCTACAGTTTGCCAGGTCTTGGGTGTCCAGGGTGGGTTTTTTAAGGAGAGCTTTGATAATAGCAGATTTCAAAGTGGGGGTTCATTTACTAAGGCAGTGGTGAGAGGACTGAGGGAGACAATATGAGCCTAGGGTGTTGGGAAGGGGTCAGGGGCACACATGGAGGGTTTCATGGCCCTGCACTCCCGAACTGTAAATCAGTAACAGGGCTAAGAGTGTGTGAGTGTGTGTGTGTGTGTGTGTGTGTGTGTGGGGGGGGGGGGGGGGGGGGTGAGGGTTTGACTTGTCTGGATCTTATTATGGAGTCAATGATTACAGCTGGCCGTGGCTGACGGAGACGAGTAATGGAGGAGGAGAGTACTTTGGGAGTACCAGCACTGTCTGAGATAATGGATGAATAAAATAGAGACCGGGATTCATACATTGAGCGCTGCTCCTGATGAGCTAGCTTGTGGACTAGCAGACCAGAGGCTAAAAAGCGTGTCTCGACCAGCAGCCTTCATTTTCCTCGGCTCAGGGGTAAACCAGGGGGCCGAGCATCAACAGGCAACTGCCTTCTCTCTAACAGGAGCACGGTGCTATAAAGGTCCACTGCATTGATGGATACTGAAATCTGATGGATCAGCTGCGAGAGGTTCAAGATTGATCTTTTTCAGATTTCTGAAATAAATCTTCTACTTTGGCTTTATGGCATAATTCAGAAAGGGAGCTCCATATGGATCCCTTTGTGATCAGAGATGTCCATGTTATAAAAAGAGATGATGCACAGTTAAAGAGTTTGTGATGACTAAATCCAGAGTGCGTCTGCTCATGTGTGTTGGCAATTTGACATTTGTTCTGAGTTCACACAGTCCAGAAGATGAAGGATGTTGAGATCCCCAAGCATGAGTGTGTTGGAGCTTGTGGAACAGAACATCGACAGAGTCTCAAACATCTCAGAGAAAAAGGAAGAATGAGGTTTTGTAAATGAGGAGCACAGTCATTGAATAAGGTGGTTTGGAGCAGAAAGCCAAGCACTCCAAAGAGGACAGCTCAGGCAGAGAGAAGTCCAAACGATCTTTAGAAATGGCAGCTAAGCCACCACCACGACCCGAGCTCCGTGCTCTCTGCAGGCATTTATATCCAGCTGGCAGGCCTTAGTGAAAGCCAAAAAGCTGTTTGGCTGATGCCAGGTCTCTGTAAGGCACATAATATCCAGGTCCTTCCTGGATATGCTCATGGAGGAGGCATGCTTTATTGGACAGACACTGCCCATTGAAGAATTCAGTTTTAAGATGAGTTTAAGTAAGTTGCCTACTGATCTGCGTATTGGTGTATGAATGTGTGTGCCATTGGGTGAATGTGGCTATAGTGTGAAGCGCTTTGAGTACTCAGTATGATTGGAAAAGCGCCATACGAGTTCAGTGCATTTACCATTTATGAGACCCAGTTATGTTTCTTTGGCCTGAGAAGTTTAAAATCCACGTTTCTTTGGTGGCCAGAGAGAAGCCGAGCCCGACGTAGAAGCGGCCATGCCCATGAGCCGCTGTGTTCTGATGACGTAAGCGCCACGGCGCCCAGCTGAACAGATGACCCAGTCCCAAGGTAAATAAACTTCCTCTGGGAGCTTCTGTGGACGTAGGGAGGTCGGCGAAACAGGCCCAGCCTTTAGTCTCAGGCAGATAACAAACTACAAGCCTAAAGCCCCCCACTCCATGAACGACCGACAGTTAGCAAACGACCTGAACAACTTCTACTGTCGTTTCGACAGACAAAGGGACAGTCCTGCAACCACCCCCCACGTCACCACCCAACAGATCACCTCCTCCTCCTCCTCCTCAGTGACAACTCTTTCCATACATGAGAGAGATGTTACCAAGCTCTTCAGAAGACAGAACCCCCATCCACCTTGAAGCACTGTGCTGATCAGCTGTCTCCAGTGTTCACAGACATTTTTAACACCTCACTGGCGACATGTCACGTGCCAGCCTGCTTCAAATCCTCCACCATCATCCCTGTTCCCAAGAAGCCAAGGACCACAGGACTTAATGACTTTAGACCCATCTAACCGATTTCTCCACCCCCTAAAGACGGTTCCATTATAGTAGATCTTTAACGGATAATGCTGTATCAAAACTTAAAGAGTCTGTCCCCCTCTTAATATCCTCAGTATTGCAGAAATGCCCTGTAGATGGCAGCAATGCTGTTTCTTCCCATTCATAAATAGATACATTTGCTAACAGTGTGACTTCCTCATTGCGTTCTGCATTAGACAATGTAGCTCCCTTGAAAAAGAAGGTGATAATTCACAGGAAGCTGGCTCCCTGGTTTAATTCAGAGCTGCGTTCCTTGAAGCACAATGTTAGGAAATTGGAGAGAAAATGGCGCTCTACACACCAAGAGGAATCCTACTTAATCTGGAGGGACAGTCTATTGTTGTATAACAAGACCCTTCGCAGAGTTAGAGCAGCATATTTTTCATCATTAATTGAAGAGAATAAAAATAATCCTAGATTTCTCTTTAGTACAGTTGCCAAACTTACTCAGAGCTGCAGCTCTGTTGATCCATCCATTCCCTTAGCTCTTAGTAGTAATGATTTTATGGGATTCTTCATAAATAAAATTGATGCCATTAAAAATAAAATAATTGGCATCCTCCCAAACATGATTACCTCATCCTCAGTAAGTGAGGCAGCGTTGGAGGAATCTTTAGAACCTGCGCTGTGTCTGAACTGTTTAGAAGCAGTAGAGCTTTCTGAGCTATCTAAAATATTAGCTTCATCTAAACCTTCTACCTGTATGTTAGACCCAATCCCAACCAAGTTGTTTAAGGAGGTATTCCCTTTGATCAGTGGCCCTATTTTAGACATTATTAATCTATCCTTAGTAAATGGATATGTACCACAGGCTTTTAAAGTAGCTGTTATTAAACCTTTACTTAAGAAACCTTCTCTTGATCAAGATGAGTTAGTAAATTACAGACCTATATCTAATCTTCTTTTCTTATCTAAAATTCTTGAGAAAGTAGTTGCTAATCAACTTTGTGAACATTTACAAAGCAATGACCTACTTGAGGAGTTTCAGTCAGGCTTCAGAGCTCATCATAGCACTGAAACGGCTCTGGTGAAGGTCACTAATGATATTCTCATGGCCTCAGATAATGGACTTGTGTCTGTACTTGTCCTGTTAGATCTTAGTGCTGCATTTGATACAGTTGATCACAATATTCTCCTACAAAGACTTGAACATACTGTAGGGATTAAGGGGAAAGCATTAGGCTGGTTTAAATCTTATCTGTCGGACAGATTCCAGTTTGTTCATGTTAATAATAAATCTTCTTCAAACTCTAGGGTCACCTGTGGAGTACCACAGGGTTCAGTCCTTGGACCAATTCTATTTACTATATATATGCTTCCGATCGGCAAAATTATCAGACAGCATGGGATTAATTTCCACTGTTATGCTGATGACACTCAGCTATATCTATCCATAAATCCTGATGAATCCAATCAATTACTTCGACTGCAGTCATGTCTTGATGACATCATGACTTTAAATTTCCTGCACTTAAATTCTGACAAGACAGAAGTTGTAATCTTTGGGCCAGAGTCCTCAAAAAATAAACTTCTTAACCAATCACTTAATCTGGATGACATTAACTTGGCCTCTGGTAATAAAGTAAAATACCTTGGTGTTATTTTTGACCAAGACATGTCATTTAAATCCCATATTAAACAGGTTTCCAGAGTTTCCTTTTTTCACCTCCGGAATATCGCCAAAATTAGAAACATTCTGTCCAGGAGTGATGCTGAAAAACTAGTCCATGCATTTGTTACTTCAAGGCTGGACTATTGTAATTCTTTACTATCAGGAAGTCCACAAAATGCAGTTCAAAGTCTTCAGCTGATCCAAAATGCTGCAGCAAGAGTTCTGATGAAAATCAACAAGAGGGATCATATTTCTCCAATTTTAGCTTCCCTTCATTGGCTTCCTGTTAAATCAAGAATAGAATTTAAAATTCTTCTTCTAACGTATAAAGCCCTTAATAATCATGCTCCATCATATATCAGAGCTCTGATTACCCCGTATGTTCCTAACAGAGCACTTCGCTCTCAGACTGCAGGTCTGCTGGTGGTTCCTAGAGTCTCTAAAAGTAGAATGGGAGGCAGATCCTTTAGCTATCAGGCTCCTCTCCTGTGGAACCAACTCCCAGTTTTGGTCCGTGAGGCAGACACCCCGTCTACTTTTAAGACTAATCTTAAAACCTTCCTTTTTGACAAAGCTTCTAGTCAGAGTGGCTCATGTTACCCTGAGCTACCTCTATAGTTATGCTGCTATAGGCTTAGGCTACTGGAGGACATCAGGGTCTATTTTTTCTCACTCTACTGATTTCTACTGTTCTCCAGATTTGCATTGCATTACATTGAAATGACTGCTGTTATTTCAGCTTTTAACTTTTTGTTCTCTCTCTTTTTTCTTCATAGTAGGTACACCTGGTCTGACGTTCTGTTGACTGTGACATCATCCAGGGAGGACAGATCACCGACTATTACCATCTAATGTAGAACAGATTACTGGATCAATGTGTGCTTCTGTGCTTTTTGTCTCTCTTGTTGTGTCTCTGCTCTGTCTTCTGTAACCCCCAGTCGGTCGAGGCAGATGACCGTTCATACTGAGCCTGGTTCTGGTTCTGCTAGAGGTTTTTCCTTCCCGCTAACGGGTGTTTTTTCTTTCCACTGTCGCTTCATGCTTGCTCAGTATGAGGGATTGCAGCAAAGCCATGGACAATGCAGACGACTCTCCCTGTAGCTCTACGCTTCTCCAGGAGTGAATGCTGCTTGTCGGGACTTTGATGCAATCAACTGGTTTTTGACCAATCTGTATAATCTGATTGAACTTAACTTTGTAAAGTGCCTTGAGATGACATGTTTCATGAATTGGCGCTATATAAATAAAATTGAATTGAATTGAACTTCAGGAAGAACTCAGCCCCAGCTACCCCCATCACCCTCTGTGACTCCACCATGGACACTGTGGAGTCTTTCTGCTTCCTGGGAACTATCATCTCCCAGGACCTAAAGTGGGAGCTGAACATCAACTCCCTCACCAAGAAAGCCCAGCAGAGGATGGACTTCCTGCTGAAGGCAGCTGAAGAAATTCAACCTGCCAAGGACAATGATGGTGCAGTTCTACTCCTCCATCATTGAGTCCATCCTCACCTCCTCCATCACCATCTGGTACGCTGGTGCCACCGCTAAGGACAAGGGCAGACTGCAGCATGTCATCAGGTCTGCAGAGAAGGTGATTGGCTGCAATCTTCCATCTCTCCAGGACCTGTAGCCTCCAGGACTCTGAGGCGTGCAGGAAGATTGTGGCTGATCCCTTCACCCCAGTCACAGACTATTTCAGTCACTTCCCTCTGGCAGGAGGCTGCGCTCCATCAGGACCAGAACCTCACGCCACAACAACAGTTTCTTCCCATCTGCTACCGGCCTTATGAACAAGGCCAAGAGCCGCCCGTGACACTGGACACTGTCTCTCTCCCCCGTTCAGGACTTACAAGCTTCTGCGTTACATTAACGCACAGTTTACTGAGTGTATATAGCTCCTGTGTATATATCCATTTTATTTTACTGTATTCTTATTCTTTGGCTGCACCATCAGCACCAAGTCAAATTCCTTGTAAGTGCAAACCTGCTTGGTGATTAAACTTGATTCTGATTCTGATTGATGGTGGAGATATCCAGGGGACCGTCAGACACGTTGCCGTTATTGTGGCTCAACAACTCAGTAGAATAGCTTAGCATCATGCTAGCCAAGGAGGAAGAATCAGCGTCTCAAAGAGCCACCAAGACGCCTGCAGCACAAAGTCTCCCCGAACAAACCAGCATCCGGGACCACAGCGAGACCCGAAGGCAGACCCTGCAGTAAACAGTAATACGAAATCATTCATTTAGGTGGAGAAACGGCGAACACATCACGCCAGCCTCCTCTCCCCTCTTAGTCTTGCTCCACACTGTGTCCTAACCAACAAACTTAGTCCAGGAGCTAGATGTTCCAGTCCAGAGATCCATGAACTCATTAGACCAGTTCTGGTCTCTGCTTAGCATAGCTGGACCCGTTCAGGCCCGGCACCCCGGCCCGTTCAGATAACATCAGCAGAGCTGGACCCAGCAGTTCACGCCTGGTGTAAAAATCCTTTGGAAGAAACGGGTCGATTTTCCATCCTAATAAACACACAACTGAGCAAAGAGGACATCAGCAGGTCTGCAGGTGCAACAACTCAGAAACATTCAGAAACGGGATCCAGTTTATGGTTCAGACATGAACACGGCTGGGATTCATCCGAGTCACAGCTGTCCGGGACAGACGTAATGTGAGAGAAATAAAAGGACAGTAAATAACCCAGGATTTCCCAGAGCTCAACGTCGGCGCACAGACACTAAAGATTTAACCCAAAGTGCTTATTCAATTAAATTTTATTTATATAGCGGCAATTCATTAAACATGTCATCTCAAGGCACTTATTAGCTGCTCCTCAGCTTTAATGTGCTCAGTGCATTCACCAGAGCCTCCAGTAAAGTTAATACAGCCCCAGACTGACTCATGGAGGACCAACCCGGTTTATCCAAAACTTCCGATCTTCAGAACATCCCTCAGATGGCTGCAGCCATGTTCACAGCAGCAGTGTCTGATCCTAAACTCGCGGCTCATGGAGCTGTCCAGGTAAGTGTCTGCGGCGGGTCACATCGGGTCGGTGGGTGGTCGCAGGAGGCGCTGTGTTCACACTAGCAGCTGATGCAGATAAAATGGCTCTGACCATCTCTGCAGGATGTCTGAGCGAGTTCACACCTGGACCCGACAGCTCAGATGATGCCGTCAGATCCGAACCAGGACCCAGCCCTTTGTGAAGAATGCTAAAGACACGTCCTAACTGAGCAGTACCCAAACTTACTTCAGCAACGAAGTAAGTAAAACAGGATTCTGGTTCAGTTCTTTGTGTTGAAATGAGGTTATCCTCGAAGTATTTGGGTCTGCTGACCTGTGTGTGTCGGTGTGTGTGTGCTTTCAGCGCTGTAGAGACGGTGGGCGGAGCCTCGTCCTCATGGACAGGATTGGACACGCTCCTCGCTCTGCCATTGGCCAGTAAGCTGAAACACAAGAGACCTAAATGAGACCATCTGATTGGATCTCTCAACAGAAACCCTCAAATTTTACCGGAGGCTGTGTAAATGCTGTCAATGATTATAATATTTATTATAATGATTATTCATATTTAATGCAGTTTTTACTGGAACGGCCGTAGTGGAGATGGACGCAGTGTAAGTTAGGGGTGACGCCACTAGGTGGCGCCAGTCTGACAGAGCAGCTTCTGAAACTACATCACTTTAATTAAATTTCTTGTTACATTTCTATAGGATGACATTTCTGAGGATGACAGCAACGTGAGACGTGCTAAATGGGTCCGATAAGAACGGAGCGTTCTATTTAAACATCAAACCTTCCTGCTGCTGACTAGGAGAGTAAATCACTTTATCACGATACCATGTTATATCGATACGACGCTTGCTGATATCACAAAGTCCGATTTCCACTAAATTCACAAGTTTGTGATCGATATGATGTGATATCATCTCAACATCTAACACAAAAAAATCATTTGAGCATTTTATCTCTGAGCTCTTAAAGGCATCAGGCATTTAAATCAAACACAGCATTCTTCTAATTATAAAATAATAATAGATCACCTGTTCACTATAGTCTCGTGTCTGTGAATTTCAAATAAAGGCGTATCTGAAAGATGTGGATCAATACTTTTTCGTTTCGCATGGATGTAGTTGGATGACTAAACATTTAATCCATGTGAATCGATGTAAATCGCCTCTGTTAGTCTGGCCCAGGGCAGCTGTGGCTGCTAGCATCACCACCGTCAGGTCTTTGGACTAGTTAAAGCGCTGTTCAAGTACCAGACATTTACCATTTTACCATCAATCGGTGAGAATTGATGTACATCGATGTGAGTCGATGTGAATCGTGTGAACCGACGTCTTGTTGCAGCCCTACTGCTGACCCAACCTTACGTCAACACCGTCTGGCCTCATTATGCCAGGACCCGGTTGGCCAGTACAGCTCAGCCAATGGCAGCAGGAAGGGGGCCAGGCCTGCTGCTCTGGGTCTGGACCTTATTGGTGAACAGGATCAGAACCAGAAGAGGAGGGAAGACTCACTCTGCGTCGCCCTGTGCAGTGGGCTCCTGCGTGTCCAGCTGAGGGTTGGTGTAACCCAGAGTCCCTGAGTAGTTCCCGTCCTGTAGGGGGACAGCAGAGATCTTTCAGCCTGTACAGTTCCTGGTCCCGCAGAGAGAAAGCAGACAGGTTAAAACCCTAAAGTGACTAAAACACGACATTTTTCACTGGCTCATACTAGACCAGAGGCGTTGTCAGGATTTCCAAACATCTGGAGCTCAGTCCAGCCCAGAAACAGAACCCCTGCAGACACTAGCTGTAGTTTACCAGTAGAACTATTGCAGGACATGCTGCACAGGTTCTAAGGCTGGGTTTTTAAATCAAGATCTGTTCTGTTAGCTGTGACATCATCAGGGGAGGCAGATCATCCTCTATTACCATCTAACATAGAAAGTACTCCTGGGTCAATGTGAGCTTCTGAGCTTTCTGTGTCTCTGCTCTGTCTTCTCTAAGCCCCAGTGGGTCGAGGCAGATGAGCGTTCACACTGAGCCTGGTTCTGGTTCTGCTGGAGGTTCTCCTCCCTGTTAAAGGGGAGTTTTCCTCTCCACTGTCGCTTCATGCATGCTCATCAGCAATATAATCGCAATTTAAAAAAAATAAAAATTCCAAATGGCAGATGTCTGCAGTTTTCAGCTAAATAACAATTAATGGATCAGACGCGTCCTTTAGGGGTAAATGTGATAATCTAGTTTTATTTGTTTTAGAGTTTATATAATCATACCTTTAACCAGAAATTTCCAGGAATCTCACCACAGCATTAAGTTCAGGTCAAACTGTTTAATACATAGACTTGTTTGTTGGCTGCACTTGATGTCCAACTCTACAAGATATTCTCTTGAATAATAATATTCTGATTAATAAAAACAGTAAAATCTCTTGGAGCGTGCTTTGGTGGCGCAGTAGTAAGCGTGCACGACCCATGTACAAAGGCTTTAGTCCTCGACGTGGCTGACCCAGGTTCGAATCTGACCTGTGGTCCTTTGATTTTTGGCTAAATCGTACAGCGCTAATTAAACAAGTGCCATCTTTCAGTAAAATGTTTTCCGCTGGATAAATGAGCCGATCCTAAGCTGGAGGACAATGTGCTGCAGAGGTGAGAGAAACTAAGGGTCAGAGGCTCCAATTTGGAGATCTAACGTCCTCCTTATATGAAATTATGCAAAAGATTTCAAGATCAAAAACACGTTTTCTTTGATACAGTTAGCACTATTGTCTCCTCTTCATCAGTTGATAGATCAGAGGAATTAGAGTCTAAAGTAATAAAGTTGAGGTGAAAAAGGAAACGAGCGGCTCAGATTCAGCGCCCAGGAGAGGAGCTTCGGTACCTGGACGACAGGTGAGGGTCTGGTCTCCTTCACTGCCGCTGCGTTCCTCGGGTCTCTGCTGTCCAGACGGTGGCGCTGTCGCACTATGTACTCATAGGTGCTGAGTCTGTTCCACACTGAGCACACACACAGACACACAGGTAGTTTTACCTGGACAGCCATACGGTGACATCATCATGTCTTCACACAGCGGTGATGAGGCCTCGTCTGGCCAGAGCCAACGTTAAGGTCAATGAACCTGAACCTGACTGCAGCGAGAGGACGCCAGGCGAGCTTCTTACTCAGGTAGATGTGGAAGCAGAGCAGGTGGAGGAGCAGCACAGACGACAGCAGGCCCAGAGCGACGGTGACGGCGGCCAGAACAGGAATCACTGCTGCCGCCGACCTGAGAGGAGCCACAGGGAGGAAGACGAACCACACGCCCGTCTCATTCTGCACTGTGGACACACACACACACGCCTTCTTTTAATAATAATAATAATGACAATATAATAAAAAAGATGAAATGTGTCTGACCCAGGGTGGGAGTCTGTAGGATTTGAAGCAGGGAACCTCCAGTCTTGCCGGGATTTAATCACCCTGCTATAAATCCACCAGAGCAGCGGTCTTCACCTCTGGTCCTCAGAACCTGCATGTTTGAGCTGTTTCCCTGCCTCCACACACCTGACTTACATAACTGGGTGATTAACAGGCCTCTGCAGCCGCTGATGGCCGCCGAGGAGCTCATGCAATCATCTGATTCAGGTGTGGTGGAGCAGAGACGCCTGAGACATGCAGGGCAGGGGGTCCTGAGGACCAGGGCTGCTCCAGACCACCGCTGGCCCAGGGGCAGAGCTCACATCTCACCCAGAAAGTGCTCATCGCTGCGCAGTTTGGACGGGTCCAGAAAGAACTCGATGAACACATAGGCGGCGAAGACCAGAACCAGACAGACCCCCAGCAGAGCCGAGACCACACTGTGGAGGAACAATCTGCAGGACAAAGGGGACAAACAGGTCCACACTCGCTGGATTTAGCTGCTCTGATCTAGTCGTGAAGCCCAGACGAAGATGACATTCCCACAGTTGCTCTGTTTCCATCCAGCTGTCACGCACTTTTAAAGCAGCACCGTGTAACTTTAGTCACCAGGGGGCGCTAGACCTGGACATTACAGGTCCAGCGCCCCTGCTGGCCGCTGGCAGAACTGCGCCGTCGCTAAATCAAACGTCTTCCTCCGTGTTCAGACTGAGACGCCATGGAACTACTGCAAAGACGAGAACTCGTTCATCTCCAGATTATCCTCAGAGTGTCCCACTGAAACAGGGAGAGGGAGAGGCAGAGGCAGGGGGAGAGGGAGGGGGAGCAACAGGCTCCATCGTCTGGTTGCGAAAGGCTGCAGGAACTTCAACAGAGAAAAGTAGAAGCCTGTAAGGTTAGATGTCGTGTTTAACCGGAGCTCAGACAGTGTGAGGCAGACGCGCTCTAGGTCACATGACCTCTGGGACCTCTGGGTCACATGACCTCTGGGACCTCTGGGTCACATGACCTCTGGGTCCAGTTGCCCAGGCCAGGTTTTGGGAAGGACCGCCTGCACTGAGCGTCGATTCATTTACAGTGCTGCATATTGACCTGAAAAATCATTGAATATTTCTGAATTTAGGCTAAAACTCAGGTCAAACTGACACGGTGCTGCTTTAAAATGACGGCAGGAAAAACGAAGAAGCTATGAACACATGAGAGAAACACTGACTGGTAGTTCCTGCTGCCCACACAGTTGTTGAGCCAGCGGCAGTGGTGGTCGAAGTTGGCCACACACTTGTTGCAGGCGCTGCAGTGCTTTGACTTGGGGCCCCTGGAAGAACACAAGCAGCAGAGAATAAAGCAAAGTAAGTGACTACAATGCCCAGAATGCACGGCACCATGAGCGCTAACATAAGTTTGACTGTAATAGCCTGTTTCTGGTTCTGGATCAGCAGCAGAGGATCATGGGAGGAGGAGCCCTCCTGGGGGACCTGGCAGCCCGCTGACCTGGAATCAGCTCCCATCCACTTCACAGCAGCGTCTGGATGTGCCGGCAGGCCTTTACTCATCAGCCCTAAATGTGAAACGCTTCTTTACTCCCATCAAATCAAAGATCAACTTCCTTCAGGGACCTTAAGAGATCTCTGCTGTAGTGCAGCAGCTAAAAGCCAATTTATGATTAATAACAGGTTAACAACAGATGTACTGATAGAGGGAATGTTCTGCTGTAGCTGAACCAAAACGTGGGGCTACCACCTGATTGTCAGGAATAATCAACATCCTTCGGTCTCTGCAGGTGTTCTATGAATAACAGCAACAGGAGGAATATTATCGAACAATAAGGGAATTCCTGCTCTGGTGCGCTGAAACAGCAGCTTCTGCACTCATTACAGGTAAATGTCCATAAATGCACATATACAGGTAAACACGGCTTCTCTCCAACTCAAGTTGATGGTTTTTCCTTTACAGACTCAAAGCTGCGTTTTCACCGTTTTTCCAGTTAAACTTGATTTCTGCTCTTTATTTTCTGCCAGTAAAGTCTAAGTAGAAGCAGACATCAAGAGTGAGAAGTTGTAGTCAACGCTGCATGACTGTGTTGTCGCACCGCCAAGCTCCCCTGGCCGTGGCTAATGACTCCCTCTGTGGACAGGTGCAGCCCAGGTAAACTCACCTGCACCATTAGCAGCACACCTGGTGCGGCCACACAGACACATATAAACATCAGAGACCTGTTGGGTTCCCCAGACGGAGGACTGTGGACGGAGCCTTGAGAGGACGCTGAGCCTCAGGAACCAAAGTGAACAGGGTCTGCTACTCACACGTCCACCTGGCACAGGTAGCAGTGGCAGTTCTCGATGACGTGGGCATGCTTGGAGCGGTCGAACACGGGCACCGGCCCTCTGTGGCTCTTCGTCCTCACGTTGTAGTCGGCCGGGTCGACGGACACGGCCAGGACGTGGACGCACAGGTGGAAGACGAAGACGACGCCGGTGCACTGAGCAGCGGTTGAGGAGCACAGACGGCCAGAGACGCTGACTCAGCGCTGACGCGCCGCCTGCTGAGACCTGACGGGATTATCCAGCCTGGCCTCCACAGCCCCCCCCCCCCCCCCCCCCCAACATGTAAGACCCAGCATAGCAGGAAATCCGGCCCCTAAGTTAACCGTCTGCCACATTTTAAGGTTTCCAGGGACGTCCCTACAGCGCTCCTCAGACGGTGAGAGAGAGGTAACAGGAAAGCTTTCCTCCATCTAGGCTGTGCTGGCAGAGGTCAGATCAGCGTCGCCTGCAACTCGCTGCCAAGTGTACGCCAGCAATGACCCGTCGCCACAAGAAGGCTAGAAGCAATAGTCTCAGGATTGTTCTCACGTTTATAGTTTTATGGATATTAAAGCAAATCAGAATCAGCCAAACTAAAAATAAAAGTTGACAGAAGCGGCTGAGAAGCTTCAGACCGGCTGCTCAGCACAGCAGCAATCTCTGCGTGGAGCCAGATCAGCAGCAATCCCTCACTGCAGCCTGGGGAGCAGCGAGCTCCTCCAGAGGGTCCTCCAGCACGCATCGTACCCAGCAGAACCTGCTCTCAGAACCTTCTGGTACCGAGTAACAGACCCAGTCAGATAACCCGTCCGATCAGAGGCCAGACCCTGTGGGTCGGACAGGAAAGGTTACCAGTAAGAATGGATCCAGCCTGGTTCTGGTTCCAGTCCAGAACAGGAGCCTAACTTTACTAACCATGAGTACTGATCCATCTGCCGGGTTCTGGATGGTTTTGGTCCAGACTGAGGAAGGTGCCTGTGTGTGGCTGCTAACAGCTGTGTGGACCAACAGTCCACACAGCCAGTACCAACCATTACCGACCAGTACTGACCAGTACCGGTTAGTACCGACCAGTAACAGCCAGTACCAGCCAGTACTTACCAATACCGGTTAGTACCGACCAGTACCAGCCAGTACCAGCCAGTACTGACCAATACCGGTTAGTACCGACCAGTACCAGCCAGTACCGGCCAGTACTGACCAGTACCAGTTAGTACCGACCACTACCAGCCAGTACCAGCCAGTACTGACCAGTACCGGTAAGTACCGACCAGTACCAGCCAGTACCAGCCAGTACTGACCAGTACCGGTTAGTACCGACAAGTACCAGCCAGTACCAGCCAGTACTGACCAATACCGGTTAGTACCGACCAGTACCAGCCAGTACCGGCCAGTACTGACCAGTACCAGTTAGTACCGACCACTACCAGCCAGTACCAGCCAGTACTGACCAGTACCGGTAAGTACCGACCAGTACCAGCCAGTACCAGCCAGTACTGACCAGTACCGGTTAGTACCGACCAGTACCAGCCAGTACCAGCCAGTACTGACCAGTACCGGTTAGTACCGACCACTACCAGCCAGTACCAGCCAGTACTGGTCCAAGGAGAACCCTTCTACAGCTGCAGCAGTCAGAACAGAACCGGGCCTGCAGGGCGTCTGTTCTAAAGATAAATAAAGATAAACTGAACATCATGCATCTCACAATGGAGAAATTCTCTTCTGCATCTTAACCCGTCCCCTTGGGGAGCAGTGGGCTGCCACTGTGCGGCGCCTGGAGGCAATCAGGGGTTACAACCTACAACCTTCTCAGAGCACAAGAGCACTGCTCTAACCACTAGGCCACCACTCCCCTAAAAAACCCCAACAAACCTGCCTGGTTAGCCTTCAGTCAGTGAGGAGGGCAGCAGGTACAGATGACCTCTGACCCCAGCGGCACAGGAAGGATACGATGTAGCCCGCGGGGATCCAGTGCGGCGGCAGCAGCGGCACGAACACGCCAAAGCCGGTGACGGCGAAGTAGACGTAGAGCAGCCACGCCAGCAGCTGGAAGGGGTGCGGCGGCCAGCTCCAGCCGTTGGTCCGCGAGCAGAGCGGCACGTCCGACTGAGGCCCGTCTTCTCCGACCGGCGCCGTGCGGTTTGGGTTCCTGCCGCACACCTCCATCCTGCAGAGACAGAGAGAGGATGAGCGCAGCCGCTCCACGGGAACATCAGCCGGACCCGGGATCGACCCGGAAAACACTCAGAACCTCCTCGTTCTGATTCGGGTCACTGCCCGGGTCTTCTGGACCATCGGACACGTGACCTGGGCCCACGATTCACAGCTCTGCTGACCTTCTGGGTTCTACGTTTCTTTGAGTCCAGTTGGGTTCTTCAGTCTTCTCACAGGGCTCTGCTGATGGCGTTTTCTTTCTTCCGTCATACCGGGCATCTTCATGAAGCTTGTTCTGCTGGCTTCACGGACCGGACCAGAACTCAGTGGAGGCGCTGGGTGAAGGTCAGCAGATGATGCAGGAGGGAAGCTAAAGATGGACCACCCTACCTGGGTCTATGTATGACTATTTTCTCAAGGGCATGCACCTTCTAACTTCTCACTCACATCTATGGCGAATGTAAAGTTTGTGACATGGAATGTGCATGGGGCTGGCACCAGAGAGAAAAAAATGAAGATCATTAACCAGCTTACTAGATTAAAGGCAGATGTTGTATTATTGCAAGAAACCCACAAATCAGCTACAAATGCAAGTGAGCTTAACTCACCTGAGTTCCCTAATGTGTTTGCGGCCTGCTATAACTCTAGACAGAGAGGTGTAGCAATCTTAATCCACAAAAACGTTAGTTTTAAAATATTAGATAAAACTATAGATCCTGAAGGTAGATACATAATAATTAAAATAGCTACCCATAACCAGAAGCTATGTATTGTCAGTATATATGGTCCAAATGTTGATGACTCCTCTTTTTTCCACCAATTCTTCCTTGCACTTTCAAAACACGGGGATTGTTCACTAATTGTAGGAGGTGACTTCAACTTTAGTTTAAATAACGATATAGACAGGTTGAATAAAACAGGGACTCAGCGTAGTTGGCAGTCAGTAAGTGTAGTCAAGCAATACATGAGTGATTTTGGTCTTTGCGATGCATGGCGTTCTCTTCATCCTAATAGTAAAGAATACACTTTTTTCTCAAATGTTCACCATTCGTACTCTCGTCTGGACTACTTTCTAATAAGTAGCTCACTGCTGTCGGTTGTTTCAGAGACGGTAATTCATCCTATTGCTATCAGTGATCACGCTCCTGTTACTCTCACCTTAATTAATAAAAAAATAACCCCACAAAACAAAAGCTGGAGATTTAATACATCACTGCTTAAAGATGAAGAATTTATAAAATTCATTAAAGAACAGTGGGCCTCATACTTAGAATACAATGATCAACCAGGTACATCGGCATCGATATTGTGGGAAGCTGGAAAAGCAGTGATGAGAGGTAAAATAATTTCTTTCTCATCTCATAAAAAGAAAAAAGAAAACAAAAAGATTCAGGAATTAGAAGAAAAACTTAAGTTACTAGAATCCTCTCAAGAAGAAGGAAAGTTAGGTAAAATCCGTGAAGTAAAATTAGAACTAAACCACCATATTGAAAAGCAAAATAGATTTCTAATACAAAGACTCCGAATAGAAAATTTTGAACATGGCAATAAGTCAGGAAGCTTTCTAGCTAATCAGCTTAAAATAAATAAGGAGAAAACTACTATATTTGCAGTTACAGATTCAACTGGTAATACAGTAAGTGAACCAGGGTGTATAAATAATACCTTCCGCGATTTCTACAAATCTTTATACACACCACAGATAAATCCATCAGAGAAGGATATTAAGCAATTTCTGGATAAAATTACACTTCCTAAATTATCAGATAACCAAAGAATGACACTGGATTCCCCGCTGACAACAGCTGAAACCCAGGAAGCTCTTAAAAGCATGCCTAATAAAAAGGCTCCAGGTCCAGATGGATTCCCCACTGAGTTTTACAAAGAGTTCTGGAATATTCTAGCCCCAACGTTCCACAGAATGTTGCAGGAAATACAGGAAAAAGGTAGATTTCCAGCTAATATGAACTCTGCCACCATCAGTCTTCTGCTTAAGCCAGACAAAGATCCTATGTTGCCCACCAGCTATCGTCCCATATCCTTAATTAATGTGGATATTAAGATAATCTGTAAAGCTTTTGCAAAAAGATTAGACAAAGTAACTCCTCTCATAATACATCCAGATCAAACTGGTTTCATCAGAGGAAGGCAGTCATCCACAAATACACGCCGATTACTTAATTTAATTGATTATTCCTACAGTAAAAACATTAAAACCAATATATTGTCTTTAGACGCAGAAAAAGCATTTGATAGAGTAAATTGGAAATTTTTATTCGCTACTCTTCATAAATTCGGTTTTGGCGATTTATTCATAAACTGGTTAAAAATTCTATACAATTCTCCAACAGCCTGTGTCAGGACAAATAATCAAATATCTTCCAGTTTTTGTCTACAGAGGGGCACCAGGCAAGGATGCCCTCTTTCTCCATCACTTTTTGCCATCTTTATAGAACCTCTAGCAGCAACAATCAGACAAACAAAAGCTGTAAAAGGTATAAAATGCATGAAAATAGAGCACAAGATTAGTCTGTACGCGGATGATGTATTACTTTATCTCCAGCATTCAAATAATTCTCTTTTACAAGTAATTAGAATACTAGAATCTTTCTCTAAAGTATCAGATTACTCGTTAAACTGGTCTAAATCTACGGTACTGTCAATTAATTGCTGTTTCGAAAACTCCCTAAATTTACAAATGCAATCAGGAAATATTAAATATTTAGGTATTACTGTGTCGAATAAATTAACAGATTTACTTAAACTTAACCACGCCCCACTTTTAAACAGGATAGAAGAGGACCTTGAAAGATGGAAATCGCTTCCAATCACACTTATGGGTAGGGTAGCTTCAATAAAAATGATGGTCCTACCTAGAATTAATTATTTATTTTCAATGATCCCCAATAAACCATCATCTGACTGGTTTAAATCTCTAGACTCTTCTATCTCTAAATTTCTTTGGAAAGATAAACCGCCCCGTATCAGCTTAAAGACGCTACAGAAAACTAAAGACAGAGGGGGACTAGATCTGCCTAACTTCCATAACTATTACTTAGCAAATAGGCTACAATACATCTCTAAATGGATAAAAAATAGTCTTTTAGATGAGCCTTGGTTAGATATAGAACAGGAAATGTGCAATAATATCATGATTTCAGATTTGCCGTTTATTAGCTCAAATATAAAACGGCATACATGCTTCAAAAATATCAACATTAGCTCTACTCTGACAGCATGGTGGGAGTTCCTCAAAATGACAAAGTCATCACTTATCCCATGCAGTCGTACACCTATCTGGAATAACCCTGATATCCTACAAAATAATAAAATGATAAACTTTACATACTGGAAGAATAAAGGTATTAAATATCTGGAACATCTACTTGACGGAACCGAGTTCATCAATTTTGCTAAACTAAATATGCAATATGGCATTAGTAAAAATAAATTCTTGGAATATGAACAACTAAAATCTATAATTAAAAATAAATATAAGCATATTAATGGTGGTTTACAAGTCCCAACTAATATAATAGAGTTCTTAGATTTAACCCCCCCCAAACTACTGTCTAAATTATACAGGACGCTGACTAAAATAGATGATTCGATATCTCTTCCTATAATGAAGTGGGAAAAAGATTTATCAGGCACCTTTGAACAAAATTTCTGGGCTCAGATATGTCTAAGAACTTTCAAATTGACTAGAAACACCAACTTACAACTAATACAATACAAAATCCTTCACAGAGTACACTACACAGGACAAAGATTATTCAAGATGGGTCTGGCACAATCTAACATCTGTCCACACTGCATAGGCAATCATCCTGATAATTATTTTCATGCGTTATGGTTATGCACACCAGTCCAGAGGTTCTGGACACAGATATGTAAGGACTTATCAAAGTGCTTGAGCTGTAAAATTACACCTTCCCCATCAGTTTGCTTGCTTGGTAATTTTGAGGAAAGTCCTCTGAAAAAAGAAATAGTTTACATGGTTTTTACTGCTTTATGCATCGCAAAGAAAACTATCCTCATGAATTGGAAAAGTAAACAAAATCTCAGTATCAATCAGTATAGAGATCTTTTGTTGGATCATATTAATCTAGAGACAGCATCTGCTTCCACATCTGATTGGTCTCTTTGGGCTCCTCTGATCAACACCATCACTTAGTGGTATAGGGGGCGGTGGGTTGCTTCCTGCAGGGCGCAGTGGCTGGATGGGGGGGCTCCTGGGGCCCTGGGGGCACTTGGAGTGGGGCGCCTGGTGGATCTGACTCCAGGGTCTGTTGCCCCCGTCTGGGAGGAGTTTGGGAGGCCTACGGGTGGCCCACAGCGGCCGCTTGCGGCGCTCTTTGGGAGCTGCGTGTTGACGGACGTGGGTTACTGACCTGGTAGCTGTGCTGCCGCTGGGTGGGTCCGGGGTGGGTCTGGGGGTCTGGGGTCCCCGGGGCGCGCCGCCCTCGGGCGCGGGCCCCGGCGGGGCCTCGGGGGTTCCGGTTCCGGGGGGGCGCCGCTTTTGGTGTGGGCCGGCGCGCGCCCGGGTGTCCGCCCCTGCACGGGGCCTCTGGTGCGCTGGGGGGCCTCGGGGCCCGTTGAGGTGGTAGGGGGGCATGGTCATTAACACCTCTGGGCAGATGCTCTTCTCCTTCTTTGGGTTGGCACTCTGCCAGTGGGGGGAGGGGGAAAGGAGGGGGAGTAGGGACCTACCCAGCCTGGATGTCTACTGTCGAATGTATGGTGAGTTGTTTGAACGTTAGTGTTGGGGAGGGATTAAATCTACGGGAGGGGGGGGGGGGTTGGGGGCGTTGACGTTCTGGTGGGCTTGTGTCCGGCCCCCTGTCCCGGTCCTGGTCCGTGTCGTCTTCCGGTGCGGGTTTCACCTGGGGGTGGGGTTTGGGATGGCTCGTGCGGGCCGGCTGGCCAGTGTCCCCCCCTCTTATTATTATTATTATTATTATTATTATTATTATTCTTTATTTATTTATTTATCTATTTATTTATTTATTTATTTAGTTTAAGTAGGCTTGGTGGGTGGGCTGGGGGGGGGTTGAGGTGTTGGTCCTGGTGGGTGGTTGGCTGGCGGGCCCTGCGGCCTCTCCCTGTCCCCCGGGCTACAGTGGTGCCGCTGGCGAGGCCCCCTTCTCTGGGTGGAGCTTTCGGGGAGCGGGGGTGCCTATTGGAGTCAGTAGGGGAGCTGGCTCCCTGGGTTGGCTTCCCAGTCATTTGCTCCCCATCCTCGGACTCCTCCCTCTGCCTGCTCCATCACGCCGCCACACATGTAGGTCATGTGGGAGGGGGCGTTACTGGAGGTTGCCACTTTCTGGTGACGCCCCTCTCCCCAATTTTATCATGCATCTTAGACACCTTCACTTCAAACATTTTTCACATCGCACACTCATATAGGCCATGGTAGGGGGGGGGTGGGGGGAAGACGTCTGGGGGGGGGCTTATGTTGTGTGAGCCTCACCTCGGACGGCTCCCTTCACCTCCTCTCCCACTTAGACATTGAGGGCTCTGGGCAGTCACACGGAGGGGGTGCGCTGGCAACAGCTACCTTCCGGAAGGGGGGTGGGCTGTGCCGTGCATCCCCTTCGGCGCTCCCAGTTTTTAAACGCACTTGAGAACAACATGCAACAACACAACATTTGAGCGGGCGTAGGGAAGATCGGGGTCTTCTGCACACCCCCGTTCTCCGATGGCGGCAAGGAGTCTGGGGCCTGGAGCGGGCCACTGTGTCCGGGGTCTTGGTGGGGGGCTGCGGTGTGCAGTCAGCGGCTTGCCAGGTCTGGGGCTGATACCTCTGCTCCCCCCAGGGGGCGGGGGGCAGGGATGGCAAGGGTAAGGTGGGGGGAGGGAAGGGTTTATTAGGTATTTAGGGGGAGGGGGGGGGCTCTGGCCGGGTGGCTCGTGCGGGTCGCGTTGGCCCGCCCTCTTGGGGGGGCCCGGTCCGGGGGGCGTCTGGTCTGGGGCCGGGGCCGGGGGACGGGCACAAGCAGTCGTATAGTCGATTTGGGGTGACCCCCCCCCCCTTTGGTCAGTGTTGGATGTGAGTGTTATGTGGGAATGTGTGTACAGCGTCTTTTTTTTTTTTTTTTTTCTGTGTGTGGTGAGTGGGGCACAAGGGAGGGATGGGGTGAATGAGTTTTTTTTTTTTTTTTTTTTTTTTTTTTTTTTTTTTTTTTTTTTTTTCTCCAGGTATGGGTGTGGTCCGCTCCCTCTCCCAAGAACATCTCAAGTCTCCGCTAGGTGCGGAGCCCATCCCCCCACGTCCTGCCCTCCTCCACTTCGTTGGCGGGCGCCTTGGCCCCCTGGCGCGTTGGTTGGCTTCGGGTTTGGGGCGGGTTCCCGGGCGTGCGCCGGCCCACTCCCGGCGGCCTCTTCGCGGGGCCTGGCCCCCCGGGGGGCGGCCGGGGCCCTTGTCGCGGGGGCGGGGCGCCCCTGGGGCCTCTGGCCCTCAGGGCCCATGGCCGG